>JAYKAV010000444.1:1551946-1695709 GCA_035582835.1 Phoebastria nigripes | reverse complement strand
CCCTCCCCGCGCGCCGCCGCCTGCGCGCGTGGGGCTGCGCCGCGTCGCGAGGGGCTGCCGCCGCCTGTGGCGAGTAACGGCACCGGGTGCCGCCTGCCCGGCGAGTAACGGCTGCCGCCAGTCCCTGCCCGGTGAGGAACGGCGCTGGGCGCCCGCGGGTCCCCGCTGCCTGCCCGGTGAGTAACGGCTCTGGTCGCCCGCCAGTCCCCTCCCGGTGAAGAGCCGCGCTGGGCGCCCGCCGCCCCGGTGCCGAGGACCCCCGCCCGGGCTTACCACCCGCAGGGAAGGGGTCCCCCCCGCCTGAGGGCGGTCACGGAGGAGTGCGGACACCGCGGCGGGGCGGTCGCAGAGGCGCCGCGCTTCGCTTCTGCGGTACCGGAGGGGGAGCGCGGCCGGGTGGCCGCGGGGAAGGCGGGTGGCGGCCGGCCGTGCGGAGCCGCTGCCGGCGGGGCTTGGGAGCGGAGAGAGCAACCGAAACGGGCACCGCAAATTCGTGTTCAGCTGCACAGGGGCTGGGGATATGCTGCTACCTGCCAGAAGGTGGTCAACCGCCATGGCTTTACTCCTACACGAAAAGCAGAAATTAAAGGGCTTTTCTTAAAATAGAAAACAAAATAGATTTTGTGATCTGGTTTTGCTGTAACAGCTGGTTTTCATACCGTAGCGTCTTAAGAGAGTCGGCAAGTTAATTAGCGCTTAATAAAATACCTTTAGCATATTGTGCTTAAATCACTTCGACGCATGTACGCTACCTAGTAAATCAGATTCTTTCACAATGAAAGAAAAACCTAAATATCACTGTACTTTTATTATCCTAGCTCCACCAAACATGTATTTATAGCACTTATGAACAACAGATTAGAGCAAAACTTCCTTCAAGAAGGAAATTGATGCACAGATAGGAGCAGCCTACCGGAGATGCAAGATGTGGTTAAGCGTAATTTTCAACAATCACAAGTAAATTGCATTTTGATGACAGCAGGCAGACAAAAGTATTATAGAAATTGTACCATTTAAGTATGATACAGACTATCAGAGATAAAAAGCGTATGTTGCAGATTTTTACAATTCGTTTTGTTTTAGTTGCTTCCAGTGCAGTGACCCAATGAGAGATGAGTGCTAAAAATGATAGAAATAAAGTTCTGAGAAAACACAGCCTTAAAAGGAAGGTAGTGAAGCGAGTCATAAGTACCTGAATACTCAAGAGGAACTGGTTGGGGGAGAGAGGGACAACACCACTTAAGTGGGTGATAATTACTTGCAGRAGAAATTGCTTTTATTTACTTGAAGGAAACAAAAAGCTTTAAAGCAACCCCTCAAGGAGAGTTGACTGAAAAGTGTTTCATATCAATAAACATTTTCTGACCAAAGCTTAATAATGTTTTTGCACTTTGATCTGAATTGCTTGATCTAGAAATAGCCCTTCCTGATTTTTCCCTTGGCATTTCAGGGTGAAATGAGCAGGTCTTAGCTTTTTTTTTTCATTGTTAATCATGGCTAGTAGTTTTATATGCAACTTTTACACACTGAATACCAAGATGATTGTACAAACTTTAGTATTTTATGGAAAGCCACAATCTGAAAGTGAGAGGGACTCAGAGTTTAAGGCCAGAGAGACTTCTAGGTTATCTGATCTGACATCCTATATTTTACACTCTACAAGAAAAATTGGGTAGAATGCAATCTTGACCCCAGTAACCTGGGTCAGGATAAAACAGATATTCCAAAGAGACAGTCTTAAAGATATTAAGAATTAGACAACCTGCTGCTTTCCTTGCTTACAGTCTTGCTTTCATTGTTACACATTTACCTCCTCATAGGCATACAACCACCTTCCAACTCCACACAATTGTTGCTAGGCTTTTCATCAYTGTATAAAACTGAGGAAACCAGTCCTACTCCACTCCAGAGCTCTGCCATCTGGTCATCTCTTCACCGCAGCTAGGCCTATTACCCAGAAAACATTGTCTATTTCTGTAGCAAGGCCAAGGCTTATCTTGCTCCTGTAAGCAACATACCTCTTTCTTCTTCCTGAAGAGTGAGAGATTTTCTTCCTGTAGCATAAGCAAGTCAGACTTTCTTGCACCAAAGAACTGCAGTTCTCTTTTTCACCTCTTTTATCTCCTGCAGCTGGTATGTTGACAGCTGCTTGTTATTTGTTAATCAAGGTAACCCTTTCTTTGCTGAACCTCTATGTAAGCTTCATGCTTTCTGTCTGTGAATAAGGGTCAGAGGACTAGGAAAGAAGGTGACCAGAACAGCGAGTAATTTATTCAGGCCATTCCTGTCTTTACCAGGAAACCTTGGGAAAAAAGCACACCTGGGAAGCCATGGGACAGGTAACTTGTTGTCATACACCTTCAGCTCATTGTGCCCACCATACAATATTTGGGCAACTTTAATTGGGAACTAGGTACAGCAGTTGTTGGGAAGTACAAACAATGAAAGTTAGCATTTAGGAGTTAGCTTTACAGACCTTACCAAAGAAAGTTTTCACTGTCGAACTGTTATAAATCAAATAGTATTTTGCATCCTCCCTACAGAATCACTTCGGGCATTGGCCTGTTTCTGTGGCTATTCACCTGATCTTACTCACCTACACCCAACTTCCTAAACCAAGGCTGCAGCTCTGCCCACCTTGCTGACTCTCCTATCACACACTACGATCACTACCYGAGTTCAGCATAAACTCAGGGTGCACGTTTATTCCTCCTCAATACCTTCCCTTGCTTTGGCTTCCATATCTGAAGGCAAAAACATAAGCCCTGGGTCTGGATGCCTGCAGCCACTGTGGAGCACAGCAGAGCAGGCTAGTGGCCTTTGGGCATCCACTGATAACGTTTCTGGCAGTAGCTTCTTGCAGTGAAYGCTTACCCTGGGGATCAGATGAGGAGCTGCAGAGTGCTGCACAGAACTGGTAGCTGTCACTTTTTCTTCAAGCAGCTAAAAGACATTTTTGGTGCACATCGCAGTTGGGAAGATGGAACTGTGGTCTATAATGATTTATTGTTTTTTTATCGTGGAGAAATAAAACCACATTAAGACCTTAAGCATACCAGCTTGCATTTTGCCTCTTCAGGTGAGAGGCCGGAAGAAAAATACTTGAATTTTTTACATATGAGCCAGGAACTTCTGTGCTTCTGTCCCCTGTGTAAGCCAGTGACTATTTGGGATGCTGTTGCACAGCTGCCTAAGGAGATACAACCACCCCTTTTGGTAAAACTGCAGTTTCTCTGCTCAAGCTTATGAAACTAAACCTATACACATATGCAATTTTTGTCCAACCCTGTATATCTGAAAGTAGTCTTAGCTGACAAATAAGAGTCTTCAGACACGTCTTTTGGACGGGCACGTGCTTTCAATACACCTTTTGTGTGAATACTGGAAAGAAGAGGAGAGATAATAAGTGTTCTTCAATTCAGAATTAGAAGCAGCACTGGGGCTTAGAAGCAACATTTGGCTGAACAGTAATTCAAAAGAATTAAAATGCATATCCACCCAACAGAGATGAGAAATGGCAGGTTTTATATTTTAAACAGTGAAAAGGCAAGCCCAAAGAATATCTGGCTATTTCTGAGAAATTTACTCTCCATGTAGTACAGAAAGTTTTGTATCACCAACACAAAATGAAATATCTTTGCTACATCTCAGTAATACCTGGCATGGTAGAAAACTTAGGCACATAGAGCACAGAGAATGGCTAAGAAAAGTCTTTCTGGTTTTATAGGGTTCTGTTGGAAACCAAGCATTTTTTACATTTGATGAATATGCTAAGACTGACCACAGATGCAGAGAGGTAAGGTAAGATATTCAAAGCTAAGAAGAGGTCCAAAAGCTGCGGCTGTATCGGACCTTTCTTACAGACAGTAGGCACGTGGCACGCACCCATTGCCATTGGTAACTTACACAGTAACACTAATGTCACAGACTTCAGCTGACAGCTGCTGTTGTGGTCCAGCAAAGCAGCCCAGATCATGTATAACAGAGAAAACAGATTTGGTGTCTTTGTACTAAGATGCTTCTAGGAATGAGTGAAATAAAACTTTGATCCTTTAAGGAGACAAAATTGCAGGCAAAGACCCAAATTGTAAAGTTCAACAGTCATGGGACTAACCTAGAGATAACAGTTTCTTTGAAGAAATCATTAAAAAATTAAAAAATAAAAAATAAAAAGAACTCCAACAACAAAAAAAAAAAAGCAGAACAGCAGCCCATAAACCAACAGGAATCAATACAAAGAATTTGTTTTGAACAATTGTCAGTGATGAGTGGAATGAAACAAGCAAAGACAACTACTCAGGGGGTGATGGGTGGTATTTGGTGAGACTGACCACATAGCTTACAGATCTCTTCTCCATATTTTTCCACCTCTGTGAGAAAAAGAGAAACAAATGTATTACAAATCTTATTTAAATAAAAGAGGGCAAATGAAGAAATCCCCTGACCCAGAGTGTAATGTCAGAACTTTCATTATCAAGACAACTGCATGCATTAGAACAGTAGCTGGTGTCACATATGAGGATGAAATTTGTTTTTCTGCACTCGTGCAGAACCAGTACTGCAGCCCAACCAGAGGATACTTACTGGGTATGCTTTTCACTTGCAAATTAGCAGATGAATTTACCAGATGTTCTGAGTGGAGTGGCCAGAAATTTATTTAATGCAATGTGATAATTTTGAATATTCACTACCTTCTTACAATGTCAGTTTGATTGTCAGTGGTGGGAATTCTTGAAATGACATGCTGCATCCTGTTTTCATGGGGAATTACTTTAAACAGTTCATTAACCTGACTAACCTGTGTTGTCAAACATAAGAAACAATTCTCAGAGATGTTTTCCTTCAGTGAGATCAGGGGAGAAAAAAATCAGCTAAAACCAGAAGGAACTTAAATTGTCAAAGGTCACAAGTCTCTGGGTGAGGAATCTGATCCCTTGAGGAGTGGGACTGTGGGTGACAGGAGGAGGGAGACTTGCAAAAGTACTAAAGAAATGAACTATATAATTTCCATGCTTTGTTTCACTAACCCAATATGCACTATAGTGACAAAAACCTATTGCTTATTTCCAGACTTGCATCTCCACTTCTTCCTTTATTTTACCATTCTCATCTGTTTTGAATTCTTTAATCCAGGTTACCCTAGCCTCCCACATGAACTTCACACTTCTTTTCCTGAAAACATCCATTCACCTCCTCTTTAGGTTCCTGCTCTACTCCCGTACATCACTTCTCCCCTTTCTGACTGCAGTGCCTGTAATAGTGTCAGTCACTCTGTTCACAGTTCTGCCTATATGTACCAACCCTTCTTCATCATTCAATCCTCTCCTCCTTCAAACGTCCTTCCCCCAGGATTGACTTGAGAAACCCTAACAAGTGGCAGTGAGAGTTTGATATGTCCAAAATTTGTTGCTATGCTGTTCGTTTTGTATAGGATTTAGGCTATGACCTCCTTCAGTAATCATGGTAAGCACACTTACTAGGTTAGCAGGGTTTTGCCATCTCCTTCCTCAGCCCAATGTTAATTACTTTACTCTTTCTTGTTACATGTAGTTTGTTAGGCTACACCCTGAGTAGGAGGGAGGGAGGCATAGTTAGGCTGGTGGAAGCCTTTATCTGCACTGTGGATAAGGAACCCTAGCACTAAAACCTGCTTCAGGTCACTCCCTCATGCAGCTGTCATTCCCTAACGACTTGGCTCTACGAACATTGTAAATTAGACCACCCTCTAAAGAACAGTATTTTAAGCCATGGTTGGCACCTGAACAGCTAGAAGTCAGAACAGTAAGTCCCAGATTCAGACAGCAGAGCGTCTTGTGTGCTAGAGGTGCTGAGGAGCGTGAACAGGCTGATAGGAGAGGCTGAGAGAGCTCACTCCAGTGAGGACACCAACCTGGGATCACAGGGATCCTGGCAGTGGTCCTTCCAGGTACACTGCTCTATATTACATTTGTTCAAGCTCGGCTGGAATGCTGCAGCTGCCTCACAGAGACAGTATTTAGTTACTTAACAATGGGGAAATAGCTTCAACACGAAGGACGAGGAACCCAAGCACTAATAGCCAAGTAGTTTTGAGCATTCACCCAGAAGTGGAAAAGGCAGTTTCAGTTTTCTCTCAGAAGAAGAAAAATGAATTGAACTTCTACATCAAAACAATAGCTTTAATTACCAACTCACTGGATAAAATGCAGCAGCAGCTCCCCCTCTCCCTGCATGTTGTGCAGGCTCCTGGCTGGTGCTGGCTGTGCTCTCTGGGGAGGAGCAGGAAGGGAAAGCCTGCCTAGCACCGGTAGGGACAACGCACTTTGAAACACTTCACATATATCAGGAGCTCAGTGTCAGAAACTTGTGGGGTTGTTTCCCAATTTTTTAACTGCCTCTTTGCTTATCAGTGGATTAGATAGTGCTTCAGACTGCATGTACAGTACACCTTCCCTTCCTCGTGCTTCACTGAAAACAGAGGGAAAAAATTATACTGGGTATTTCTGTTTTTCTTTTAATAACAAGTACAAATTTAGTATGTGCAGATTAATRCTACGATTGCTAGGATTTATTTGGTGCCCAGTATGAATTTTAAACCTTCTTTTTTAGTCTTGTCAACTTTGGATTATTTTCCTTAATCTCTTTAGTTTCCCTCGTTAATTTTTTCACTTCAAGACTTGCCTGATTATTATTAAATATCTGGCTGCCACCAATGCCCATGACACATAATAGGTAGTCAGTGTTTTTTTATCAAAGCTATGTTTTCTCTTGGTTGTGGCATCACAATTTATTCTATATCTAATTATTCTTGACTGCTATGTAAGAAAGTTTCCTTTCTGAATCTTGATTAAATTTAATTTATAGCTGAAAGAAAAAGGACTTTTTAAAAAATTCTAACACAGAACCTGATGCTGCAGTGCACATTTCCCAGCTAATGAAATTCAAAACTGGTCAACAAGTCCTGTATAACCCAAGTGGTCACTTTTAAGACTGGGACCTACCCTCTACGCTCTATTCTGAGCTGGCTCCATGCACTTGCAATAACCAGCTTCCGAGTATTACAGGAGTTTTTTGTTTTCTGGAAAAGTTTTGATTTATTATATGAATTGCTGAAAACCTGGAATTCATTGAACTAAGACATCTTTGTGTTACAATTAAAACTTTTTAAACAGAAAGATGCACAGAGTTTAGGATGACTAGACTTGGATAATAGTTTAACTTCGATGATTACCTTTCCCAAAGATATACCAGACACCCATGTGGTGGGATACTGTATAGAATTTGTTACTTAGTGGCAACTGTGTAACCAGTTAGATTTGTATGTTTTTTTCTTGCATGGAGGTTAATTTTCTTGTTGGAGTGGCAGCACAGGCTATATGGGCTAGGTAAGTCCAGAAAGCTTGAGTGTAACCATTCAGCCCACGGCCAGAACTGTTGTAAAAGTAAGAGCGTTCAGCAGGCCAAGGGGGGCTGCAGTGCTTGTCTGTGCAGAAATCTTAAGTTACTTGGGTACTGTAGTTTCACTTCAGTGAAGGCTCAGTTTACTTAGAACGTCCCATAGGACTGGACTTGTATTTTCTTTCAGCAATTAAAAACTTAGGTGGCCCTTTTGTAGTCCTTGTGAGATTGCATAGTTATCAGAATTCCATATACCAGGCACAGCGCATCTCCACCAGCAGTGGAGCTGTTCATTACATGCAGTGGCTCTTCAGAATATTAAAGGGAGAAAGAAGAGGTGCCTCTTAGTTTTCAGAACTGTGTTTAAATTAGGTCTGAATCCTTTTCCCCCAAGATTCATTTATAACTGTCTATGCTATTTCAATTTGAAAAGGGAACAGATCAAATCAGCAGGGTAACAGTTCAACGATGTGCTTATAGATTGTTCCTCTTCTATGTTGTCAAGGCAATGTCTTCCTTCTCAGTGAAAAATGTGTATTACCATCGTAGACATCCAATAAAAATGAACAGCTCATTTATTTTTAAAAGGAAAAGATTTGCATGCTGTGATATTGAAATCATTGAAATCATTGAAATGAAAAACCCATCATCCTCACACAAATTCTGGAATAAGACCCTCCCCTCAACTAGAAAAAAATAATTGTTTCTCAAATATGTAAAAAAATACAGAAGTAATAGCATGGCTATTAAGGAGCTTAGTTAAATGGTCACATTGTACCTGCCAATAAATTCAATCCTAAACATAACGCATGCCATAAATTCAGTGAAATCCAATGGTCACATTACTCACATTCTTAAAAGTAAGTAGCATATATGAACTGTATCAGTGGTTTGCATGATGTAATTTAAATGTTAGTATAGTTACCAAATACAAAGTTTTGACACTTTTAAAAGTACAGCCATATTTCTAAGATTATGGAAATCAATACTGTACATTATGGAACAGCGCATCTGAGTATAAGAGAGGTGTGTCCTTGGGTACTACCATAAGTAGCAGATTTTTATTTCATACAAGTAAAATTAATTCATAGGTAAGCACATATTTGCTGAGTGCAACAGATGATATTCTGATTCAGAAGGCTTTTAAGGTATCACGTATTAGAAAAATAATTGAGTAACTACTGAAAAAATAGAGACAGACCATAAACAAATAATACAAATACAAATAATAATCCAAATCCATTAATTAAAAACAAGAAAAAAGAGGCCATCGGACCAGGTTTACTTTGGCATGGATTGCTTTTGGATACACAGAACTAGACCTCTCTATTATACTGCATCTTTCTCCAGCTGAAGTTGCTATAGTGATCCCCCATTAATAAAACAATAGTAATTTTGCAAAACCTGGATTTAAGTGCATGCCTCTTTTTTTGTTCCTTTGAATCAAAAGAACTTGGACTTTGCAGTGCTGATCAGAGTAAAACTTTAACATACCCAAAGACATGAAACAAGAGGCAACCTCTGCTCTTAATGAAGTTAATAGGAAGAGCATGGCTTCTGCTGGACTCTGCTGAAGCAGGGTAACATCCCTGCCCCAGAGACAGTGAGCACCTTCAGCTTCCTTTGTACTGTGAATTATGGTAATTTGGCACTTTTGGATGCATTACAAAACAGAAAAATTCATGCTGCCATATTATTTTTAATTTTTAAAAAGAAGCCTGGACAAGCTAATGGTTGTGATACAGATGGTCGATTTAGATACCCTTTTTGTTCATCATGTACAATCCAACTGCATGGTCAGCTTCACTGAAGTTATTGTAGGATCATTGCCAGACTGTGGTGCAAGTGAACTCGTCTGTGTCTGAACTAACATCTAATAGAAACACTTCTATCTGGAAGGACCAAGCATGAAAAAGAGCAAGTGGCATCAAAGAGCAAATTAATCTCTCTCAGATTCTCTGCAACCAAATCTCCTCTTGATTTCTGAGTGGATAACTGAAAATCTCTGTGACCAGAAATGTCTACACATAGTCTGGTCTATATTTTTGCATTAGGKGTAAATGCAAGAATACTAATTTAGCAAATACTCATGTAATCACACTGCAGGTAATGATAAGGTTATCTGAGAGCTTAACCTGAGCTCAGTCGGTGTTGCAGATAGTCCTGCTGCACCGTGTGCATCCCAGCGAGAACAAGTCAAGCATTTCAAGCCCAGTTATCACAACAGTTTCATAGTTACTCTGAAGTTCATTGCAAAGCAGTGGCTGAAGAGCTCTGCAGTTTATCTACATCATGCCACCAAGGAAAAAAATGAGATAAATTAATAACTCATTGATCTGATTCACCTTTACACTCTCAGAGATAATGTCCTATGTTCCTTATATATAGTTAGAAAGGCAGTAGATTTTAGGGGGTAGAAAGAAGAAGAATTCATCTTGCCAAAAAACCCTCAATCATAGTTTCTTATGCTGATATAAGCTAGGAAAAAATTGAGAATGTTGCCTTTATACCTACCACTCAATCCTGTTCATCACATTACAGTCCATGGAAAAAAAGTTTCACAAATTCAAACAAGCTAAACCAAAGACAATGTTTGTAGTATCTTGATAGCATTATACAAAAGCATGTTTTATCATATTAGAAGCCAAGATAATTAGAGGCAGCTTCATTTTGTTCACATCTCTGACAATGTTGTTATGCTTTTTAAAAACCCCATACTTTTAAACAAGTGGGTTTTGAGGCCTTGTTTTCTATAAGTTATCACAGATTGCTGTTTATTGGCATATTAACTTAACATCAAAATTGGTAAGATTTGTGTTCCTTTGGGATATTAGTAGCAAATCAGAATTGTTCAGGAATATTTCAGGCATGTAAATTATGTTAAAATAAGATTTGTTGTGAATAAGCAATGACAGAAAGTATTCTTTGGCATTAAAATAAGTTCAGACTGTACCCTGACATTTTAACTAGATAGTTTGTGAATATAACTGCAGGTGGTCATAGAAACAATACGGGATTAAAGAGAATAGGAAATTTCTGTGAATATTTTAGATGAAGACACTTATTTTTAGACTATTGTTTTACTTTTCTGGTATCGTTAGTTAAGGTAAAACCATATCAGTTTCTGAACACTATTATAATCCTAAACTACATTTTGAAAGATTTAGCAGGAATCTAAACCAATTTGGCTTTCTTTCAAATAAAAAGGGCTGGAAACCAGAATGGAGTTGAAGAAATAATATATTTACTAGATAAGTGCTTTTGAAAGTACTTTAGATACTGTTAAAGTAAAACATTTACCATAATCAAATTGACCAACATCACAACTACATAGAGTAGCTTTGATCAATTGTTTTTTGAAGATATAGATGTGTTGGTGAAGCTGCCTGTCCAAGGAAATGCATGACAATAGGCTATGAATTGCCGTCATTTTTACTGCTGTAGAAATGATTTCACAATTGGGTAATATTCTTTCTGAGAACTGAGGAAGAAGGGTAGACTCTCCATGGAAGAATATCTACCAAAGCTTCCGGCTTTGCTCACAGCAGCAAAGTCTTGGTTCTCTTGGGAGTGGGCAGAAGGGAGGAATTCAAGAAGGTGGGTTCAAAATACCTGCTTAGGTCTTCTGTTCTGCCAAACAGAAGATCAAAATGTCTTTGGTGGCTTGCCAAAATATCTGCAAGCCACCATTATGTTGAGGGTGAGGGTAATCTGACCATTCCACTTAACACGCTACCTCCTTCATAAATTAGAACAACTACACAGGCTAGCATGGTTATTTGGTGGTAGGAGGGATCATTCTGTAGTAGCACTGTCCCCGTGTTATAAAAGGCTTGGCATAACATCAGTTCAGCTAGTTGTATGCCACACAGATTCCTAATAGGATCACCTCACCCTATTCTTTCTCCCTCTACTCTGATTGACTTGTATCTCAGAAATGCCCCAAAAAAAAGGAAAAGAAAAAAGAGGTTGTTGTGCCTTACTGATTAGTTCTGTGGCTTACTGGTGGCTGAGGAGTCTTCAGGCATTTGGAATAAATATTTTTTTATAATTTCCTTTAGTATTCAGAAACATTGACTTCTGTGATATGGAAAACTGCATCTTCGACTACACTATGCTGAAGTCAATTCCAGGATCTCATGATTTGTAATAAAGAACACTGTACGGCATGATATTATGGCCTCTCGGCTGGTCATACACATACTTTTTTTTCCAAGACCTCAAGCTGTTCCATAATTCAGATTCTGTATTTAAAAATTTGGTTTTCCAGTATCACCAGTCCCTTTTCACTAACAGTGTTGCCCTTTACCTTTTTTAAAGTAGTGGAAAGTGATTCTGCAACAGTAGAAAATTCCCAAGCTTCTCCCTTAAATATCTGGGGACAAGTCAGCCCTTTGTTAATCTCAGATTTCCAAAGCCAGATTTATTATTTCTGAGGAGAGCTGGTACAAAGAATTTCAGGAAGTCTGACGAACATTAGAAACACGCCATTCAAAACATGAAAGCGATGTTCACCTTCCTATCACACACATAATCCTGAGTACCTACCACATTTCAATTACACTTTTACAGTCTATTTGATTTGTAATCAATCTAAAAAGGAAAACACTGGAACAGCTAGCAAGTTTTGATTAGCTACATGCATTTTCTATTCAAATAAAATCATGACATATGCATTTACTTTTAAGTTATGAACATCTTTGTCACATTTCTCTTCCTTTCAGAAATACTTAGTATCTGTCTTGAGTTTAATTAATGAAAAGCTTTTATAGAGTAGATTTGAGATCTTTAAAAGGTAACCTTTAAGAAAAGTTGTCAGATAGTGAAATACTTGATTGCACATGCTGCACTTCGAGGCCTGTTTTGCCACTATTTGACTCTTGTTGCTCTAATGCTCAGAATCAGAAATGCACTGCATGGTTCGGTGGCAAAAGCTGGTTGAGAAGCTTGACTGTGAAGTTTGGCTATATAATATAAACAAGATGCCAAAAAATACTTAACAAACTAGTTAAGCCAAGATTAACATCCTCCACATGAAATCACCGGTTTCTTCCTACGTCATGTTCCACTGGTTCTCCTGAAATGCCCACCTGACAGTTTGTGCATAGCAAAAGGATGAGAGGAGCAGTCAGAGAATACAAGTTGTTTGTTAGATACAAGAAACATTTAAAACAGACTCTTAAAAATTACTCAGTGGTTTATGGCATGAAAGACTAATTTGCAACATCTTTGACTTCATCTTGAAAAATGCTGAGAATTTCCATTTCTAGTTGAAATCTGTGGGAGCTGCTTGCACATTTGTTTTGTATTTAATTTGGACTAAATTTCACCAGATTCCAGCTGTGTCACAATGTTTTTTCCTTTATCTTTAAAAGAAGCACGATCAGATAACATCACACACTTGGAATATTACACTGTGCTGCACTAACAACATAATCTATATTAAGAATAGGCATTGCCATCAAAAGTGCAGTAATAATGTAAGTTGCTTAATAAATACACAGTCATGAACATCCTTGTTTGGGAGGAAAAACAAGTGTTTCCTCTTCGTCCTCCTTTCTACAGCACAAGGACAAGTGCTATTGAACAGTACACCTACATATGCTCAGTGAATAAGGAATTTTTTGTGGGACATCTTTTTAAGAATATTTCTGATTTTATGTTGCTTCTTGCTGACTTAGTAGGCTTAAATAGTAGCAAGCCTATTGCTTTGCTGTAGAGGAAATGAAACTGCCTTATTCTGTTGTTTCTGTAATACCTGTGACTGGATATAGTGAATTCAGTCTGTATCTCTCTAAAATCATTTTCCTGATCAGCACTGCCCACTTAAGTTATGTACGTACAGACTAATTAGTTTGAAGAATCCTTCCTTTGACAAGATTTCTTATCTTTCCTGCAGTCAAACCCTCAACAGTGCCTTAGTTTCCCACCTAGCTGGCACTCCAGAGCTGAGTATAGACTCCTTGCTTTTAGGGCAGAAAAGCTGTCTTGGCTATCTTTCAGTTCATCACCGCAAGGTGCAGTCCTTTAGCCCTCCCTGAATTTAAGAGTCTGTTCCTTAATCTTTCCCAGGTTCAGTCATTCTTCCTCATCAGACCTTGTCTGGTCCCTAGTTGTTGATCCAGGGCTTCTTTTTATACCTTCTAAAAATCCTCCAAATCAGGAACTCTTCAAAAATGATTGTTACCAATACTGCATCCTACATATCATTCTAGGCATTTTTTTTCATTGCCTTATGCACCCTACCAGGAAGAGATCTCATGGTTCCTCCTGTGGTTTTTCTGTAGTCTCTTCTGACCAAGGTCCAAGCCTATACTTTCTAGAAGGTTTCCTTAGTAAATAGCCATTCTACCAGCATAACAAAGGCCCACCTGGAATTGTCCTAAAGTCATGTCAAAGCCAGGGATAGGTGGGAAAAAGGTAGGATGCCTATCAGCAGTATGCAAAAGCCCAGTTTATATTGGGTTGGCTGTCTGCCAGTGAACTACTGAAATATAGTTAACCATCAAAAAAAACCCAACCCAATCATCTGTCATTCAGCTCCTGATTGCAAACTCTTTGATTTGATTGTCAACTCTTTCATCTGAGTATACCCTGCCATAACTACTGAATGTGGAGAAGTTTATCGGACTTGTACATAAAACCTTGTTATTTTTCCTTTAAGAATTCAATCAGCAAATAAAGGAAGGAAGGAATATTTCTAAGTAGATCATATAAAACTTACTTAGTTTGGTTTACATTTATTCTTCAGTAAAACTTGTCTGTTCTTTTACAATATTTTTAAAACATGATGTGAAAGAAGGCTGATCATTGCTAATGCTTGCAGAGGCTTCTAGATTTGTTTGCTTTTTTAATTTGGAGCAGAATAAAGGGCATTCAGGGCTCTGTGAACATGGAAGGAAAAGTCTTTTTTATTGTGTGGTGTACCATAGTATGGGTTGTCTTTTCTCTGCTCCTGTTTTTCACTAGCATGTAGCTAAAGAGCTGGCCTTTTTGCAGCTCTATCACTGATAAAAATGAAATGTCAATCAAGAGTACCCAACAGATATTATGAAATGAGCAATCTGAATATAAAGCACTTAAATTTCTACTCTTCTTAGTGCGCTGACCTGTAAAGCTAGCAACCCAATCCTGTACCTGTTAAGACTGCATTGACTATCAGACTCAGGTCTGATAATGATGGGAAGTATTCAGTATTTTCAGTTCCCAGTGAAGTCAATAGCAGCCAAGGGAGACTGAAACAAGTCTATGAATACCGTACAAGATCAGACCCTGATATTGCCAATGATTATATTCTGCACATGGGTTCCAAATCCATAACAAAATCAGAAAGACATTTGCTTGAGGTATTTATAGAGCATCTGTTTGACTAACCATCTGTGCTCTGATTGAAGTATACACATGGTCCAGACTGAATAAAAACCAATTCTATGGATTAAAATAGTAACTTCGACACTGTTACATCTAAAGATTTTACTGCTAATGACTTTGTTGACCTGTTTACATGTAAAGGTAAATTTTAAAACTGTAAAATCTGAAAGGTAGCATGAGGAAAGAGTGTGACTAGTCTGTCCACTTCAAAAAGGCTTTGAAGGTAAGGGATGCTGTTTGAATGCTGCATGCCTTTCAAAACTGCTGCTTGCTTAGGGTCTGGATTAAGCTAGCTGTCTTCCTCAGTTTCTGAGTAGCTTCCGGGTTTATTTGTGAGTGTAAAGGTAAGAATATGCTAAAGTATTTTGCCATGCTTTCACTTGTCTCATATTTCTATTTCAAAATAAGATTCATTCCTTTTTTTGTGGTTCATGGTGTTCAGTACAAATATTAGCAAAACATTAGAAACGTAGCTGACTATAGCTTGGAGTTAATCGCACTGAGAAACCTCACCGTGTTTGTTCAGTTCGCTTCCTTCATCAAGATTATCTTTTTCATGGATCAGTATGTTTTGTATGTTCAAAATGCTGAGATTAGGAATCATAATGAAAAGATGAAAAGCACTAGGCTATAATAGGATTGGTTCAAAAAATGTATATAATGGTCACTTATTATTTATTGAAATTGCTCCTTAGGAACGATTATTGAACAGCAAGTTTTTGGAAGCTGGTTATGCTTGTTCAAGATGGTAGGAAATTGAAGTTTCTGATACTGTTTCACAAGATTAATTTTCTTTAGTGATAACCTGGGGAATTCTTTAAATTACCTCCTCTTAGTTGATGTAGCACCATCTGCCACATCTGCAAAGATAATTATTTTTAGGAGCAGCTGTGGTTTTTTGATTAAGTCTTGAGTCATCAAGGTCAGTATTTTTGAATTATTCAATGTAGGAAAATAGAAGCAATTGTTTTGCATTTTGGTCAATAATAATGGATGTATTGTTATTACAGTTAGTGCCATAAACCTCATTGCTATTTACTACAGTCCTCTAATTTCCAAGAAATTTGTTTGCATTCTTCGTGAGAGGATTTGGCTTTGTAGGAAAAAAGTATCAGTCATAATTCATGAATCAGTAAGACAGCACCTGGTGGCAAATAAGTGACTGTGAAGACTCTTCTGTTAATGGAAATATTAAAGTGAAAATGGCATACTTCTTAACACTGGGTCATAGGTCCAGGTTCCCAGCTTCAGTTTCAAAAGCTGAATTGTAAATTAGGATCTCTCACACCAAAGGAAAAATCCCCAAATGAGCTATCCTTTAGCAGAGATTCCGTGTTATGCCTGTGGCTTTCCGTGATATCTCTAAATCAGATGAGCACATCTAAGTCAGATGAGCATTCTCCATCACTAATAAACAAGGGGAGCCAAGCAAAGGTGAGAATTAGGACTTGAAACCTTCAATAGCTTGCTTTATCTTGTAGCGAAAAGGCTCCGATCTGTGCCAGATGCCTTGAAAGAATAGTGCTTTGTGTAAACTCTTAATGTGAAGTAATGAGTATAGTATGTGAATGCAGAGCTATCATTTGATGATGAGATGGCTACATCTCTGCAGCAGTTTCTTTCAGCTTCCTGCTGCTGAGAAACTAATGAGAGCAGGCAGCTTCTCAAAGACAGAATAGTTTTTCCCTGGGGAGTTAATGAAAAGTAGGTTTATCTCACTGGCTTTGCTACAGTGCGAAGGTGGCAGAGCTGTATGGCCTGAGGAGGGTCTCTTGAGAAACCACATACATGTTGAAAATTAAAGCTTAGAAAGGGTGCCCACAGGATAAAGAAAGAGAAGAGGAAACTTTGATCTGAGAGATGAGATAATTGAAAAAGAGATGTTGAAAAGCCAAACCCGTGTTCCATGTTGAAAGAAAGACCCGTGAATCTGAAGGTATCTAGACAGAACCTCATACACTGCACTTCCTTGAGTTATGGAAGACTCAGGTTTGTGACATTGGATGTCCAACCTGAAGAAGCTCAGCTAGGTGCTCATTTTTCCATCAGTTAGTATGTACTGCTACATATCTACTTTGTGTGATACCTAGAGGTGTTCATGTAGCCGACCATCAATGGTGGTCAAGGTCTGGGGGTATGTGTTTCTCTGTACTTCTTTTAGAAATTGCATACCCATAAACTCACTGAGGAAAAGGCTGTGGAGTCTAAAACTGCTTCCAAATGGAGCTCTCATAATTTAGCATTTCTTTATTAAAATTATTCCGCTTTTTAGTGACTGTGAACCCTGACTGCGTGAACCTGTTTGCAAACAGTGGGACCCTGGCGTTCATATCACTAGCACAACGCTAGAGTTGAACTGCCATGCAGCATGAGAATAAGGGTTCTGCTCTACAGTTACAGCACAGGAAACATGAACCCTAAGACAAAAAAGAAGCTCTGAAAGTGTGACAGATACTCGTAAATGTGTTGTCCCTTGACCTGTGAAACACAGTTGCTGATTTTACCTGTGCTCTGAGTAGTCAGCTGGACGTAAAATACAGCTCTGAGGACTGGTACAGCTGACAAGAGAATTTAGGTTTACCAGATTTCAGTAACACCAAAGACAGTTGTTGTTGCCTGTCTGAACTTCAGTCTGAGATGTAGCCTTTTCTCATTCAAAATATTTAATGGCATTCTACATTTATTTCACTCATTGCGTACTTTTAACAAGCTTTTCTATATTTACAAAGGAAAAGTGGGTTTATTTTGGAAAGAACACAGATTTTAAAGGATTAAGAAGATTTTATGGATCTTTTTGCTTTCCATGCGACTAGCAAGACAGATTTACTTCCGTAAGGAACATGTGATGTGCTACCCCTTACTGGAGTATCATCCAGAGATAGCACAAATTTGTTAATACTCCAGAACATGACTCCTCAACTATATTTTCCAGCTATGCTTTAATGTACTACTCTATTTGTATTGTTTAATTAAGGTCCAAAAAGGCCTTCAGTTAGTAGCCACACTATCACCTTTGTTGCTTTTAGATTCAGCAACGCTGTATGCACTAGAAGTTCAGTTCCCTGCACACAGTGTAACTGAGAGCAAATACTCATTATCAGCATATCAACTCCCTGTAGGGCAAAGCAGTGGCAAAGCCACTCAGTCTTCCTTTCAGTGAAGAGCAGGAGAAAACAATGGGCCTTGTACTTCAACCTGCAGGTCAGACTTGATTTGTAATTTACTATTAGATTGCAGAAGTGATGCATCTTATAAAAAGAGGCAGTGCACAGCTTCTGCTGGGAGTACTGAGTTGTACCTAGTACAGAGGCTGCATCTAAATGTGGACTTATCAAGGAAGGTACTTAACTTATACAATATTTGACCCTCTGAATATGAGGTTCTTATTTTTAATAAAGATATAAAACCAGAATGACTTCATATGTTTAATGTCCCTCATTCTGTTAAAGAACTCAGTATAAGGCCTATAAAATGCTATTTTGCTTTGTCAAATGCCAGAGAAATTACTGCCCAGAATGTTACTGTTTATCTATATAAACTGAGCAATGGAGCAGAATTTTGTAAACAGACAAAAGTCTCCCTTCTAGATACAGATGATGCTGGTATCTTAGAAAGTATTAAGTATCACACTTTTAAAGTGAAGTCAGTTAACCTACTCGTCTCACTTGTGCATCTGTATTCAACCCTCCCATGCAATTCACAAAGCTTCCCCCCAGTTAGCAATTAATAAGTGCTAAGTTAGTTTTATATTTTTTATTCACTCTTCTAATTCTAGCACATATAGATACTTTTTTTTAATAATTATGGAATAACACCACACACATCAGCAAAATTCTTATTGCCAAAGTTACTTATCAATGGGAGTGGATATACTCATAACTGGTCCTAAGCAGTATCAAGTGAAATACGCATACATGAATCTTTGAGAAAGGTAGCCTTATTGATGTTTGATTGTGGATTTGGGCAAAAAGTGAAAGCAGCCTCCTCTTAACATATTGGCTTAAGCTCCAGTGAAGGTGACTTACGAAAACGCATTTTAGTTTTTAATTGAGCATACCAGGAAATTTCATATGGTCCGTTATCCCGTTGGAACTGATGAAAGATTATTAGTTAAGCCATGGTAACCTGGTCGCTTGTTATGGTCTATCACAACATGTTCCACATCTTCTCATAGGTGACTTGCAATAAATTAAAAGCACTCTAGAGACCCAATTTGGGAAGCAGAACTTGATCATGTAGAATACTCTTTCCCCAGTACATTTCTGGAGAAACAGCCCTTTAGCACTGTGTGGTCTTTAATTGCGATTACATCACGTCCAGAGAGAGAAGCTTCACTAAGCTTGCGACAATTTGACTATTATATGGAGGGAGATCTTACAAGACTGGCCTGAACTATTCCAAAAGAAAAGTGTGAGGGGTGGTACCAGCTGTGCATGCAAATAACTTGGCTGGGGGAGCTTGTTTTTATGGTTTTGTATTTCACATCTGCACAGTCCCAAAGTAAATATAGTTCTGTTGTGTACAACTGACTCACAAAACAGAGTATGTGCATGACTTCCTTTGCTCTAAATCTACAATATATCAAGCTATTCCATCTAGATTGTGGAATTCAACCACTCCTGTTGTGTTTTTTACATTTTAATCACTACCCCGTTACTTCTATCCAGGCAGGTAAAAATGCAGTAAACATTTCTTTTGTCTACCAAGCTGAATTAATGCAGCAAGTATTTAATTTACTGCTYCAAGCTGCCTGTTTATGAAAACAAGCTAGTACCACTTTTTATGGTGTCATTCAAGACAGGTGGATATGATTATAGGCAGCTGTATACTATCCTCTAGTCTTCAGAAGACATTGGTCTGCTATTTTATATCCAAAGTAGGAGAGTCTTCCAAAAAGAGAAAATTAAGGTAATAAATAGACTAGTAACATCAGCAAGGAGAGTAGAGACAGCTTCTTGTAATCTAAGTTAAGTTACATCTCTTTACTGAACTGTATTTTGGTATCATTTGAGTTATTTATATAGCTGAGTCACTAGAAAGTTTTTTGGGGGTTTGTTTCTTTTTTGTTCTTCAGCAGCTTTGAATCTCCACTGATGCATGAAGTCCCAGAGCACCAAGGCAGCAGCACAGGCAGTTCGGCAAGCAGTTTGGGAAGCTCTGTCACAGCATGTAAGAAGGTAACTTCTAAGTTTATGTTATATTCAAAGGCAGATCTATCGCAGGTTATAGCTTTGCTTTTTAGCTTTTGTCTTTATTGGGGAATACCAAATATAACTGATACCTAACAAAGAAAAGGACTGATACAGAAAAATAAATTCTGGGTGCTGTTATGGTATCTTGCAGTTTTGCCTGCCTGGTCTATACTTGTCTGGTCCCAAAATATATTATACATATATGGGAGATAAACTCCTCCTGAACATTTCTATTTTTCCTCATTATCTGACAATACAAAATAAAAGCAGTGCATAGCGTGAATACCTTCAGGACTTCTCTTCAATAGGTGGCAAGTTTCTGGGACCCAGCCTGAGGGTCCAGAGCTTTGCTTCTCTCAGGTCAATACAATGGAGGGTCCTTCATGCAACAGCTTTTCTGCCTTCCCTAGTATCTGACTGGAAGGGTTTCAGCAACCCAGGAGGTAGTATAGATTTGACCATTGCTGTTTTTGTTGCCTCAAAATGGGTTTATAAGTAGTTATTTAATTTAGAGGATGGGGGCGGGGGGGGGGGCAGGAAAGCAATGCCTGTGTGTGTATGTATGTCACTAGAGGAGTCAGATATGACTGACGTTATTTTACGCATGTAGGTAATTTCAGTACAACTGAGAATACCCAGGTGAAGACCATGGATGCTTCCTTTTATTCCTCCTCCCCAGGGCCAGATTATGGCAGTACAGTCCGAGGGAAGGGGGCACTACCAAAGACCTATTGAGGAGGGCAGGCCATCTTTCATCTGTCACTTTGCAATAACCTTCAGAGCTCTACGGTCTCCCACAGGCATAATTCTAGAGCTGATAAGAAAACATTTTTTCTAACACAGAAATGTTATAAAACTTCACAGTTCATTCAGTTTTCCCATAATTCTTACTTTTTTTTCTTTTCCTTCCACTAGTAATAATAATGCTTTCCTTTTGTGTTTTTTTTTCTGTTGTGTTTTGTTTTTTCAAAATAACAACAATATATATTTATATATGTAAGCAGAAAGAGAGAAAGATAAAACATGTAGAAGATAAATCTTTATTTTCCTCACCCTGAAAATCACACTGTGGGTGTGGGGGGTGAGTATTGTCTGTCTACAGAAATTTTGCTAAATGTAAAATCATTCATATAAAAAAGAACTCAATAGACTGATGTGTATGCTGGGACTGGGCTTCTCCAGCTCACCCCAACATGGCTAAAAGACAGTGTGTCAATATTTCATTTGATCAAAGGGTTTGTTTATTTGCAAAAGGTTTTTAAAAAATGCTGCTGACTGTAATTGGAATCTTCATATAGGCAGAAATAGGCAGTAAATCCGTTATGTGGGAGAACATCTTAAATTTTCATTTAATCTCAGAGTTGTCTATTTTATGTAAGACTGAAGGACAGTGGCACAGCACTGAGAAGTGCCACCACTGTGTTTACAAATGCTCCCGCTTGGTCACCTTCAGAAGCACCACTCTCTTTTAAAGGCTAGCCTTTACCACATGATTTAGAGCTGCTTCACCTGTCTGATCCCTTACATTTGAACTTTTCATTGTAACACAAGTTGATTTTATGATTGTCGGCACACTAAAAGAAGTGATTCACTTCTGCCAACACTTCTGACAAACAGCAGGATATTTTGGGCTTCTTTACAGCATTGTTACAGAATGTGTTACCATTCTTTTTTTCTGTGGAAAAGGATTACCAAAAATAGGCCATTACCTTCTCTTTTAGCCTCTGTTAGTTACAGTGATTTTTAAGTTAGATGTGTAATTGGTGGTGGAGTGAAACACTATGGCTTTCTCCTGCAAGGGAACAGTTTAAACAGTTGACTTGCTGGTTTGAGCAATTGTATTTGGCATGAATGGCTCCTGTCAGGAACCATATGAGATGTGGCCTGTTACTACACAGACCAATCTGAACAAATGCAGAAGATGTGCCCCTTGGTATTTCATCTTATTTTGTATGTCCCACTTTCATATCTTTTTTGATGAGTAGTAATTAACCAAAGCAATTAAGATGATCAGCCACGAAGACGCAGATGTTTCATTTGTGGTGCAGAGCCTTTTTAATGTTGTCTCGGTTATAGATATTTACTGTATTTTAATGTCTTATGATCTAAATCAGGGAGCAGGAAGCTGTTACACTGAACTCATATGCAATATTTTCCTCTGGGAAAGAGTGACTTTTCTAATCCACACTTTGCTAGAGGCTGATTTAGTTCATTGATTCACAACACACTGAGTAATGCTGATGGCTGAGTCTCTAGATGAGAGTGGAAAACTTTTTTTTTTTAGAACCATGAATTACTGCTGATTTCACATTTAGTGCATGATGCAAATTCATCCTGAATTATTTTCTGAGTGTGATGATCCTGCTCTGAACCAGATATACAGCAGCATAGTGCATGCAGCTGCTACATATAAGTATGGTCAATGAATCAAGTTCTGCTTTCAATTGTACCATTGCAAATCAGAAGCAACCTCGCTGAATTCAGCAAAATTGCTAACAATGTATGTCAGTGGGATGAGCCCAGAACTTGTCTCAATTAGATAAGAATGAAGAGAAGTACAAGTTAGGAGGAGGAAATTTTGGCAAGTGATACTGTTTGCCTTAAAAGTGCAGGCTATATAAAAGAAGGATGCTGACTGACAGCTGAAGTAGTACAGGTTTAGGTTTCTTATCCTTTGGTACAGACCAGCTTAGTATCTTTTGAAAATATGCTTAAATGAAAAAATGGCAATCGGAATGTACTGGTAGAGTTACATCTCTGAGGAATACCAGTTCTCACATTGCATTTGATTAAATAATTAGCCCTGTTAATGTAGGCCAGCTCCTTCAAGCGTATACACTTTTGATCATAGCAGTCATACATTATTTTACTATAAGGACTTCAGTATATTCCTTTAAAAGCATGAATATCCCAGCAAGTTTTAATACATATGCAAACCCCCACTTTATATAAACACATGCACAGAGTTAACAGGGAGAATTGCCTTACTTCTTACAGCATCTCGCTATTGTATTACATTCACTCTTACTGTATGTTTGTCTTTGACTGTCATAATATTGCTGTCTGTTACCAAAGAAATATGCCCAACAGTTCACATGGCTTCTGTATATGCATTTTGCATAGCAGGTGTCTGTAACCCTACTGTGATCAGCGTTGCGGTGTGGCCCAAATTACCCTTCCTCCAAAGAAGCACTAACGGGACGGTTCTGAGCAATAACGTCTGTAATGGTCCTAATGCAGAAACTTGGATTTCATGAGGTAGAGTTTAAACTCATCCAAAGTTTACCCCTTATTCCTGCCACCACTTACTCAAATGTCACCTTCCGTCTCCTGAACACCATTCAGATATGTGTAAAACCAGACCATACACAAGGAGGACTCTCCCACGTGTTCCTGCGTGCCTCCCTTTCCCACAGCACAGTCTTTTCTGAGTAATTTCCGGAGGCTTTCCAGATGACTTTGGGCCAACCTGTATTCCTTAGACTGCTGACCTCCGCCAGCTTCTGCTGCGTGGAATCAAGTATATCTAGTTTTGTTTTTCTCACCTGTCTTCTTCAGATCCAAATTGCTGCAAATTATTTTCTCCAACCTCCAGTAATAAAAATGTTATGCCTATTGCACCCTTCTTCACATTTCTGGCTGCATTCTCAAGTGCATGTGCAGAACTACTTATACACGCATGAGAGCAGAATCTGGCCCAGGGAAAACATCATGCTACTAATGTTGTTCATCTCCTTGAGGTTACTTAAAAATCACATGCTGTCCAAAACTTCCATGTAATAATTTCTACCCTTGACTTCAAAGTCTATTATGAAAAACTGCATACAAAAATTAAATGTACTATAAAGCCTTGCAACTTATAAACCACCCTGGAGTGACCCAAGCTTGGCAACTATGACCTGACCTGACTGAAACATTTGTTCAGGAGAGTTATTTCTTCTGTTGGTGCTTTACCAGTATTTGCTTACTGATAAAAACATCCTCTGAAAGAAAGATAGAGCTACCAAGGGTCATTTAACATCCCACAGGAGGAAAACCAGGTGAAGTTTGGACTGCCCAGCTCATTTCATGGATTTATCATCTACAATATACATCTGCTATGATCTAGCAGTTCTGAAATGTTGGGTGTGCACACCAAGTCCTTATGAGACAAAGAGTAGTACCAAGGATTTATGAAGCTTGTTTCTGCATGATAATTTCTGCCTATTCCAGTTTCTCAGAAACTGTCTGAGATTTGGGAAAGAAAGATCTGAAGTGATTAAGGCTGAAGACAAATTCACTGTGATTTTTAAGGAAATGAAACAAGACTGCTTGTTACAGCAAAAGCTATTTGAGCTAAAGAGAACTGTTTCCTATGTATGCAAAATTATGTCTTAACAGGTAATTAGAACTTCAACCCTTGAGGATGAGAAGATCTAGAATCAGATGAAATCATATATATATACACATATATATGTGTGTGTGCATGTATGTATAATGTTCAATTCTTTAAGTCTTCATAAAAGCCTCAGAGGATGATACTTTCTAGAAAAGAAGAAAAAAAATGCTTG
This sequence comes from Phoebastria nigripes, assembly GCA_035582835.1. Taxonomy (NCBI): domain Eukaryota; kingdom Metazoa; phylum Chordata; class Aves; order Procellariiformes; family Diomedeidae; genus Phoebastria; species Phoebastria nigripes. The sequence continues at coordinate 1,671,219 of JAYKAV010000444.1, read as the reverse complement.
ATTCTAGATTTTACCAAACAGTTTATAATGGTTCAGTATTTCCACGTTTGAAAACATTTCTTTAAAAAAAAAAAAAAAAAAAAAAACCAAAAAAACCCAAACCAAAACAAAAAAAACACGTTTATAACACTAACAGGAAATTGTTTCTTTGGGATATGAAATGTATTATTCTCCCCATCTAGTCTTAGAGTTAGTTATGGTGGCAGGAATCTTTTTGCACTGAGACAGGATGTTATAAAATTTATTGAGTGCAGAGTTATTCAACTGGTAAACAAGATTAGCTAGCAGCCCCCAAGAAGAGACTAATGTTGACGTGAAGCATTCATGAGCGTTTGTCATTCTGAGAACAAAGTCTTCGGGCACAGTGTTTTTTCTGAGTATTTTGTGAACCCCAAATTTGTATTCAGAAGCTCTTTGGAAGAAATCCCGTAGCAGGGCTGGAGTACTGAGAAACAACCACCACAAAGGTGCAAAGCCTTTGTGGAGGGCACTGAAGAAGGACACTGAAGCAGGCCAAACTTACGGACTGTGGTGTTCCCCATTACCTCCTCATCCATCTTCTGCTGACTTTTATTCAGAAATCAATATAGAATAATACAGGGAGTGCAGTATTAACTATCTAACTGGCTTTCTACCAGAAAGATAAAAATTAGAGCGGGTGTTAGTCTGTGGGTGGTAATAAGCTTACTTCTGGATTGCCCCTGAGTATTAGAAAATTGTGTCAACTGGCCAGATCAGCTTTCCACAGCCATTCATCTTCCCTGAGAAATGAAGAGGCCTCACAAGTTCTTCTCACTTCTCTTCCTAAGGAAGGGATCTAGGCTTACGGATCAAGTGTTCCTGAAGTAGCACAAAGACGTGTCAATGCAAAACATGCAGTAAGGTAAAGTACTGTGGATAGATTTTTTTCAGGTAGAGCAACAAATTTATATTTTAAAATATCATTATTAAAATAAAAGGCTGAAGAGCTGGAGTACAGCCTATTTCCATGTAATGCAAGAATTACGAGAAGTACAAATAAAATATACATCCATTTCACAAACATACTTCTTAACATTGCGGCCTGGGAAGACGATAAGCCATATAAAATATTCTATAAGTAGCATCATTGTTGCAGCTATTCTTTTCCTGCTGTTACCTAGTTGTTTTAAAAATACTAAGGATCCTTCTTTTTCATGGAGGAATATTAGTACAGAGGCAGCAAATAAGGAATTCAGTTCAATCTAAGCATCAGACTTGCAAAACTGGCTTTGCCTCTTTATAGTCTACAGATATCTGTAGCCCCATTTTGTTTTTGTTTGAGCAAAGCTTGTGGCATAAGCTGTAGGACCCAGTCAACACAGAGAGATTAAGTGCAAAGTTTTGGTCTCAGGGTACTGACTGTGCTCAGTACTCATTACAGCAGGTCTTAAGTACTTTAGCTTCCCAGAAAGCAGAAAAATGTGTTTAAGAAGAAAGAGTTTGTAGCCTAGACAGTCCCAGAAATGAGGCTGCTGGCAGAATGAATAGTACTGATCTATTGTGGAGAGAGATACAGTAAATTGTAAAGGCTGCAAGTTTGTGCACTCTGGTATAATTAAATAATTAGTTTTCCCAACATGTATGTTTATCACTTTAACACTGAACAAAACTCCTAGCAATATTTTCCAATAAAAATGTTGGGTTTAGGCATCTCCTTCAAGTATCTCCAAGGACTTTCAGTTCTGAAAGAAAATAGGCTAATACTTTAGGGGATATATAAATCACTTGATTTAAGGTGCATTAACTAGACAGGTCCAAAAGGAACAGGGGGTCCCTGTCTTGTCCCCCAAAAATTTTGTAGGCAAGATTTCCTTTGAGTTACAACAATAGAGTTCAGGCCCCCAAAGCACAATAGGACTAAGTAATTTTTTTAATTATTTTAACTATTTTTAACTATTTTAACAGATTCTCTGCAGTAACAGTCTGCTAGAATCAACAGACTACTGGCTGCAGAATCAGAGGACACCATGCCAAATTGGCTTTCTGGAAGACAAGTCAGAAAGCAACTGTGCCTCAGTAAGTATTCACTGTAATCTCCTCTGGGGAAAAGTCCACTGAGAGTTATTTGGGTAGGGTGTGGGGCCGACCACAATACACGTTAAATTAAAAAAAGCCAATGACTAACTGCCACTGAAATTATAGCAATCTATCCATAGTTTCTGTAACTTCCAGCTTTCTGTTAAAAGCAAACATACAAAGCAAAAATGCATACAGATTTCTATACAGAGCACATTAATAAAGATTACTGCAGAGGTTTCCCCACATTTGGTCTTCAGACTTTGAGGACCTCCATATTTTTTTATGTTCATAATCTGCAACTAACAAGAGAGAAAAATAAGCCAAAGAGAAAATTATTCCAAACCGTAACTTGTTAAGTGGCAGGTTGGAAAGAGCAGATGTTTAAAAGGCTGTTCAATGTTCTTGAAGGCACAGAGATACAGTTAAAGAGAAAACTCTTTCCATATTAGATGAGGAGAAGCTGCTAAAGAACTCAAACAGAATTATTTTACATTTGAAACAAAATTTAAATCTCACTATTGTGGGTTATAATGCAATCAAGAACAGCTTTTGGTTGAGAGCGTACATAAAAAAATGGGAGTTGTTACGTTGCTTTACACACTATCTACATGAAACTGGATGGAATTACATTGCTATGATGAAGGACTCAGGAGAGCAGATCCTTATTCAGAATCCCATTTGATTGCTACTCCCTGGCCCCAGTGAGCCAACAAGGGCTTTAGAAAAGAGCAGTTTTATCTCAGGCGAAAGGTTTCCAGCACTGCTTGTGTTGCACACAACCTGAAGACCAGCTGAGGGCTCTCATGGAGTCTGCTGGGATTCCCTCAAGGATGTGGACATTTCAGCTCTAGCTGATGAACCCAGATGCCTGCTGTCAAGAAACTGAATCTCCATCCCATGGTGGCGATGACTGGAGGCTTTGTGTCTTGCCTGGGGGTGATGCAGCATTCTTGAGAACAGCAGGAGTGATACAACAGTGTAATTGCAGGAGTTAAAAGTTAGGAATATGGTCAAAGGTTATAGGGCTCCATTCACTGTCATGCTGTCCACTGGACTATCAGTTTCCACAAGACAGAGTGAGCAAAACACACAACCTAGTCAGAGTGTGCTAGTAAGCAACCATACAAGGTATAAGGTTAGAATCTAAACAGACTCCTATGTCTATTTTGGATGATGCTGGGTGAAACAAGGAAGGGGATATTAAGGAGTAATGTTTAGTGGTACTAATTTCCTAGACTCCCAAAACTAGACAAACTGCTGTTTCCTGTTCTTTGAGCGTTCTGCATGTATTCTCCCAGGCAAAAGGGTCACAGTATTAGGAAGTACAAACATTGTTCAATTGCAGCTGAAATGCTGTCACTTGAACAGTATCCTGAATACATTCTTAACCAGAACAGGGTCATCAGGCAGGTAATCAGTGGTATCCTTGTTGTTTGATATGGGAAAGGATTGCTTTTAATGCAAAAAACATTGATCATGGTCACTTGGTTTTACTATTTAGTATTTAATATCCTAAAAAAGGCTTATTTTCTCAGAGGAAATGATTACTCCGAATAATAATATAAAAATGAATTATGACTTGCTTTTTGATATGTTGAGCTTTGACTTTATTCTTCATGTTTCTTTGAATCTTATAGGAAATTATATCTATCTCCAATAGGATGGAGCTACCGAGAAAAGATAGCTTGTTAAAGCAAGACTATACTCAGATTTGATTTAAAAATACCGGGTATAGCTGCTTGATACACACTTTTCCTCATGAAAGCACAGATCATGTTTTATCTAGCCCTGGTCAGTCACCTTGTAGGGAAAATAAGCATTACTCTTACCACTCTGCAGATGTGAGAGAAGAGGCAGAAGTACTGAAATGACTTTTCATTACAATCCTAAAAGGAGATTCTGAGATAAGGGGTTTCAGCAAGTCACAGACCCAAATCTCACATGCCCACAATTTTCGCTGGCAAAGTCATGCAAGATGATAATTTTCTTTTAATCCTGTCTTTGTCAAAGAAAAGACAAACAAGACAAAGCTCCTTCCTAAGAAAATAGCTTGTGTTACTATAGTGTGATGGTATAGTTCTGCTTATAGGCAGAGGGTGGGTAAAGGCGCTCCGTGAGGCTTCCAGGATACAGAACTGCCCCACAGTTCATAATGCCATCCTAAACTACAAGACCCTGACTGACTCCTTTCTTACATGGGAGGAATATTAGGATATGCTTTGAAACAAGGTCTGCCAAGTCATCTTGTCCCATTGCCTACTCCTTGTGTAGTGTGCATATAAGACAGTCAGCTTTCCCCGTATGGCTTTCTGAACACAGTGCCAACTCTACACACACACAAAGTTTTGCAATTTTCAAAGCAAAAACCTAGTTGATTCTGCAATTTACAGTTATCACTATAGAAGAAAAGAGATTATATTGGAATTATTTTGTATTAACAAGATTGAAGTGGAATGTACAATAATATATTGAATGAAATTAAAATATCATATATAGAGAGCATTAATTTAGAAGCTAAGAAGTTAAATGTTATTTTGGAACATTGCTGTTCACATCAAGAGAAAAGGTATTTGGTGGCCTGGAAGCTTAGTTTTTGATCTGTCCCTGGAAGTTACGCTTTTGAGTTACTGTTAAATAGTTACTCATAAACTGTTATGAGCAGAACTGAAGTTTTCTTCATATTCCTGGTTAATTTATTCTGAGTGGTAGTACAGTACAGAATTTTAATTTGGGTGCCTAAAAAGTTGCACAACTAATGTGAGTACAAGCATTAAACTAGAAAACTTTGGCATTAATCATCAAACTTGATATGTGGATCAGAGTGTAAGCACTTTTTTTTTTTTTTTTTCCTTTCTTCTTTCCAGAATTGCTCTCCCCACCTTAGATACGTGGGTGGTTCACTTGGCTGTGCACAGTACATGAGCAAACCAGGGAGCAGGGAATACTTAACCACTGTACAAGGATTAAGCATTAGTTCGGTATCATACTCGGAACCTGCAAAGCATTTCATTCTGAGTCCTTTCCAATGACTGACACTAAACAAGCAGAAGCTGCAGGAATGAGGGAGGAAGAAGGATATGAACATGGAATAGTTTCCCCAGCTTCTCAATTAGCAAGCAAACCAGACTGCCCTTAGCAGAAAGTATGTTCTGTCTTCTCTTTCATGTGGAAGATTTTATAAATTGCTGTTGCCAATGGTGCCAGAGATGTTTTAATCAAACTGCCTCTGAAAGTTGTCATTAGGTTTGCAGAAGGTAAAAAGAAATCTCAAATGTACTATATCATTAACGGTTGCTTTTCCTAAAGATAGCTGGTAATACATTTAGCTATAGTGTTCAGTTTTCATTTGGAAGAGTTCATGTTTACTTATAAGGGGTCTAATCTTACTGTAACTATAAATGCAACAAGACCATATGAACACAGCTTTCATAAATGTTATATTCATTATGTCCCATTACAGATTAGCACAGTTAGTACAAGTAAAAATAGACTCATTGCTGTCCTACATATGCTCACCAAGCATACTAACATTGATTTATTAAAACACTAAACATTTAACTCAGTTATAGCAGACTACTTTTTCAAAGAGATAATTTTTTTTAAGCAGAGCAGGCATTTTAGTACATGTAATAGTCCATTCATTTCCAAACCGGCTAAAGAAAACGTAGCCATTATGATATGAAAATAATAAATTGTGTTAGAGGAACAGTATTTCATATTTGCTTAAGTTGGAAATCTTCTCCTGAGCTCTGAAAATTGTTATTTCAAATTCTGGTACCCCAGCATAATAGTAGAAATGCTAGTGTGTCCATATTTAATCCAATGTTTCTGGTCATCTGCAAGGATGAACAAGAGAAATCATAGGGAGAAATAATAGCGAGATGTGGTGTCTGTTCTCCCATTTTTATGCCAATTTAGCGGTACGTTGGCGAGTTGTCTATGAAAAGAAGTGTTATATGTATAATGAGTGAGTATGATGTAAACAGAGTTTGAAAGATTGTCTTGTCCTAACTTTCCTTTTCTACTTTCTGTACACACTATTCTTGTCCAATTCTCTGTGTTTACATTTAGGAAATCAGATTAGATACACTGGTATTGAGTCCAGGGGACAGGGCTAACTGTCTTAAGTTATTACGGCTTTCTGGGGCGACTGTCTGCAGAGGCTACTGAGGAAGGGGGCAGCTGAAAGAGATTTCTGTGTGTTTGAAGCGAATGCATAGTGGGAGAGAGTGAAGGTAAATCCTAGGTAGTAGCACTGTTTGTTTTCATTTCTGTATTGGAATAAAATATCCTACCAGCTCTCTTTAAAACGTCCCTGAGTTGAAGTGTGCTACCCTCTTTATTTCAGATGACCTTATCTGATTTTGCCATACTGTCTGCTTAAAAATGTTAAACTCCCTCAAAGAACTACTTCTTCTACACTGTTATGAGTGTTTTTTTCCTCTTCAGCGAATATTTGAGTAATTGCTAAACATTAAATTAAACTTAGTTCAAGTAATAATGATCCTGTTTAGCAGCAGTTTACTGCTGCAGGTTAGAATACATAGTTTCATGCTAATATCATAATTAGATATTATAAATTTTAAAGGTAGTTTAATTATGGAAGTCTTGTTTTGTTTGTTTCCCCTAAATGAGAACTTAATCAGAATCCACCTAATAAAATAAAATACATGGATTCATGAGATATTATCATTCATAAGCTGCACATAGTGACTTATAAATGTAATTAAAATATCTGTAATGTGACATTCTTATTACCCCTTGGAGACACCTCATAAAATAAATGTAGTTTCACATAAATATATATAGCTTTGTCCACTCCATTATTGCCAACTATCTTTCTCTGGACCTACATGAAATGTTCCCTGTTTTGGACATGCTTTTAAGCAAACCTTATTTGAAAAGAAAAAACTGATAGATACTTTGTCCCTACTTGCCCTCCAAAGATCTAGATTATTTAATTACCAGTGCTGAACTGTGGTTGTGGTGTGGTTGGCTTATGTTAGTACAAGTTAAGAAATTTAAATTCTTCCTTAATTAGATGATTTATAGTTTCTTCTAGCATTGGACTCTCCTAAAGTGCAAAGTCTTAATCTTGCACACAGAAAAGTCATTTATGATTCTTCTTAGCAGTTCCTAAGATTTGACATTTTTCTTTTCAATGCCTGTGCAATAAGCATCAGCATGATTAAGGTGGTATTGCCACGCTGCTAAAGATGTCTCTTAATTGTCTTTTAGGAATTCTTAATGAAAAGAGTTATTTAGAAAAAAGTAGGGTACAAAACAAAACAAAAAAGATGGTATTAGAGTCCTGCAAGACATTTGGCATTCATTTACCTCAAGATGCATAAATCATAGAAGTGAATTTTCCAGAAATTCTCTGGACTTTCACACTCTAGACCAGCAACAGATATGAAAGCCATTAGAAATTATATTTGCACTGAAAAAAGATTTTTCTCTCAAAATGGACCCAGACTCCAATAATCTCCCCACAAAATGCAACATCGTGCCCTCTCCCTCTTCACATGACCATCTTGTCCCAACACAGAGGCGTGGGAAGCAGGCCTTCCTGCTCCACACAGCCTAGCAAGGAATTGCACTTGAGAACCATCGATCTGGGAAAATACACCCTTCCCTTCCCAAGCAGTGTGCCTCCGTGTGAAGGGTCATGGGATTTCCAGACTTAGGCAGAAATGCTGCAAACTTTTTATCAAGTATCCTGGAGAAGTAGAAACACAAACTTTACACCATTAAATGGCAGTGATAAATATGGAAGGCGGAAAATCTTTGCTTTTCAGTTAAAACAAAGCAATAAAAACCAGTGCTCATTGCTTACTTCAGCATAACAACATACCACTTTTTAAAGAATCAGGATGTGTCAAGGGCTCTAAAGCTCATTCTAAAATCATTTTATATCTCTGTATAGCTGAAAGAAATCTGGCTTTGCAGGCAGATGGGTGAGAGAACAGTTTCAATAAAAGGTTTAAAGATTTGAAGCATTCTTGAAGTAGTTCAGCAGCTTTTCCACTTGCAAGTACTCCTACTCTGTAACAACATAAATGCTCACACCAGAATACTCCATACAAGTATGCATATAATGTAGGCTATATGCATAGACATATGCAGTTTTATATTGGTTAGATCCAGCCCAAGGAAGCAGCAGGAACACATGGCCAGAGTAGAGGGAAAGGGGAAGGACAGCAGCCCAAACTTCGGTCAAATTCAGTCTTGTTAAAGTACCCTCTCATTTAATTGTTGGCTGCTTTTGTCTGACCCTGTGCCATTTGCACTTTTTCTCCAAGTGGTCTGATGAGCGCTGGTGGTAGCACAAAGGATAGTGGAGGACAACGTGACTAGGGAAGTGGGGATGGTGGAGACACTAACCAGCAACTGGGTGGGCTTATGCCGCATGAAAGAACCCTAATCCATCTGCAGCACAGGAGGAGGAAGAATTGCAGCTTGGCGTTGTTAGCTGGTTAGTTGAGTACAGGAGAACATCCCCAGTCTAGGAGACAGACACGAGCATCTCAAGGAAAGGGAAAGGAAGCAATGCTTATATTAGTGAAGGGTGGCAAGGCTGTTGCCTTGGTGAGAAATAAAACAGATTGTTAAGAAAGCAAACAGGTGATGTAATTATGGATCATATTGTCTATGATCTCTCTGTTTACTGAGGTAATGAAGAATGGTCATTTTGCCATCATAGCAGCTGGATTTTCAGAACTGGCTGCTTACCTTGCTACTGCACAGCTTCGCTGTCCTAAGCAGATTCCTAAGCAGATACCTAAGCACTGTCCATTTCATTGCAGTTTAGCCATCAAGCTTTTAAAACAGCTTCAGGAGGAGGTTAAGGATGCCATTACGCACTAATTTGAGCTGGTCGAATCAGGGCTTCTGTGGTCTCACCTCCTCCTCCAGCCCCTACTTCATCTTTTTTACTGTCCTGGCATTTGTACAAACGTGCAGTAAGTTGGTGCAGAGAGAAAAGTAACTATGAAATTAAGAAATTAGTTTTTCTGGCCAATTCTTCCTTGAATCATCTCACGGTATTGTCAGACAAATGCCAGTGCTCACTCAAGTGATGAAACAAGAACATCCAGGAAACAGCTCCCACAAATTAATTCAAACTGAATGGATAACATATGCAGAAAGGGAAAATCCTTGGCAAGGTGTATTTTGAGGGAAAAAAAGAGAGCAGCTTTCAGTTGAATTAAAGTAGATTATGAGTGGGTTTCATTCATTTCTTCACCCAAGACTTTTTAAAGATTTGACACTACATATCTTTAGATGCTTAGGTACAAATACACAGATTTATATTTTACATCCATCTTTGATACTAGAATTACTTCCAGGTAACTTGCTAACAATAGTGTGGACACTGGGGCAGGGTGCTGAAATTTAAGCACTGGGATATTTTGTATCTCTTAATCAGGGCCCCTATCTCCAGTATGTTCTCCAGAGTCTCCAAAGAATGAAAGCATGCCCTTACTGAAGGGTGGAGATCTAGTCTTACAGGAGTTCAGAAAAGGATGTTTCTTCCCAGGATTGGTAGTAGTCAGCAAGGCTCTCTATACAGCCAAGTATGGAAGTGCAATCTTGAATCCCAAAGGAGGTTTTTTGTTTGTTTGTTGTGGTTTTTTAAATCAAAACCATATGTGTGTTCCTGAATAGTGACCATACATAGCTGAAACAACTGGTTTGTTTTATTGTGTTTGAATGAAGATTTACATTTCCTAGTAAACATAGCAAAGCCCTATTTGTCTGCATAAAATAGACAGACCTATATACGAAGATGTTTGCCCTCCCTCATGAGGTTGCGTGCACACCCTCAGCAGTATGTCATATAGACAGGGGATTACAAGAGTGTTTATTTTACCTTTCACTCAGTAATTACTCAACCATCTTCAAGAACAGCATTGTCTCTTTCAGAAATCAAAATCCATCTGTTGCTTTCCAGATCTAAGCCATAATTACTAGAGGTATTTTTAGTTTTAAGTCCCATCTTCCTATTCAGCCTGACAGTACCTTAATTATATCCTGACAAGGAGCAGGAATCAACAGCTGCAGGCTAAATTGTGGCATTGAGTCTTAGTCCTTTCTCAGGCACGTGTGGGTGTTCATGCTGCTGTGGTAAGGAGTTGTACCTTCCAGAGAGGCCCTCTCTTGCTTGCACAGAGAAATAAGAAACCCTCCTCTTCACCAATTACTCTCTGCCTTATGGAGCCCAGTGCAGGCAGACTGAGCGCTAGTTTAAAAGACCACTGAAAGGATTACTTGTATAATCTGTAAAATATGTTTCTCTTTTTGCTCTTGTACATACTTGGCTCTGAAAAATATATCTTCACATATGAGCTAATGTTAAGGCAGAAATTAAATATGCCCTTAAAGGATTGTATTTCCACATTTTCAGTACCACACACGTATTTTATACAGCAGCCAAAAGCTGCCTCATGAATTTCGGGGCGGGGAAGATTAACAATAGATTTTCTTCTCTTTCCTTGTACCTTCAGACTTGAACACTCCTTAATCTTCCGTCTAGATCTGCCATCTTCTTTCCTGTCCCGCTGTGATATTCTCATACAGCAGTGTTTTCCTATCTGTATTTAAGAGAACCGGATGCTTAGCCTTACTCTGACAAAGCTATAAACAAACACCGGGAGGACGGCAGGGATATGCCATTTCACACTGGCATACTCTCAGTGCCTCCACGGTCTGCTTTATCAAGAAATGGGATTCTTGTCCTRCCTCCAGAGTGGACATCTCTAACTGCTTGCTGCTGTTATAACCACAGGCTTCCTCTAATATGAGTTGCAGCGTGAGGCTTATAGAAATTTGTTAAACATTAAGTATACAGGGCACTGGAGAAAGCAGATGGTGCATGTGGCATAAATATTTATTGGCATATTTTCTTTAAGTCATAAGTGACAATTAATTACATCAAACCCAGAGGAATAAGCCTTAATGGGAAGAAAATATTCACAGCTGTTTTTGAAGCAACAGATTATGAAGAGATGACTCAGGTTGATTCATTAATGCAGTCCAGCCATTAAAATAAGGATAGTCTCTAAAGTATCAAGACCCATAAATCCACCAAGTCATTTGAGATATGCACCTTCTGAGGAGTAATTGGGACTAAATTTCAGGTACATTACTGCTAAAAATGCTGGAGGGAGACCAGTATAACACATCCTCCCGACAATATACAATGTGTACCTAAAAAAGAAGTGTGGCTGGGCTGGGGAGACACACGAAAGTCACRTCAGGACCTTATCTAGGTGAACTTGAGTGACTCACAGAAGATAGTATATACTGGGTTGTCTGCTTTTGGAAACGGTCCATTAGGGCTTGCAAGTAGAGCAGTTGGAAACCTCATCTGCATGTTAGATAGCAGTTGTGCAGCTCATGGGAGAGATTTTTACATAGAATCTGAAAGGAGTAATGTGATTTTTGTGGCCATCCTAATGAAAATACAGGGCGAGAAGGGGAAAAAGACTTTCTCCACTCACAGCTAGAGAGGGAAATTGCACCTCTCTAATCATGCAAAGGACTGTACAACAGAAGGAAGGGCCAGACTTGGCTTCAGGTTGAGGTTTCCCCAACCTGCCCTGCATCCTGTTGAAGTTCTGGGCAGAGAAGTAGAGTGCCATGGTCCTACTTTGACAAGGATGGATTTTTGATGGTTTGCAGTAGCCTGATCTCACATTGGTGAGATGAAGAAGGTACCACTGTATAGCTGAGGGATACCTGTCATGAAGCCTTTTGAGTCATTTAGTTTACAGTGCAGAAGGTGTGCCTGAGCTTCTTCATACTCTGGGGTTATCACTTGTAAATTCTCCCACCTGTGTAATACTGCTGCCTCACACTTCCATTTGTGCACATCCTTTTGCAAGCAGCTACATGGCATATCTAGTACTTCCAAACTAATATTTTTATTTCTACATTTCACAGCTGGTTCCTCTGCCAGAATCATTTTGGCAAGCATGGAAATTAATGCAAGACAAGCATAGCATCCAAATGTTAATGGATAATTAGCTCTGTCTTCCAGAAGATGCTTTTTTATTCTGAGTCACTATCAGGCTATTCCAAACACCTCATATAAGACATATTCCAACTCAAGATCCTCTTTAACAATTTAAATATAAAGGATCAAATTCTACTGTGTGTGGAGGAGAGCGCTACATCTCTTATACCATTCCCAGTCTCCTGTCTACCAAAAAGTTGAGCTACGCATATTAGTTATAACTGTTAATGACTCCAAAAAGAAGTGATGAGAGCCAATGGCAGGGAAAATAAGTCACCCAAATTTAGTCAGTGGGGGAAAGGAAATTGTAATCTAAAAGCAAATAACTGCAACATAAAAGCAACAACTGGTAATTTTCAGTTTCCTTATTTCTTATGAAATATCTCAGATCTCTACAAAAAGGAGATGTCAATCCTTATAACACATCCTTCTTCAGTAGGCATTTATCTCTACGCTCAGGGAAGGGAAAAACTTGGGAATTACCCGATTACGTTCTTCCATCCCATGACAGCATACCAATTCAATAGCAAGGCAGGAAACAAAATCCTGCCTGCTTCCCAAAGCTACTCAGAGGTGGAGCCATAGGAGGCTAAATAATAGTAATGACAAAAAAAAAAAAAAAAAAAAAGGAAAAAAAAAAAAAAAAAAAAAAAAAAAAAAAAAAAAAAAAAAAAAAAAAAAAAAAAAAGGTGGGAGAACACTTTATAGAATATTACCTGACGCTCAACAAATTTCAGCTGGCAGTTTATGAACAGTTGGGATCGATCTCTCTCCCAGAAACCATAGGAAAGTCTTTTCCTTTACATGCTTTATAATGTAGGTGTCACAAGCCTCACTGCTCTGCATGAAGGCATTTTAAAGCAGCACAGTATAAAACCAGAAGGAAGCTGAATGAAGATCACACGTTAGGCATAATGAAACTGTACACACAAGACAGCCACACGTGCACACTCCTACTTAGATAATCCTCATTTCTTCTTCATTAGGGTGTGTGTGACTGCACAGTTATATCTTTAAATCGCTGAGAAATTTGTGAGTGGGCCTGAGTGAGTGTCAAGACCGTCTGCCCCCAGGCAGCTTGTCTAATTGCCTCTGTTCCAGTTCAGTCTGCTGCTGGCTGCAGCAGTAGAGCTTCTGTTAAGTAAAATGAGCAGTTGTTTATTACACACATAAACACACATACCCAATGATAGTGTGAGAACTTGAAGAATGTACTAGGGTTGGAAGTTCTTCTGCGTAGCTTTGTGCTCTTAGCACTCAAAGCATGAAACCTAACTTCCACTGTAAGTCACACCTAATTGCAGTCGAGTGTTTTGCCATAGGTGTTTTCTTCTCCAGAAATCAGGACCTTGTATAGACAAGGTGTGTGTTCATGTGCCCTTTGAACTGAAAGATCCACTACAGGTGTCCATACAACATCCATTTTACCATCATAGTGTTAGCATATGGCTTTTTTTTTCCTAGCTACACTAAGAAAAAGTTACCAGGGGTAAGCAAAAGCAGTGATAGGGGTTTCCGTTTTGTAGAGATATATACCTTCTCAAAGTATCAGCATAAGTTAGAGAACAATCAGGAACCACACCACATAGTGTTACTGAAATTACCTGAAACAACACTCCTGATAGTATTGCAGGAAACTGGCTCAGGCTGAGGTTTCTAGCTCCTTTTCCAAAAAGATCCAATCCTCAGCTGGATGCCAGGATTTCTCATCTCTTTGCTCTTCTGCAAAGAAACCAGGAGCTACAAAAGCCCTGACTTTAATCATCACTGTAGGAGCTTCCAGACCCCTTTCTGTAATATGAGCCCAACTTAGGGATGATGCCACAGAAAGCATGTCAGAGAGCCTCACAGTCCCATTTGCACCACTGATCTGGACCTACAGGTTTAAGAAGGCTGTGAAGAAAGCAGATGTCCTGGTAGAAGCTTGTCTAGGGGAAGAAGAAAGTTCAGACCAGAAAAATCTTTTTAATTTCCAGCTTCGTAATTTCAGATATGAGAAATTGAAAGCTAAGAGATTCTTGCTTTATTTGAGGGGTTTTTTCTAAATCCCTCAAAAGTGTTTTTCAGATATTTTTTCTCCAGCCGTATATACAAATAAGTATGTGGAATGAACAGCTCATTTTTTTAAGCTGCAGAGCTTAAAAATGGTAATGATAAAGATAATAATCCAACTGACCCATGGACAGAAAGATGTCTATTTCTGTCTGCTGCTATTTAACTTAGTAGAGAAACATCCATGATTTCAGCAGCTGTGTGGTCTGGCTCTGGGAATACAGAGCTTGTGAGAATGGGTGAGTGCGCAGAAGCACAGATACTTCTGCCTGACATGCAGGGATTAGGGATGGTTTTGATAATTCTGATGCGGTGGCCACGTCCTCCAGATTCCAGCAGAAGATGTTTAGCTGAGATATTCCATGCTCTTTTTAACTGATGGTATGCAAATGTGGGTAGAGTCATATTTTTCTAAGTAATTTTTCCAGGCGTTTGGGAAGAATCAGTATCAAATCCACCAAAATGAGGTTTCCCGGTTAAAATCACTTTATGTATTATGAACAATTTAAAGAATTTCCCAGCTTGCTTCTTAAAGAGTGTATTTGGGTAAGATAAGTCCTTCCAGATCCACACCTCCCCCCTGCCCCCTTTTTTTTTTTCCCTGAAAAGTGCTTAAATAACTCTGTGAGAGGAAATTATTTATCTTTACTGTTTCATACTGGATTCTGGAAATCAATAGATCAGACTTCAACTGGGGCAAGACCTAAATCTGTCAAAAATGACATGTAATTAGGCAAAACATTGTCCCAAAGCAGCTGTGGATTTGTGTGCATAAAAATAGTTTGACAAACTAGTTGAATTAGATTTAAATTTGTTTGATTAAATATTTTTTTAAGAATCAAGAGAATACCCAGGATTACAGCCTCAGTAAAGCAGCATAATTATGGTTTCTGGCTGCCTGTTTACCAACAGAAATAATTTCAGGCTCAACTGAGAGCAATGAAAGAGTAAATTCAAGTTGAGGGGAGAGCAAATAAAGGAGAAGTGGGGGGAAAAGGAAATTTCAAAGTTCAGTTAAGGCTTTCTTTCTAATTATGCAGTGGCATTTAAGGTTTTGAGAGCGTATATTTAAGATGTCAAATTAACTGACTTGAAGAATCTTTTTAATGTGACTGAACAACACATTCTGCAAGCATGGTAGGCATGGTGATTCATGATTTCATTTTCAAAAAATTTGTGGGATCCCAGATGGTGGTATCGTAGAAGACACTTTTTTTATGGATGCTAACACAAAGTAGTCCTCTAAAAATAGGCAGAGAGAAAGAGCGGGCAGCACCAAAGTAAACCCTACTTATGCAAAAGCAGACGGACCTACAGGCCCACTCCTTTCAGGGACACATTTGGCAACAGAGCCTCCCCCGATGGCTCCGAGAGGTTTAAATAGAAAGACAGAGGAGTCCGGTGTCTTGACAGAGCCATGTCAAACAACCTCCCACAGCAACAGACTCCATCAGCAGAAGTTGAGCATTGGGCTTCAGCTTTTTTCAAGCCAAATTTTAAGCCCTGATGGTCTGTGGGAGGCAGGTGAGAAGAACAAAGAAGACTGGAGGGTGGGTAGCTTTGATAAGGAGACAGACCGTGTTGCCACCAGTGCTGATAGTGGGAGAAGGAGGAACTGGTGCTTCTGCCCCACCAGTGTTCTTCTTGTGACTCCTCTGCAGTTTGCAGGATCTGGTATGTGATGTGCTTGACATGCCACACAAAGCTACCATTCTGTGTGCTAGAGATTAGATCTTCATTTCCAGTCAAGATATAGCTTATGAGTACACGTGATCAAGGTCTCYATGTGACAATCTGTAGTCACTTTTGAACTTGCTGGATGATACCTATCTAATTTGACAATAGGCCAGAGGGCCCAGAGATAAAAGTTCCTACAGGTTTCATGCATATAGATGAAACTGGGAGATTGTAAGTGCACCAGCTGAGTGTGAACTCAAACCTTGCTTATACAACAGAGAAACAAGACAAGGCCACACCTTCATAAACACTCTACTGAAGGGAAAGTGGCAGTCAGAGCTTACACCTCAAGATGCTGAAAAGTTAACCTTGAAATGTTAATACATAGGTAAGCAGGCTTTTCTAATCCCAGCACTCACATAGCCAATCAGAAAATCAGCTGTTTTCCAGACCACTTCATAAGCACAAGAACGTGTCATATTTCTTCTTTTTCAAGTAATCTTGCTGCTTCAGAGCTCTACCTATTTATAACCTGTGTAACAGCTGGGGCAGAGCTGCCCTGGAATTTGTAAAGCACACATGAGAAGACAGATGCTATGCAAGTCTCCTTCAGCAGAAAAAGAGGTCAGTCCCTAAAGGTTTAGTTTAAAATGGCTGAAGCTGTTGGCAACCATATGTTATCTTTATTATAGAACTTTAGTCAAACATGATGGAAAGAGAGGTTGGTGAGCCACAGCAGGAGCAAAGCCCACAGTGAAAGACTGAGCTGGTGAAGTTGGGCAATTAGCCTTTTGTTTGAAGCATACTGTTAAGAAGGGACACACAAAGCAGAGGGCATCACTGCTGTTCTGGGCTAATCCTCGACTCTGACAAGCCTGGCACTGACGTTTCTGTTTTTCAGCTTTCATGTTACTGTTTTCCTAGTAGTTTGTGTCTTACCTTCATTGGCCTTTGTGTAACTGAACTAATGTAGGTTAGTAGATTTAAGGCTGCATTTTGAGACTATGAGTTGCTGACTTTAGAGGCTATGCCATGTGTTGTGAACTCAGTGTTTAGAACAGGGTATATGTTATCTTCTAAATTGCAGTGGAAACCAGTAGATAGTTGCCAAGAGTTTGTTTTATGTGGAAAAAGTCTCTAAAGAATGAACTGGTTCAGTCACACAATAAGTGGATTTTTTTATTTGTACTTTAACTTAATCTAGAGATTTCTACAGGGTGACTCTGTTAGACATTGACAATAAAGCGCATGGAGCTAAGAACACTGTCACCAAACCGTATCCATTATAAAGCTGTAATTTCTGTTGCTTGTAACATTGGTCAGCTGTAGCTGGATCTTTTGTGTGCTGAATGCAAATACTGTTAAGGGAAGGATGAAGCATTCCTTTTCAGAGGGGAGAAAACATGATGGTCTTGGTTTAAAAATTTAATCTTATGACCCAGGAAGCAAGAAGAAGCACTGAGGCCAGGATAGGCTTGGTGGGGAGAAGGAAGGGTTTAGGGCATTATCCTGATCGGTTAGATTTTACAAATCTGATTTTTATTCTTAATGTGTATATTGATGCATGTTTATCATACAACTGAGCTCAGTCAAAACCCATCATCAGACCTGTGTGTTTCCTTCCCTAGTTCCCACCTCATCTTCTCAAAAGCGGAGAGAACTTACAGAATGGTGTCCTTTTACTACAGAAAGAGCTCACTAACCAGTGGAGCAAAGGGGCCTGTTTTTAATCTAGAGACAATAGTTTCTGATCCACTGGATCCAGTCCTGAAATCCTTTCCACAGAAGGCTTTGAGTAGAGATTTATCAGGAGACATGTTTCAGGAGGTGTGACAGCCATGGAGCTGCTGATTTCATCTGCTGCCCTGCAAAGTACCACCTCCCTGTTCCTTTTTCCCCCCACTGTATTCCAGAACAAAGGCACCTAAGCCCAGGGGACAGCAATACGTAGCAGACCTGCCCCACTGTGTGAAATACAGCATGAAAATTAGAAACATGGTCTAAACTATTATGCACGCTAATATTATACTACAAAAGGGGGGAAAAAACCCATATTGCTTATCATAATGAAGTCATAAGCATTATTGAGTAGTAGAGGCAAGTAAGAAAGAACTAGCTCGCTCAGTTTAAAAAAAAACAAATACGCTTTTCCAGATATTGCTGCTTTAGCTTCTGATCTAACAGCTTATATCTAGTTGTATAACGCACAATTTACTCTTTCTATCCAGCTGATAGATATACTTATGCTTTGGTAATACCTGCTCATTCATATACCCCAGAGACCTGGAGCAGGTGGAACTGGAGTCCRATCATTCTCTCATAGTCACTGCTATGGAATATTTTCACTTGACATCTTTGTTTAGCAAAATCATTTGCATTTTTAAATTAGACTTAGCAGCATTTACTTCCTCATCTTTCTCAAGTACTGAAAATGCCTGTAGAGCACCATAGAACTGTTTGACATGCACAGATAAGCAGAATGGATTTAAGTACTTATAACTTTTTAATCTCCTTTTTTTGCTTCTACATGACATACAAACGTCTTTGGGAAAAATAATTGATTTTTATAGTAGTTTAGAGCAACACTGTACCAAGTGAGACTATCTAGGTGTGTTAAAAAAATAGTAGGCAAATACTCAACTGTCCCAGAAATCTGAACATTCGCTTAGTAATGCACCATCAATGCGCTCGTCTCCTTATATCCAACATCGTAATAATTCCCTGCTTCAGTTGCTTGTAAGATTAAAGAATGCATCTGTATGGCTTTGTAGACTACAGGCGGTTACATTTCTTGGCTTACCGAGACTGGCCTGGGCAGAGACTGCCAAGACAATCGGAATTTAGGGCTGCAGGGAGTCGGTCTTTCACCTCGGTTTCATTGTTAAATAGCTTGTTTTTCCAAACCATTAAATATTTTATATCCTTTCATGCAGTTTTTTAGCAGAGTCTGGCCTATAGTTAACCACAACAGTTAAAACTTCATGGCTTTTTGACAACTGAAAGTTTCAACAATTTCTATGAAATCTTTTCCCTAGAAGTGTCTAAAATTTGGAAGTACTGTTTTATAAAGTTTTATCTTTGTCTTTCTGGAGCAGCCTTGTCACTGACATATTGTTCCAGACTGTGCTGGTATTTGGGTAGCAGGCATCGGCCTGCCCTGCTGAGCAGGGGATCAAAGGATGAAGGAAAAGGGGAAGGAGCAGGACTGGCTTCTGTGCAACCCACAAACTGGTCTCAGGTTCATACTTATTATTTTGCTCAGGAACAAATCCTCCTTGAAAATAACGTCCCCTGCAATGATCTGATGGCACCATAATTTTTCCATACCAACCATCTTCAAATACAGGAAAAAGACAAGATTAACGTGAACAAATCTAAATGACGGTATCAGTTATGGTTTATGGGTTTATGTGTATCATTGTTTTATTCAGACTGGCCTTGAAATCAGATTTCTCAGCTTTGTTAACTGCCACAGTTATATTATCTAGTCCTCTGAGATTCTACTTGACATTTAAATGGGTACAGAAAGAAAGAAAATAAATAAGCATAAGGCCTAGCAAAAAAGTAATTTAAGACGACTAATGCAGGCACATAAGGTTTTACAGAAATGTACATTAACTTTGTAGTCTTGCACAAGCAGTAATACTTTCTATTCATTCTGCAGCAAGAACTACTTTTGACCCCAGTCTGTGAATTAAAATGGTGACAAAGAAATATAAACTTTTTAATGGTAATGAGAGACAAGGAAAGGGTAGAAGCATTAGGCTGGGTATTGCTTTTGGCCTTGATGGATGCAGAGTCATTTCTGTGAAGTAAGTTTTACACCCAACGTGTGCATATTCATTGGGGCAGTCACTGAGTCGTCGATAACAAGATTCCCGTCAAACAGAATGAATTTGCCCAAGACCTCAAATTTCTGAAGCTGCAATGTAGGGAGACTTCTACTCTCCAAAGCCTGAGTCACAGTGAAAACCTGATAGCAGCTTTTCAGCACATGAATCAGAATTATATTTTACAAATTGTACTGAGAGGTGCAGACATATTGGCCTCAGGTGTCAGTTATGAAAGTTTTCTTTTAGTAAATAATTGTGGCGAAATGACCAAAGCCATAAGCTTCCCAAAAGATTCACAAAAGCAGCCTCCTTTTACACAAGTCCTACCAAACCTAGATGCTAAAAAAATTCCTAGGATCTCCAAAATTATGAGGTAGTTTGTTTAATTATTAGCTAAAGAGTAATCTCATGTGACATTTTAGAACATTTATTTAGAAATCATCATTTTACAGCTATTTTGTTTGTCTTTCTAAAAAAAAATAAATAAATGGTACTTGAAACTCTACTGGGGTTACAAGACTCAAGAAGCTGCAAGYTGAAAGAACAGAGAGGTCAATAATTAGGGGTCCTTACAGACAGGCGCTCTCTCGCTCTCTCTCTCACAAGAAGTCCAAGACTTTTTATTTAACCTTCACACTAGCATAAATAATTCAAGAGAAAATAAATGCAAGGTTCTTTTTGGGAGCTTTGCAGATCAGTATTTTGATAGCCATCAAAACAAATGATCTTGTCATACAGACAGAAAAAACAGATGGCTGCATTGCTAGAATCTGCTGGAAAAGGCATTTTATGCCATCCTAATATAAGTCAAAAATGTGAATGTTGCTGGTCATTTTCAAAGAGACAAAGCTCACAGAAAATTTCTGGACAAAATATGGCACGTTGCCACTCCTTTAATATTTCCTGTGGGTTACAGTTTGCTTTGTCTCAGATGGATGGAGTAAAACAATATTTTTTCCTAGGGCTTTCGCTGACTTCAGCTCCTAAGGGAGCACGACATGCAGCTGTACATTCTATGAAACAGACACTTACCATTCCAGTGAGTGATGCCCTGGAGTAGCTATATTTGGTTATTGTGCTGCGGGGAAATTACGGTGATCTAAACTGTCTTTCTAAAGCCAGGAGACTCTGACTTTGGTCTAATAAAAGTTTGGAACAACTGTATTGTTTTTCTACTTTTGCACAGATGAAATTAGGATGAGAATTAGGGCTCAGAATTCCAAAACTGCCATCCCATCACAGGGTTATTGCTGAAAGCAGAAATGAATGAGGTCAGACATTCCATTAAATCCTTAAAAACAACTGTCATAGCAATCATGGTTGCTGTAAAATTTCACAACCCTCTTCACAAACTGTGTCTTCACAGTTCTATGTTTAAAAAAGGGATAAAGTGTTCAGTAGCATAATAGCATATAAGAAACAATACACATCCTGAGAACAAACAATACCTGCCCACAATATAGAGGGGAAACAACGTGGAAATAAAGCCAAGCCTTTAATTTCTCGAAGGATAATGCTAAATAATCAGAACATCACTGCATTAATGTAAGATGCATGTTACTCACATTGGGCACAAGGAGCAAGGGAAGATACAAACGAGCACAGTCAAATACGTATTAATTTAAAAGTCACATTGTGAGAGTTTCTTAGCTGCATCACCCAAACCAGGACGGAGAGGAGACAGCCGACTGCCCTGACATACAGCTACCTTCCTGCTCCCACCACTGGACTCCTGTCAGCAACAGATGCTAACATTTAAAGTGAATAAAATAACTGCTGAATGTCATCGGGGAAAGCTTAAAGTGCAAGGAACTGCACAGTTTGAACTTGCCTTTCCTGCTGTGGAGATACAGCCGCTGCTTCTGTTCTTTGCCCTTGAGGAGTGCATTCTCATCAGCGCTTCAGCTGGTTTTATATACAAAACTACTATCAGTCTTGGGCTCTGCAGTCACTCAGCCTTCCCAGGCCACATGGTTGTATCCCGCACATCCTCAGGCTTAGGCATTTAAACTATGTTTTTCCTTTGCACTCAGGAACTGCCTGCTCAGAATTATTTTCTCCTGCGATATCTCCTGGGGCTAATTATCTTTTTCACTTCTGTTTGTGGGAAATTAAACATGAGTTTTATGGGCAGATTGCAGTGCAGTCCCAAACCAGTTATTTCCTCTAACTCTCTCCTGGGCTGCCTGAATTGGCACCTTGCATGTCTAAGTAGACTTGGTGTTGTGACAGAAGAGAGGAGAGAGGATGGAGGAAGCAGAGCAGCACAGATCTGGGATGTAAAGACCCTATAAAGCTCAGTTTCCAGGCAGCCTTTACATACTGACATAGCAACCAGGACAGCACAGAACACAGCGAGTTCTGCACAATTCCCCTCCAAATCCAAATACATACACAGAAGTTTAGCCTATGCTGAGATGTATGGCACCAAACCCAGCCTGCTAGTGACACCTAGGCCAGAGCTGATGAGGATAAGCTGTATGGATACAGTGGTAGAGTGACAGGGATGAAGTGGTTTGTGCCACCTGAATGTTGTCCTACCACCATTTTGGCATTTTGATAGTGTCTTTAACTGTGTGGTCGTAATCCACCAACTGACATAGATTAGGGAAGAAGAAACTATGTTTAAGAGTGTCCTTTAGGTTACAAAGTCATAAACTCAAATGTTAGAAAATAGCAGATACACAGTTCTTTGCTTCTTCATAATTCTGCACCTTTTTGCAGTCTTCCTGTTCATTGAATCAGGCAGAGATCCCGTGTTGCATAAATGTGGGCATACAAGGTAGAATTAAGGTTGCACAAGCCACCTGTATAGAGTTGTAATTTTCAAGTCTTGTCTCTTCAGTTTAAATTCCTTTCTTTTAAAATAGATATTGAAATTTATTTGGGAGGATGGTATATAATGTATATGTATTTGGATTTTAGGGGGGGGGGCGGGGAATAAACACCTCCTGCAGCACTTTAAACAAGTGTTGATCACAGTGCTTTACAGTGCAGAACACAAGACTATGGCTCTCACTTCACTCACCAGAGTAACTATATCAGTTAGGTGGAAGGGACAGCTATTATCCCAGTGAGAGGGAGGAATATAGTGGATTTTCAGTTCAACCTCTTCCCTAAGAAGAAGCTGGAAGAACTCATGCTTCATGGGAGAAAAGGGACCAAGCATCTCAAAGCTGCTTCTCTTCCAGAAAGCTGCTAGCAGCTGCTAGCAGCTCCTAGCCATTACAGCACTGTGCAAGAAGCTACTGCTATTGTGGCAGGATGAGCCCAGCCTTCAAACATCTCTGCTGAGTTACTATTTTGACATAGAAGAGGATTGGAAAACAAACAGATTTTCTTCTTAATTAAAAAAATACTAGTTTAATAAAAAAACCACAAGCTAGTGCTTGTTTTAATCTCACCAAAAGCTCTAAGATATTTCTTAGAACAAAGAAAAAGCTTTCCTTACTGTCAGGCATTGTTACAGAAAATGGAAAGAGGCATTAGCACTTCTTAAAACAAACAGAAAAAAAAAGTTTGGCAATCTCTTATCTGGGGGAATTGTACAGAACTGAAATAGACTTCACCCTAGAACAGACACTTAGGAAAAATACACAGTTTTTTTTAAAATTACTGTTGTTAGTATTATACTTCTGAGGCAGTGTTTCTTTCTTACCATCAGTATGCTTTTTTATCTAGGGAATATTAAAATGCCAGTAATACCAGCCTTGGTTAATACAAGCTGAAATGAAAGCAATAAGGAAAATATAGACAATAATATATTTCTTTGCTTGTCATTCAGCTGTTTGCCAGCATCAGTACTCTGAAAAAAAATGAATTTGCTTTACTCTTCCAAAGTGAGAGAACAGTGTTAYGCTTTTAGCAACTCCCTGAGGCCATCTGTCAATGAGTAAAATATATTGTGTGTATAGTACATTATATCCTTAAGTGCTTTATAAACAAATTGTTTCTTAACATGTAGTTCTTTTAAGAAGTAATAGTCTTAATTTGCAGACAGTGGACGCTGAGGTGTCTGCATAGTTTCTACACCAACTCAAGAGTAGATTTCAGGACTTGACATTGTTGATCTAGAGAATTTACTCCATACACCTCTTACCAGTCACAGAAATTATCATGCAAAATAGTGAAGAAAAAAAGAAAATAAAAGTTTCTCTATTTGCTTTTACATGATCCTGGAAGTAAAGGCTTCTTCAAGATCAAAGCTCAGCAAGTTAGTGAAGATAATCTGCCTGGTACTGTCCTAGTAGAAATGCTTGGAGAGTTTTATGAAGA
Source organism: Phoebastria nigripes (assembly GCA_035582835.1). NCBI lineage: Eukaryota > Metazoa > Chordata > Aves > Procellariiformes > Diomedeidae > Phoebastria > Phoebastria nigripes. The sequence goes on along the minus strand of JAYKAV010000444.1, from coordinate 1,647,324 downwards.
GGAGGCTTGGGGGTCAGACCCCAATTCATGTTATTCATGTACAAGAATCTGCATAGTAAAAGGGTTGCGATTATACAATGTGATTGTGTATTAAATGGTTTCTGGATATGTAGCATACTGCTTTCTGCCAGTATTGAGACTCTAGATTTGAGTGCAGTGGTACACGTTCACCAAAAGAAGTGTTCTCACTTGAGCAAACAGGATTTCTACACTGGAAACACTACTGAACCAAAAGTACATATCAGCATCTAACAGGGAAGTTGTGGGTGACTATCTCACTATGTAAAGCCAGAATTTGGGTGGTGATTTTTTTTCCTTTTTGTACTACATAACACCATTTAATTTTTGTTGTTTTCTCCCCCCAAAATAAATATTTCCTAAGCCAGAAAAAAAGCCAATATCTTGATGTTTCTGCATGGTTTCCAGACAGTAGCTCAGTATGAGTGGAGAGCAGACACATTTTGGAAGTGAAAAGATGTTTGTGGGAAGACAAGGATGTGAGGTGTAAAAGAAAAGTGTATGGGAAAGGACTGACGTTTAAAGCTACTATGATTAGGACAAGGTTAGGTTCTAGTTAAACTAAGCTAAAATACATTAACCTGCATCTGATCTAAAGGAGAAAAGTCAGAATTAAATTGAGGTTAACAAATGCTGACCTGACCTTGGCTCTTTATTCATAATCTRTGCAATATTTCTCTCCTACACATTATGAATTATTCTGTAGTGTTGTTTTGCCTTGTTTTGGTGGAGGTATCTTTGATAATTACTAGAAGTTCATTAAGCAATGCAAGCTAGTGAGAGCTTACATTTTGTATTACGTAAGCAGAAAACAGCGAGAGATTTTTCAGATGGATCTTTTTCTCTTTGAGCACCTCTAGTGAAGTATCTCCAAGAAAAATATCCTCACAGTGAACTTCCTAGAAGGTAGCAGTAGCGCTGAGCCTGCTGGGATGGAGCTGCAGAGTTAATTTATGGTTACAGTAACCATCTAGCCCCACCTCCTGCCCAAAGCAGGGCTAATCTCAAAGCAAACAGCAAAATGGAAAAAGTAAATGAGTTCTTCAGTGTCTTTCACCAGTGCAAAACTATTTTTGTGTAAAAATTGCCTATAATTAAAACTGCAAAATCCACAGAACAGGAAGACGCTAAGAGACTGCATTGGCAGTGTAATAAATCAATGTCAACAGAATTTGACAAGTGTATTTGGAAACTGGATTCAGTACTGCCGTAGGTTTTATAATAGAAGTTCATTGGGTTCTGGGGGGGGGGGAAAAAAAAGATGAAAGAAAGAGAATATGACTTTAAATAATAGATATTCCTGCTTATACTGTTATTTCTTCTACTGAGGCATTAGTGAGTTATATGCCATCCATGCCACGTGAAATAGAGATGATGAGGTTTTGGCTGCTCGGAAAGGGTGTACCTTTAGGATGGTAGTCAGYGTCACTGGTAGGAGTGCCAGCGTATAACACAGCAAAGACACATACCATTGTACCAACATGTAGGTAGCAAACAACAAAACAAGTTTTACCAGAGAGTCAAGTGTTTAGCTGGAATATACGTGCAGACACAACTGCTCCTACGCAGATTTTTCACAAAGCTTTCACACTGAATCCAGTACAAAACTAGACCTTACCACTCTGGCGTGGGGGCTTGGAAAAAAAGCTCCAAAGTAACAGCCCACCTTCAGTATGGTAGTGAACATGCTTGAGAGGACTAGAAACTGGACCCATACCTTCCAGCACTCCTACCCTGGTCGCCAAATTAATGTTTGCCTAAGCAAATGCACCTCCATGCACCTGCGGACTCATAACCACGTATCACTGTGGGCATCGGGCAAGTACACGTGCGAATCAAGAGCGTAATTTTCTAATGCKTTGTAATAACTACCTATTGCTGATATGTAAAAAATGCCTACGTGTAAAATCCCAGTGGAAAGTAAGACAAATTTTTGTCTGTATAATTAATTGTAACATGTTTATGACATTACATAACTACCACATTATATTGCTAGAAGGTATTTTTAATACTTTATAGCTTAGAAATTTTTATAACTATTTCTTAAAAATTAGCCAGCCATAAAATGCAGATGACAGTGGCATATCCTCATTATTGACATTGTCAGGCAGAGAAATATTTTTCCTAGAATTGTAAAGATGTTGGAAAAGATGTTTTTAAGTTCATATAAAGATGCCATTAAACTATTTAAAAGGGCGAAAAGCTTTCTTTTTCAGTGGGGTCTTTTTGGTTTGCAATGAGAGGTCTGGCTGGATCTTTCCATCTGCTGTGCTGGCTGTTACTGCAGATGGTCATAATCTGTACATATGGTATGTGCATATATAAACTGAAATCAGTATTGTCTTGGGGTAAAAGCAGGCACACAACAGGAGCTCGGATGCCTAACACGAGAATATTGGTGAAGGGGATAATTTAGACCATTTTATTTTTCTAGGGAAAATTTACATAGAATTAGGGAAAGAAGCATTTACTGTTTGCTGGAAAAGGAAAAAAAAAAAAAAAAGAAATCACTCAGCTCTTAGAAGGTAAATTCTGGATCTGCAATTTATTTGGAATCAGGTGTTGGCTTCAGTTCAGCCCTGAATCTGTGCCAGGTTTTGGTTTAAATCAAGACAACACCAAACTCTCACAAACTTCTAAAGAGATATCCACAGTGCTCAGAAGTAGGACAGTCATCCTAGCTTTGGAGTCCCTGCTTCCAACTTGGAAATAAAGCTGGAGGAGGGATTTTCTTATTTCTGAAAAGTAGAAAATGGCCTTCCAGTCACATAAACATATAAAAGTCTTCAGAAATGAAATGGTCTTTAGATCTGAAGTTTCTGTTTAAGTCAATCTCACTGCCATTAAGTGGTTGCTGAAACTCATAACGATCAAAGAAGGGGCAAAAGACCTTGTTGTTAAAAGTAGTACTTTCCAGTCAATCACATGTAAACTTACTAGATAGTAAGCTGTTCTGCCACCTATTGTAGTGCCCAGTTAGCACTACTGAAAACTTCTGCTTGCATATTGTCTTATGAACCAACATTAAAAAAAATTATTTCCATAAAGTCTTAAACTTCTACTTAGGAAGTTTGGAAAGTTAGGAAAAATACTACAATATTTATGTGATGTGGAGAAAACTCTAAAAGCAGCTCACAATTTGTGCATATATCAATACTTGCACTTATGAAACATTTAACAACAAGTACCTGAAAAGAAGTCGTCATTGGAAAAGACAGACATGAAGAGTTTATCTGATATACAATCAAATGCATTTTTAACATTTCCTCTATCTTTTMTAATATCCTCTGTTTTACCGTTTATTAGCAACATTTGCCCATTCATCAGACAAGCTAATTGTCGGAGCAGATAAAGTCATGACTTATTTTTGTTCCTTTTTTCTCTTTTCTTAATATCTACTCCGCTGTTCTCTTTGCTAACCTTTCAACCTTTCTTGTACTAGGAAAAGGCTTCACATATTCAGCTACAAGGCTAGAAAAGGAACATATACTGACTTTAAAAGCGTTGCTGCCATTCTCACATGACTTTATAAGCTACTGTTTCTTTCTCTCTCTTATTACAGGTTTGTTTTGTGAATTTAGATGCAAATAGAGATGACTGCAGCGATGAGCAAGTGAAACAGGTAACAGTTTATGTCTTAAGTAACATGCACAGTGGGTCTAGTCAGGTACACCAGGACTCTCCAATACAAACCCAGATCAAAATTCTACGGACAAATCAAAGCCAGCCCTAGATTTTTAACCCTTACAGAGAGCAATGCATCAGGCATCTGAAATTATCTCAATACCAGGCCATATTTTATAGCTTTTCTTACTCCCATCCCAGAAATATCTAACTGATTGTTGCAGCCTGTGAATTCACAGCGGTTATCATGTGAGTGGACTTCTTGCTCAGCCTTGGTTTTATCAGAGAAGTGAGCGTGGATATGTCATACATCCAATTTTTTAATTTGACATAATACTACATAAAAAGAATTTCTGATGTCTCTCTTTCCTACTGCCAAAAAGCGTTTGGGGATCTTCTACTCATTTAGGTCTTGTTCAGCTGACCAGTCTTACTCAGTCAAACTCCAGATAGTTTGATTACGTGGTATTGAGGAGGGGTCTAGATAATATGGAACTAAAGGTGTGTTTTACCTGTTCAACTGAAAGTTTGGAGGGTAGAAAAAAGGGATTTTAAAAAAAAAAAAAAAGAAAGAAAAAAGCTTGCTTATTTTACAAACGCTAAGACAAACTACATCATGATATGCTATTTAAAATACATACCATTCCAAAAAAACCCTCAAATCTGAGGAAGTCCCATTTTAAAGATGTGGCCTGGTGTCAGTTTTGAGTTTACATCTTCCTTTATCAGTTCATTTTCATCGTCCTGGCTTGGTGCCTATGATCGACACGGCAATATGACAGCAATATGTGGTAAGTGAACAAAGGTAGGATCTCCTGACAATATCCAGGGAGTTCCTCAGTCAAGCATTACAGTTAGTTTGCTGAAACCACTTTTAGCTCATGGGAGGACAACCAATGCTGGGACCTTGTTGCCTCCTGCAAGTCATTCATTAGCAGGAACTGTTTTTCTATGCTGTTTTCTGCATCCTGGATCTATGAAAATTCAGATGTCAAAAATAAATATGGCTTCTTGCAGCAAAATGGTTTTTCTGTTGAATCAGCAGGTTAACTGTGCAGAACAACTTGAGAGGTTTAACTTTACTGAATCCACAGAAGCACTGGTTGTTCTCTAATAAGCAATGGTTTTATTGTTGTTTACAGTGTTTATTAAGGAACAAAAGCTATAGCAAGTCATAAGGAAATACCAAAAGCTTCTCCCTCAATCTTAGAGCTAGATATCTGTAAAAGCCAACTTAAACTAGCTTTATGCAGCTACCCTTTACAATGCTGGGAGATTAGATTACTCCCTCACAAGCACAAATCAACTTGGAAAGCAGCTGACTGATTTTTACCTATCAGCCCTACAGCAGTAGTGCATTCACCGCCCGTGCACTTTGCATAGCCCTAAGCTCTTCCTTCGCAGCAGAGCCCGGTCGGCTCCCCGGGGTGCTGCACCCCAACAAGGCCATAGCTGGCACTCCCCGCCCCACCTGGCACGTGGGGGGACCGGTAACTTGCGGAGAGACCGCAATATTTGGCCGCATTTTAGAAAGGTGGTTTCTGGTACAGAGTCAACATATTTATTAGCCACGACTGAGAGATGATACTTTTCTTTTAGTTTTCAGTGTAGGTAATAAAAATTCACTGCTAGCACAGGTACTGTGTATTGTTCTCTGTGATGAGCGAGTTTCCTCTTTATTTTTGTGTATAATATGCAGTTTGTGTAAATTAGCTTTGAGTGGGGTGGATTTTTATACAACACACTGATGTGGTGAAAGCATTTCATAGAAGAATTTTAAAGATGTTAGCATAGCTGTTGTTCATATGAAATATATAACTGTTTACTAATAGGTACTGTTAGGATTTTGCATTACCCTTGGAATGGGTTAAATTGGGGTTTTTGGGTGTAAAATAATCATCTTTCCAGACTTTTCCTTTTTTATTCTGAACAAAAGCTAAGGAACTGGAGTAAAAGATATACAAAATGCCATGATTTCCTACCTAAGAAAACTGATAAAATGTGACAATTTAGGCATTAGGAAAATAGAGATACATAGAGAGATGTGTGTGATAACAGAAAGGTTATAATTTGAAAAAAGAAAAGGATGAGAACTTTTTTCTACTATACTGAAATGTCAGACTGAATTGAAGCACTGAATTTGGTTATGTCAAATATAAATACTTAGCCTCATCTGAAGATCAGTCTACAGAAAAGTTAATTGTTCCCCAAAATTGAATTAGATTTGCTAAGCCAGAAAGTTTTATTATATCTAATTCAGTACTAATAACAGTACTGCAAGCTTATTATTTTGAAGATGAAAAAGAAAAAGTGAAGTATCATTGAATTGCATAGTAGTTAAAGCATACGGCTGGGTGCCTGAGATCTGCATTCCCTTAGTGGCTTTGCCATTTGATGGGCTGTGTTAGTGCATAAAATGGAGGTGGTATTTACTGCCCCTGTAAGGGGTCATCCTTGATTCCCTATTCATAAAGCAAGCACACTGAGATCCTTGGCAGAAAAGAATTGCAAGCGCTCTTAGAGTAGGTATTGTCCTTTTGGTCTGGCCTTTGTACACGAATGAGCCCAGATGTCTCCTGCACATCACTGGGGAGTCCTAGCAGTATTGCAATACCAATCTGCTAAGTTACATAGCATCATTAATGTTGTGACTATTGCCACTTTTGGCTCTAGCAAATACATTATAGGTAGAAAATGATTGTATCATTACAAATGAAAGGTCATGAAGGTGTCCAGTGGAACAGCAACGAAATGCATATTTCATCTGTGTATTAAATACTTCCATTTTCCAGGTTTAGTACTGCATCAGTTTGATCAGCAATTTCCAGCTAACTTTCCCTTTGGTTTCTTGCTTGTCATATGCCTGGAGGAAAACTGGAAGATTTGCCCTGTTCTCATTATCATACTTACTGAATTTTTTCTGGTTTAGACAATAACAGACAGTGTTCTCAGTCTCTTAGGAACTCACTCATAATAGGAAGGCCAACCATTTAGATGAACAAATATAATCAAGCTGTTTAGCACATGACAATGTAACGGATGACAGATTGTCCTGCTGGACAGTTGTGCAGAAGTTTATACTGTCACTGTTGTCTTGCCTGGTGGCTCAGAAGAAAGAATGTGCGTTTTAATGCTGCCAGTTCTATTTTTAATTGACTCAAAGTAGTAAGTTCAAGTAAGCTTTCTAAAGGGCTGCCTATAAGTGGTATTTCATTTTGGTATTTATGAATATAACTGTGCAACTCAGATTTCATTACCTGAGAGCAAAATCTATCTTTCATACTACAGAAGTTGATCAGCGTTTCTCCAAATCTCCCCAAACTCATCAGTTCGATGAACGTACAGCCACCAAAGGAAAATGAAATAGTCCTGCTGAGTGGATTAGCATCAGGAAAACTTCAGGCTGATTATGAAGTTCCCCAGGTAGGAATCAAACTCATTTTTAAGATCCTGTGAAGGATGGAATTTGGAAAATGGAAAAAAGGAAGCTGAAAGCAAAGACCTTGCACCAGTTTAAGAGATGAGTAGGAGTTTGCAAACATAAAAAATAAATCTGTCTAACAAAAGTCTGTTAAGTGTGTGTGGCAGCGGGGGTGACACAAAGATAGGAGAGAGATCCTCCTATTCCCTCTAGATCCTGTGGATGTCTGGGTTGCAGCTGATAATGCTTTAAGCCATATTAGCAGTTGATCCTTTAGGGAAGGCAGGCATTGGTGGCAGAGATGATTCATAAGCCCAGACTTCAAGAATAGCAGGAGTCAGAAGGGCAGCACAGAAGGAGGAAAGGAAAGATGTAACACTTTTTCTGTGCACATAGCTAGATCAGGGCACAGCTCCTACAGACTCCCTTTCAAGTGAAGTCTTGCTACTTCCCACTTTTGTTCCCAATCCATCCTCTCCCACGCGTGCACCTCGGAAAAGAGCTGACGATAGGACTTGAAGATCCTAGAGGCTACTGTAAGCCTGAATGTGACAATGAAAAATACCAAGCTACGTTAACCATATCAGGGCTGATACCTCATTTAGCTTCTGTCAACTTAAAAAGTAATTAATGCATTAATTAAAACTTAATATTTAAAGGAGCTAAAGGCAAACTTCTCATGCTAACTCCTTCACTCCCATTATTGCCAATGAAACGTTCCCTATCTGTGATCTGGAGGCCAAGAATTCCTCTTACATAGAGAAAGGAAGCAAACGATAACATTTGCTTAAGGGCATTTTAATACACAAGTTCCAGAAGCTTACCTCCTTATTGTAATAACAAGCTTTTTCTTCCTTTCCATTTTTATCATATTTTATGCCTGTTCATGTCTGTGTAAAGAAAGAGAATGAAAAATACTTCAGTATTTTTCAGCCTGATTCTGATCTCATTTGGCCAAGCATGAATTGGGAACAACTTCATTAAAACTGCAGAGTTATACTGGAGTACAAAACTGTCTCAGCAAACTTAAAACATGAACAGGTATATCCAGTTTTATCTGCTGCAGAAAAAAAAAAGCAAAAAACTTTTTTTCACTGCAATTAACGTGTGTACAAAAGTCTTCATGAAGCAGGCCCTGGAACAGCTGTATTGCAAAGATCATTGAATTTTATGTTATACCAATAAGCTGATCTTTAAAGAGAGAAACTTCCTGGTTATTGAGCTTTCTTGCCACTTGTGACTAATGGCTGAATTTAGAAGAATTTAAAAAAACAAGAGCACAAGCCTGTGGTGGGAGCAGTGGAGCTCCAAAGCCCACTTCCCTGGGGGGAAGCCGCTGCAATACACACAAGGGTGTTTCGAGGCCTGAACAAGATGACTCAAGTACCCAAGTCACCCCCATCTCCGAAAGACTGCGGCCACTGAGACGGGCAGCCTTCTCAGAGAGAGTGCAGGCAAGAGACAAATGAGAACTAACCTAAATTTCTTTCTTCACTTGTAAGATGAGTAAAGCTTTGCATTGAGACTGGGTGAGATTTATTGGCCGGATAAGCACATGCTATGTTGGTCCTTACATTTGTTTGGCTTTCCAGAGAATTTCATTCGTAAGGAGACTCGCATAGTTTTCATACAAGGATTTTTATTCTGCTCCCCCTCAGCCCTTTTCACAAGTACAACCCTGCAAACTGTGGACTGGAGAAACAGCAGGGGAATGTTTGATCTAAGGCTGCATCTGTTTTTAATAAAATTTTTCACAATACAGTGTATGATCAAGTCTGATTCAGCAACAATTTCTCAGCAGCTAGTTCAAAAAAAAAAACCCCTATCTTTCTGTTCTACTTTTAACACACTAATTTATCTGGTTTTCTGTTCAGACACCTTTTTAGGTGGAAAGGAAGAGCAGGCTAATAAAACATGCTATTCCAACATAATGCTCATTCCACTCCCTTTATTACTAGATAGTTGCTCTGCATTCACACTCAAAGACAAAAGATCTAGGATGGGGTTACATTATGTTAGGTACTGTGCAAATGCACAGGGGGTCCAGGGCATCTTTTGCACAGCTTAAAATCTGATGCCTCGATCCAGAGTTGGTTCCACTCAAGCCAGCTCCTTCCTTGGGGGCCTGGAGTTAAAGCACAAGATCACAAGCTGCAAAAGCTTGGCTTTGCTTCAGAGTACATCCATACCACAAACGTAGTCCCCTGCTGAGATATCAACTTAGCTCTGTGGTTGTACAAATATCCAACAGTTTTAATATCAATAAAATGAGGATCACAAGAGTTCCTTTCTCTCAGTTTCTGTCCAACTTTGAACTTAATTGTACGGCTTCTCTGGGTAAGACAGTTTTATTTAAAGGCTCAGCACAGTGTGCAGTGGAGCCCCATTTCCAGTGGGAAGTTATATGGGTCTGAAATAATGGGGCTTTGAGCAAATAAAGAATGAGAGGAAGAAGAGCAAAGAAACAAAATAAAACACTATTTTAAAGCAGTCTGTAGGAACATCTAAAGGTGACCTGCTCTTAACAATCTCACCAGCCAGTATTTACACGGCTGCCTTCAAACAAGTGTTGCAACAGAAATTACCCTGAAAAGGAATTCATGCCCACTAACAATTCCCTCAAGAGACAGGTAATACCGGGTGGTGTGAGGCCATTAATAACAGTATGTCAGATGGCTAACTCTGACATGGCTAAAAGCAAGTAAGTCTCTGTCATTAAAACAAGAAGTTGATTGAAAGCACACAACTTTGTAATTTCAACAAAATAAAGATGCTCCTGTGATACAGCTGGGTTCTCTACTAAAGCGCTTAGTATAACAAAAGCTGTCAGCCCAAGCGGTCTTATTTTGGCATATATGTARCTGCACACTGTGTTACAAACATCTAAATGACAAATTGTATTGCATCTTTGCAACAGAACGTTCCTGAGATATTTATAGAGAGGGAAGCTTAAAATAAGTTTTATTTTTTAATTAAATAACTAGTTGAGATTCTTTTCTCCTCTAGTGTCCTTGGCTGGCAGATGTCTGCTTGGTTCAGTGTGCGAGGGGGGACAGGAAAAACAGCGCAAGCTGCATCATTTTTGAAATAAACAAGTTTCTGATTGGACTTGAGCTCGTTCAGGAGAGACAGCTGCAGATAGACGCTCACGTCTTAAAGCCTGAGGATGACACAAACTGCTCAGTGTCCTCAATAGAAGAAGATTTCCTCACAGCATCTGAGCACCTCGAGGATGACAACGAGGCTGATGAATATAGAACTGGTAAAAGCAACGGGACTGAGCATAATTCTGCTATTGTTCATAATGCAAAACAGCCATGACAATGCTCACAGAAATTGCACTTGATGTTAATTCRTGCATATATTTATTTGTAATTTAGAAAATGGACAGCCATTCATATTTTTAAATTGTTGTTCAAAGACAAGGATACATGGTTGGGCAGTAGTTTTACAGAGCAGTAATGGGTTACACAGTTGTGCAGCTGTTTTCTTTTTAAAGTTACAGGGTACTCTGCAAAAACTAATTTCTTACTTTTCTTCTAATAGGTCATGAAAAATTAAGTGTTTCAGAAGCATCTTCAGATGTCAAAAAAAATAAAGGAAAGGGATTTGAAAATCTCCACTACAGAAAAGCCAGGTTGCCGTGCATTCTTGAAGGGAACTGCATTAATAAAGATAATGCAGCTACTGGAGTCTCTGAAGCTGTGAATGTTGTGGCTGAAGATGGCATCTTACCACCTGAAGATAAGTCAGACCAGGAAATACTGTGGCAGAAGGAATTAGCTGGAAGAGCTACTTTATCCTTTAGTACTACTAATTTGACTAATGAGGTTGAAAATTCCTGCTCAGCACATGTGTTAGAAGATACATCTTTAACCAAGATGGCTAAAGAGGAGCCGGGGCCTCTGTATGACCCAACAGCGAAACACGACAGTAAGGCAGACGGAGAGGATTGTGCAGGTATCAGGAAAACTGATCCTCCCTCACAAAATGAAAAGGCAACTACAGGTCAGTATGCCACAAATTTAGCAGAATCTGTTCTGCAAGATGCATTCATTAGACTGTCACAGTCTCAACCCTCTTTTAGTGAGGAGGCTGCAGTCAGCATCTCCATAGAAAGCTCCTGTAAGTCAGAAGATGTATCTGCTTTCCGACCGTGGAATGAACTTCCAAAGATCGTCATAGTGCAAAGTCCAGACAGTTCTGAGAATATCTCTGACTGGCCAGGGTCTGCCTTCCCCAACCTGTGCCACTGGACTGAATCAGAAAGTTCTGCTGAAGTTTCGGATTACTTTGAGGAAGAACATTCAAATGGACACGGCCAGAGTGCACTGGAAGTGGCTCTGGCTTGTGCAGCCACTGTTATTGGAACCATTTCCAGTCCGCAGGCTGCAGAAAAATTCAGACGGGATCAAGAAGCCACAGATTCTAAAAGCAGAGCGGTTGATAATGAAGAGCTACACACAGCATCTTCTCAGCTACTGGATGACTGTGCTGGCACAGAATATTCATTTCCATCTGCACTGTGTGGCATGACTCAAGTAGCAAGTGCTGTAGCTGTCTGTGGTCTGGGGGAAATGAAGGAAGAGAAGTACCCTGCAACTTCGAGTGGACTTCTGTCTGCTGCTCAGACTTCTGCAGCCATTACTCTTCATTGTAGCATAGCTATAGGAAGCAGCATGGAGAAGCTAAATGATAGCATTGCAGAGGCACTTCTCAAAGAGGCATCAATAATTTTGACAAAACCCAACACATACAAGAATGTAGGGCATTTTATGGAATCTATAAATGGAAAAATTATTGAAACAGCAGCAAGGCCACGGATTCCACGCACTGATGAAGTAATCAGGGATGAACTTGCGCAAAACTTATCCAATGTTATTCTACGACATTCTATTGAAGAGGTTAGGAAGAAGAGACAGCTACACCCCTGTTCAGAAAATGGCTCAAGTACACAAGACATTTTCATGGAGACTGCAAACGAGTTGCTTTTTAACATAATATATTCCACTTGCAAGAAGATGAACGACATAAGACAAGTTGAAGAGTGTTCTCCTCTCTTTTCCGAGGGCRCAAAAGCAGAGAAAGTAACAAGAGCAGAAGGATGGTCAACTCAGGTAACAGCACATGAAACTTCACACAGCCCCCTTGATCACTCTGCTGTTAAGCGGTTTGGTACATCCTACAGCACTAATGCTAGCAAAGATCTTGGAAACGTCACAAACACTAGGAAAAGTAATATGAAAGATGTAAATAGCAAGGAAAGCGCCACACTGAATTCAGAACCAACAAGTAGAGCTACAGGGCATAACGCACTTGTTGCAAAAACGTCTCCCAAGAAAAGATACCTGAAAAGAACCACACGAGACTGTCACAAATCCCCAAATCAGAGTAACARTCATCAGAAGAAGAAAGACTGCAGATCATTTTCAGACAGAGAAAATACCTTTGCAAAGAATGAATGCAGGCATGGTGTTCAAGAACAGCTGTCTTCCAGTGCCACCATGAATGCAGAAAACCAGGCCAAGCGTAAGTGTGATGCTGTGCTAAATAATGATGTTCAGGTTAGCCTGTCTTTATTAGGAAATCATGTCTTGCTTCCTTCTCAGCCTGTGCTACAGGTGAAACATTCAAGGGACAAATATTGTATAACAGATTTTGCAGAAGAATTGGCAGAAACAGTTGTCTCCATGGCAACAGAAATAGCTGCCATTTGTCTTGAAAATTCAAATGGAAAGCAACCCTGGTTCTGTGCATGGAAGAGAGGCAATGAATATCTGGTGACCCAGAGTTTATCATGCAGAACCATGAAAAGGAAAAAGGAAACCCATGCTAATGGTTCAGTTGTTCGGAAGCACAGGGCACCTAGACTTAGTGAGATCAAAAGAAAAACAGATGAGCATCCTGAGCTAAAGGAAAGATTGATGAATCGGGTAGTAGATGAATCTATAAACCTTGAGGACACACCAGATTCAGTCAATATCTTTGCAAATGAAGTGACTGCCAAGATCATGAACCTCACCGAACTCTCCATGGTTGATAGCATCTGGCAAGGTCCAAACCACCCCAGGAACAGGCTGCACTGTGAAAGATGGAGCCGAGCCAAGGCCTCAAGCTGTGAGAGCATACCAGAGGAGGACTCAGATTCCAAAGCCTCTTCCAATACCCTAGGCCTAATGAACTCCTTTGGTCAGCCTGTGAGCCAGACAAGTTCTGTCTCAAAGCAGTCTAGTTGTGAAAGCATTACAGATGAATTTTCAAGATTTATGGTGAACCAGATGGAAAACGAAGGGAGAGGTTTTGATTTATTACTGGATTACTATGCAGGAAAAAATGCAAACAACATCTTAACTTCTGCTTTGCAACAGGTAGCCAAGAAAAATGGTCATCTTAATGTAAGACCAAGTTGCCCATCCAAACAGTCCAGCACAGAAAGCATAACAGAAGAATTTTATAGGTATATGCTCAGAGAAATAGAAAAGGAAAATAAAGATAATGCATCTTCCCCTTGGAATTCAAAGGACTGGTGTGGCAGTTTGCTACCACCCTCTCTACGATCACCTTTTTGCTTTAGGCAATCGTCAATGCCCGACAGCAGATTATCAGGCTCTAGGCTAACAGTTAATGTCCCAGTTAAGGCAAATTCATTAGATGGATTTGCCCACCATCACCAAGATTCCTTAAGTGTACAGCCAGTCAGTACTGCGGCTTCTTCAGGTCTTTGCAAGTCTGACTCATGCCTGTACCAAAGATGCAAGACTGACCAGATAACAGATATGTTGATTCACGAGACATGGGCAAGTTCTATTGAATCGCTAATGCGCAAGAACAAAATCATAGCAGATGAGGTAGAGGCTGCAGAGGCAGACCAGTTTCACAGTGATTCCGTACCACATGTGGAACAATATGCAAACAGACTGGCTGCAAATATTGTTGAAAGTGGTAAAAATTTAATTGTTGTCCAGCAGGATTCCTTTGATCATACAAGCCGAGAACATGTGCTGGAAAGCAAACATCCCCAAAGTGCAACTCAGATTCAATCAAAACCCAAAAGGGATGGAGTAAATTTGGATGAGAAAAAAGAGCATATGAAGAGCCCTGGATGCCTCCCTGCAGGTCAGCACAGGGAAGTGCCTTTAATCCAGATAGAAACCGATCAACGAGATGAGCCAGATAAAGACTCAGAGTCCTTAACTTCATGTGGCCCTTCTGTAAAGAAGCAAAGCAAAGAAAAGCCTCCAGAAGCTTTTGATGGGAAACACACGGTTTCCAGTTCCCTACTAAATAGGTAAGTGACAAAACAGCAAATCAGCACATTGCTTTGGTGTTTGTTTTAATTTCCCAGTAAAAATTATTTTGATAAAGGAAGAAGATAAGAAGAGAAGCACGTTTAAAGAAATAAACAGGTTAACCTGACTACAGGTTTCTAATAGCATAAAATCACCCAATCGTATATCACAGTGCTGATTTCTGGAGCAAACTTACATTGAATATGACAATACTATAGTTCTGAGATTCAAATCTAATACTGCACAGACAAGTTTTCCCTCTACAGATATTTAGGTCTTCCATGGTCAAGACAGGAAAGATGGACAAAGTTTGAACTTTCATTTAGCACTGGCTGATATCTCAATTAAAAAAAAAAAAAAAAAAAAAAAAAAAAAAAAAAATCAGTGTTAGTGTAAAACAGAAGATAGCAGAATTTGACCTGTAGTTCTCTGCTATGCTTGTTCATGTAACTAATGCTTTGTGTACCTGGAAACAAGACCAGACTTTGAGAGCTTGAAGTTCAGCTTTGTGTTTACAGTCTGGAGCTACAAGTAATAAGAATTCTTTAGTGGAGGAAATAAAATAGCAATTAAAAGCACCCCTCACCTCCTTTGGTTCAAGACTTCTCTGGTAGAATTTAGATAGAGAAAAGAATAAAATTTCATTTTATTTTAATTTCATTTCATGGAGTTTATACCACAGCTTACCACCCTCTCCTTACAGCTGTACTCCTTTTGTTGAGAAATCTGCGACTTGCTTTGGTTAAGGCAAAGTGTAAGCCCAGTATGAGAGTGCAGTGCAAATGTAGAGGATTGCCATGGATGCTATGAGGTTAAGAGCAAGACTCTCTCTCAAGGCATCACCTATTTTTAACTATACTTCTTCATCATATCTGTTACTTTAATGGTATCTAAACTGCCAATCACCTGGAGCATTGCAGCACCCCATTATCTCAGAGTACTAGAAAAAGTGCAGGTTCTAGTGTTAGAAACCATTTTGTAGCTCATTTTATTCTAGGCAGTGCTCTGTTTTGGCTTTTGACAAAGCTCTGCTTGAAGTGAGAAGCATGTACTTTCCTGTGTATGGTAGCAATTAGGTGGATAATTACCATAGTCACTATTCTTCCATACTGACTCTCCCTCATAACCTTCCTGAGCGCAACCTGCTTTTAATAAGATACATTTAGAAATCTACCTTTTTGGAATCTTGACTGTTTGAAAGTTGAAGTTACTTTCACATAATTTATGAGCCCTTTAATAACAACTTTTCCTCTGCCTTTGATGCAGAGTTCCCGAAGTGGCTACGGGAAGTTTAAAGCAATAGGATTGGCAGGGCAGAATTAGTAACCAGAGGCTACACCTACGTGAGCATTTGGTTCAGTGATGCAGTGCAGTTCTGAATCAACTTGTCTCCATTTCCATGCATCGGCTCTGTTTGCAGCACACAATGCAGATTTCTTTTAAAGGAATCTCAAATAGAAGCTGCACAAGCGTGTACGAGATGTGCTCATACCCCTACTGGGAAGGCAAAGCTTCCAGTGGTTCTTCACATGGATTTGAACCACTTGTGGCATGGCTGTCTGGACCAATTCTAGGCTGAAGTAAAAACCTGAATATATATATATAAAGTAGATACAAAAGCGTCAGCACCAATTGCTTTGATCCACTCCTACTGCATGAGATTACTTGCTACTGTAGATACAGGTACATAGGACTCCAGGCAAAATACCAAGCAGACACATAGTCAATTAGGAAAAAAAAAAAAAAAAGAAAGAAAAAAAAAAAGCCGTGCAGGCCTGAGGAAGAGGTCTTCAGCAAGGAAAAAGAGTTGTCTCGTACGTAGGCAGCGCAAGAGACCCAGTCCTGTCACAGATACACAGAAACTGTTCCAACCGACTGTTCAGAAGTAGGGAACTGTCAGTTCAAAGCATCGCTAGTCTGAGATGTAATTGCATAATGAATCAAACAAAACCCAAAATGCCAAGTAACAACGCCCACAAAAATCTCTCATGTTTTGGACCAAGTATTAGGCGCTGCTTGGCCTGTATTAAAAATCTGACTAACACCACTACCCTGCGACCTCACTGCTCAGTGCCTTCATGTTACTACAGATGATGAGTTTCGTACCTGAGGGGTCAGGAATGACAGGCATAGTTATTTGACAGATTTTGACTGCCTGGTAGAGCAGAGGCCCTCAGGCAAATAAGTCCCTTTCTCCCTGTACAGGAGGCCGCCTCTCTCTCTCTAGCATCCAGCATTAATGCAGCAGCTTCTCAGTTGTCCTGAGAGTGAGAGCATGGCAAAAGGAGATATCCACAATGATATTGTCTCAGCATATTCTTAATCAAGTTAATTACTTGGAAGCAATAGAATTTTTGGGGTGATCTCTTGCTCTAACTGAAGACAGGGCGCCTCAGCCATAACTATAGGTAAAAGTCTGAAGGCGAGAACTTTTCTAGAGGGATCCTGCAGAGGGTTGCCAGTACACATTACATTGTTTTAATCACAAAGTTGCAAATGCAGACCATCCAGTAAATATAACAAAACTACAGTTTTGCTTTAATTGTTATTCTGGTGCTGCAGTGATATAATTAATTCTTTCTTATCATCCAAAAAGAGGGGGGCTTGGATTATTATATACTTTTATTCCAGCATATCAAAAGTCCCATGATAAGTCTCACAAGTCCAGTTTGGCTCTGAAAAGTTACCGTAAATATAGTTTTTAATTTTTGTTTGTGCGTTTGTGGGAGCGTGTGTATTTGTTTCATATAAGTATGTGTGTTTGTGCAACATATGTCAAGTGTGCAGAATTATAAAGCATTTTTCTGTTAACCCTGTATTTTCTAAACTCAGTCTGGTTTCTGACTACCTGCTGCACACCTACCTAGAAAAAGAATACTTTGTCCTTCTCCAGCCTAAGCAGCAAAGATCCTAAGAAACACAGAAGGCTAAGAGTCATTAGTGATTCACAACCCACAATACTTTCCTACCTTTACTTCTAGACCTCTTTTGGATCTACAGTGCTAACAGAGTAGAAAACCCTGGCAAGAAACTTATTCACCCATTAGTATGACAGGGATTTAGTGCCAATATATATTTCCAAGAAATGCTGTCATTCTGCACTAACATATACCACGTATTTCAACCACTGATTGATGGAAGTGCATTAAGCAATAGGCCTATGCAGCGAGCAGTTCTTTTTGTGCACATAAAATCTTTTTGTACAAGTTAAACCTTTTCTATGCATATTTCAGTATAAGGCTTACTTTGTTTTGTGTTTGTTTATAGCAGTCATAAGATCATCCTTTTTTAAGAGCATCTCAAACCATATGTTCAACTGGACTTCGTGTGTAAATTATAAGCTTGTCCAATCTCTTGCATCTRTATAATTTTGCAGCTTGGTTGACTTTAATGAGCAGCATTGCCTGAAGATTGGTGGCACCGGTTTGTTTGTCTATATTACAATATCAATGTGCCTTCCTTATCACCCTACCAGCAACAGTCCTCAGAGCAGACCAGATGATGAAATCATAGGAGGGACAAAAACAGCTGAAGAATTTCCAAACCATCTCAGCAGCAGTGAAGAAAGCACTGGCAGCTGGTCCCAGCTAGCTAACGATGAGGACAATCCTGATGACACAAGTAGCTACTTACAACTCAGCGAGCGATCCCTGAGGTACCCATATTGTCTCTTCTCAGTATACAATATGGCCTAATCAACCAAGCCAATGATTTGACTACCATGCATCAGGAATGAGGGTCAACAGCTTGAGATTTATTCAGAATACTGTAAAGAAAGCCTAATGACAGAGTAAATCTCTTCATTTTTAAAAAAGGGATAAAAAATTAGCCACATTCTGGTTCTCAGCCAGGTCTTTTTATTGTTGGTGAGCAGCTAGATTCAGACAAAGAAAAAACTTCCCAGCACCACTCAAGTCCCTCAGCCCTACAGTGAAAGGGCCATCAGACAAGCTAATTGCTATGGTCTTTCCTTTGATTTATTTGCTACTATTTGCATAATGTTTATTTTGGCATCTCCTTAGCCAAGATTGATGAGACTGCTATTCCCACGGGGTATCTCTGCACTAAGAGCAGAGATAGAGCCCTCATCTGCTTAGACTGGCACAGGGGAGCAGATCAACAGAGGATGACCAGGTTCCCCCTGAGTAGCCATAAATTCCAGAGCTCCCATTGCGATGTGCATGCAAGTCAGGACACATGTTTAAAGATATTATCTAGTCCTTAGAGTTTATATAACGTGATGTTAGTTTGGCTTCAGCCCTTTCACAAATTCAAATTGAGCAAGGTTTTTTCTTCACATGCTCTTAGATTAGGTTTTAAAATATTGCCAAGTAATTACATCTTTCTCTTGGGTATTAAGATGACAAAGAGGGAAGACAGTATGGTAATGAAGCAGGGAAGAGAAAGAGGCTCTGTCAGAGCACTGTTGGCTAGTTGGAAAAATACTGAACAAAACTTGTCTGTCAGTGTGGGTGAACATTCATCCCATTATTATAGTATCAACCTTTAACAAAGTCCTTGGTCTGAGAAAGCTAATGTATTGTGCCTTTTGGCTCTGCATTGAAACAGAAATTGCTACAGCAAGTCTGAACGCATGGCGTATTGACACTGACTCAGAAAAAACTGATGGGGAAAGGAACTGTCTAGTCAATCCTTCTAACGTAAGGAAAAATACTATTAGTTGCTTTTCCAGTAAAAATTAAGTGGTTCAAGTTGATTTGCCACGCAGAACTTGTTTGTGCTAATTGACTTGCAGCCAGCAAATTCACAGCCTGTTCATCAGACTATTACAGTATCTGCATAAGCATTCACTGTCAAATTTATAATGTTATAAAGTGAACTGGTACTATTTTTTCCAAGTACTCTCAGATGTAATATTTCATTCTTGTGAAGAAGCCAAAGAGAATACTTCTACGTATTACTGGTCCCAATGAGCACTGGCTTTAATTAAAATCTTAGTCTTTCAGAGTAGTCAGAAGCATAAAGGGCCATCACTGTACCTGTGGGTTCCATCAGATCCCCGATAGTATTTGGGGTATGATGTAATACACTGAAACTGCTGCTGGTTACAGGCATGGAGTCACCCAGCAGGTAAGTAGTATGATGGGCAACCAAATGCCTTGCTATAACTCACAACATTCAGAGGTATCTGAATCTCTGCAGGTTTTTTCCAGGACATCTCTGTACCTGATAATCCTTCTTTTCAAGGACTCATGCAGACTATTGTTTTGTTTAAGGCCAAATGTTCATTGCATAAGCCATTCACAAGAAGATAGTCCACTTTTTTTTTTTCTCCAGTTTACATCGTCACTTGATACATGCTCCATCTAGAACTATTTTAATAAAAGCCTCATTATTTTGAGCAGGTTAGTGTGCTTCATTCTGGGAACCACTTGCTGAGCACAACTGATTTTGTGGAACTCCGCATAACAGGGGGCAGCCTCCTCACTTTGCTTTGTACATAAATAAATTTTAAAAAGATGTAGGGAGACATGTTCAGTGCAGCTTGGCACTAATATTTAAACTTTTGCTTTGTCAGCAATGGCAACAGCAGTACAACTAGCAGTCTTGGCATTATGGACCTGGAAATTTATCAGGAGAACGTGCCATCTTCTCCTATGATTAAGTAAGTAGTCACTGAAGTGAGACTTGATGTTTAGTCTAATTTTAACAGCAAATCATTTACGCCATCTAAAGTGTGCCAAGCCCTGCTTTGCACCTGCTGCTGAGCCTGCCATTAGTTTCAGAAAAAAAACACATGCAGTTGTCTGTGCAGAGTGACAGCACTAGACAGTGAAAGGTTACAGGAAAGCCTGCCCAACTGGATCTCTCAAGAGAATGTGGATCCATCAACCGCTCTGCCTAAAAGACAGTTTTCTGCGGTATCGGTTTCCCATTGTGTGAACTTTCTTCTCTGAATAACTTCAAATATTATCAAAACCTTACCATAATAGCAAGTAAGGTCAAGCAAATAAGGATCAATTAAAGTCAAAGGAAAAAAAAATTATAGCATTCTTTCCAAGAATAATAATAATTTGGCCCAAAGTACATCTTACCTATTGTTTCTGGGCATGTTTCTACTGAGCAGGCAATAAAATTATCAAGAGATGTGCAAGTACCTGCCTAAAGATTCTGGTACCCTGAAACCTGGTATAACCTGCCAGCTGGTGAATGTCGCGATGCAGTCAGGGCATGGCCACTGCAGAAGTGTACAGACTGTACATCACGCATTGAACATGGGAACTTTGTGAAGTCACTGACATCAGAAAATCTTCACAGGTCATTGCCAGACTATACTACAACTGTCCTGCTTTCAAGAGACTCTCTTTTTGTAAGAAATCTGGGCAGTCGTATTTCTGTAGAGCTACACGCATTCTCTCTCAGCTGCCAATTCAGAGACTAACCTTGTTAAAACATTCCCATCTTCACAGTAGGCAGTGATACCTCCTACACACATTCCTAAAGATGACCCCTCTCCCTTGTATTTCTGAGGACCAAAGGGATAAATTTCTGACTCCCCTTGTTAGCTTTCTGGGGCTATTCTCAGGTGTTAGCCAATAGGTGCAAGAAGTTTGTACTTCCACAAATCAAAGTCAAGGCACAGAACACATCTGTTGTTTAAACAGAAAACTGGAAAAAAAACTGATGGGAAGGAAGTTATTAGGCACCTATGATTCTCAGTCATGACAAACCATACATTGCATGCTGCCATTTTATTCTTTCCTCTCACATCTTGCAGTAACCCCTGCATGAGCATATATAATCTTGATTCTTTGAAGCCTTGGGGGAGATTCTGAAATCCTGTGAATGAGGGTGGCAAGAGTAGTGTCCTCCCATGCTAGAAACAAAATCTTCCACTTGCAGCATTCCCCCTGACTAAGGACAGAATGGGACAGTCTGGAAATGTATACTGTAAGTGCTGTCCCTCCAGGAGCRATGAAACGAGTGCAATAACTGTGACATCGATAGTGAATTTGCAGTCTCCTGGCATGTGTACACGAGCATGCGTATTGTGTTCAGAAATGGAAGCTGAAGCAGTGACCACATGCCAGGAGTTTGTTTCCTGCAGTTTAACAAGAAAGAAACGGTACATAAGAAATGAAGATCTTTGGAAATTTTTGCAAGGATAAACAGAATTTGTTTATCCAAACAGCCAATATATTTAAAACCAGCAGTAGCTGAAGTCATTGATAGTTACGATTGTATTTAACTATGAAAGATTAAACTAGAAAGCAAGACTGGAAAAGATTCAGCCAGGAGTATAGCACTGCAAAATGCAGACATTGGAAGTTCAGTATTTCCCCCCAGGCTACGAGACTTGCTGTGTCTTACCATAATGTCATTTGCTTGTCATTATGTAAACCGTAAAGATACACAGATCCTGGTGAAATGTAATACCCAGTGCAACCAGTACAAGTACTTCATCCTATTACGGGAATAATGCTGCAATTCCCATAGCTTTTCCTAATTTACAGATTAAATAATTGAAATACATTCCACATTTTATTATTTCATCTATGTAACTTTTTTCTTGCAGTTTTCTAGGTCTCACATTGAGGGAGAAGTTTATCCATCATGAAGCAATGTTGTAGGCTGTTCCTAAATATCACTAATAAGCTTTGTTGTTGTTTGTTTCTAAGTGAATTAGTAGAAGAAAAGGTTTTCCTTAAAGAACAGACAGAAAATACAGAGGGTAAGTTGAACCATATCAATTAAAGCATACAATTTGAGGTTAACACAAGTAATTACACAGTAACTGTTGGGATTATTTTTCCAGAAAGTACTTCTGGGCTTTCAGTGGGAACAGCCAATTGTCAAAAGGACCTACTGGTGATAAACTTTGATCTGGAACCAGAGTGCCCCGATGCGGAGCTGCGAGCCACCCTGCAGTGGATAGCTGCTTCTGAACTTGGAATTCCAACCATCTATTTTAAGAAATCTCAGGAAAACAGAATTGAAAAGGTAGTATTTACAGAATTGGGCATACTATTAATTCATTTTAATCACAGTACCAGTTATGATTTATTGAAGTTACTGAGCTTAAAAGCTGATGCCAAAACATCTTCGTTACAGCAAGATGGCAATGCTGCTGTTTGTTACAGAAAGGGAGGAGAGGATTAAATGTGTCAGAATTTAAGATATGTGAAAGAAGACATTTAGTAGTATGCCCATGGCACAACAAATAGTATCACCATGAGACCTTCTCCAAAGCCTCTATAACGTGCTTTGATGAATCTGTTCACTTTTTCATATCAATGATGCATTAAGTATTAATGCCTAAGGCAGAATTAACAGAAAGAGTCCTTTATGTGGCTGCATTCGAAGGGTTGCAGGTGGCTTACATGGAGTGTAAACACGTAGCTTAAAAAGTAAAAATAAAAATCACTCGAGTGTAGACATCACACATAGAGAGTTCTGCTACTCGGTGACAGTAAGAGCTGACTGTGATGCAAGACGTAAGTTGTACTTAAGATTTTCATCTTTGAAATTCCTTAGTCCTCATGCAGGTTCTGCCTTGCCTGCAACRCTGACTGGGGCAGCCTGAGGCAGGTCTGAACTTGTGCATGGCTGTTCATAAATTGCTACCGCTGGGGATACAACAGGGTACCCCAGGGGCCTGACAGTTCCTYCTACATTTATGCGAGATCTACCATGGCCAAATGCACTGGCTTTATAGTCACTTTGTGCTGGCAGAAAAAGATAGCTGCTCACTAAGGAATAGGCTCACTGCTCAAATGTATAGAAGAGACTAACTGCAAAATAAAGATAACCTATATTAGCTCAGGTTCAGTGTCTCACATATCAAGACTACAAGGCTTCTGCACCAGAGCTGATCAAAAGTTCAGAGGATAGGCAAGATGGACCTATCTGTGTAGGCATATCCTTATATTATTACTACCCTGAGAGACAGTTTTAGCCCAGGCAGTGACCAGCCAGTGTTTCCAGCGGAGCCATATTTGCAATCACACATCTGTTACTTGAAAAATTAGACTGATCGATTGAAATATTTTGCATCATTGTATGGAAATTATGAAGCACCTCCCCTGGCTTAGCAATAAGAGAGTGCTATGTGTGCCAGCACTCTCTTGATCCTGCTCAGATGTAGCTTAGCCTCTGCCAACCACCATTTTGAAAGCAGAAGTCTATTTCCAGAGAGAGGCAGGCAGACACAGGCTACCAGAACTGAGAAACCTTCTGAGGTATTAGTCCAAGCCAGAGCACCAAGAGCAACACTGAAGTCCAAAACGGCCACAAGAGGTGCACACTGTTTCTATTCCTGAATGATTAGTTAGTGCTCCATTGTAGACACCACCAAATGCCACCTACAACATTTCAGGAATAACCAAAACAGCCCCTTTTCCAAGGTCAGCAAGAACAGCTCAAACCTTAAGGCTTACAAGAAGTGTCACGGTATTCAAATCAATTAATGAAAAAAGTGTTACAAATCAGTATTTTGGTCTTTTAAAATAATGTCTATGGGAAGATCATTTTGAGTGGCAGAGATATTGTTTGATTTTCTTGAGTACATGCATTTGGGAATCATAAACATAATTTAAAATGCATTCAGCAGCAACAGTCCAAATTGCATCTAATTAAAGAAACAGCTGTCAGCTTTACCCATGTGCTTTGGCAAACAGTTAATTCAATTGCAAAAATACACTAGAGAATAATGAAGCACATCCTGCCTACAACAGTGCTCTTGGAAATCGCGTGCCTATTAAATATCATTAAAATACATATTAAAAGTTTAGGCTTCAGTATGTAAATAGCAAACAGCTACACTAACTAGACACACACAATATTTTCTTGTGTGGTTTAAAACTGGAAACATAGAAGGAGCAAGCTAATTAGATATTGATTGTGAAATTCAAAAAAATGAAAAGCTTTGATTTTCATTTATGTGCTTCAGGAAAAAATGGGACCAGATGTATGACACTGTGAAACCCATTAGTAAGTACAAAGTGGACAAAATTCAGGATTTTTTACAGCTGCTTAAGAACGTATATTTAATCTCTGGTTTATCTGCAAGTTAAAAAAAAAAAAAAAAAATCAAATATAGATCCTCTCTGTGATACAACCACAATTGTGGCAAATGTCTTCATGTGACAGTTTACCAGAATTCCCTCTCACTAGTACTATGTGAATATTTAAAATACTGTGAGATGTATATGTGGAAATACAGAAAATTAAATATAAATTAAAATATAGCTAATGGTAATGAAGAGGGATTTTTGTTTGTTTGTTTAAAATGGATAGTCACACTTCCATTATTTTGTTGTCAATAACAAGGAAAGTTGTGATCCTTTATCAATCTCACTTTCGCTGTTCTTACTTCCATTGCAATAAATAAGAAATAATTGATGAGAGCAGCTAATTTAGAAAATGATCCGACCAGTCTTTGGGGAGCTATGGAACTTCAGAAATGAAGTTTTATAAATAGAAAGAACCCTTATGTTGCTGTGCGGTGAATTATGTCCACTCCCTCACACAGCAGTGCATTTACAAAGGATGGTCTTACAGCAGTTCGGGTGTATTCATTTAGCAAAACGTTAACCAAATCCTAAGCATGTTTTGGTTTGTTTTTTTATTTAGTTTTTAGATGTTGTGCAATTAGTTCAACGGAAGTCCTGGAAAGTGGGGGATATCTTTCACGCCGTGGTGCAGTACTGCAAGCTCAGTGAGGAAGGCAGAGAGATGACACCAAGCCTGTTCGATTGGCTTCTCGAATTGGGTTAAGAAAGTTCACCTGTTCAGCATTTGTGTTTTATTCCAGTGGTTTGTGTAACCTTCCGATTTCCAAACCTCACTGAATAAAATGAGCAAAGATATACAAACTCTACAGAAACAGCACGCATACATTCCACAACTGAACAAGGAGCAAAGTGAAACCAAGGTGTATTGTATCTTTCTGTATCATGAGGGACTCTTTACATATTGTGCTATAGGATGTACTGTTCTAGGAGGGGATGGATTTTTAGCCTTCTGAATTAATGGACTACACAGAAGGCTTAATTAAGTATCTAATATGTTCCATTTTCATCAATTTGATTAAATCAATCAGCTAAAATGGGATAGTACACTAACATTCAGTTTTAAAACACCAATATTTGTACAGTTTAACTATTAGAACCAGAGTGTGTTCCAGGATGCCTAGAGACACCCATGTCCCTCGATAAATTTTTTTTTTTTTTAAAACCCCATAGTCTGCTAAGGGGTAAAAACTTTTGAACACTTAAGAACTTTGCAGTTAGACAACACAATAAAAAGCTGCTGAAAACACATTTTAGTTTCTTTCCATGTGATTATTTCTCTTCCATAGCTGTTCCCCATTCCTGTCTTCTTCTCAAGGAAATAAAATGTAGACTCTCAGTTATCACCCTTAAAAAACTCATTCCTTTTCACTTGGAGGCAGCACAGTTCAGCATAGCTACACCTGGTATATCCCTGAACACAGCTCTGCGAGTCAGGGCAGCAGGTTTCTAAGCCCCGTCCCACCACAGACCTGCCACGTGACCTTGGGCGAGTCATTTCACCTCTGTGCCTCAGTGTCCCTACCTGGTAAGAGGGAGTAATGATAGTACATTTGTTACCTGAAGTGCTTCTATTTAAAGCACTATGTAACATGCTACATATCAGTTAAAAGCAGTGAAAAAAATACTATTTTAATTGTAGTTTAATCAAACAAATTGTTAATAAGGTGAAGAAATGCGTATCTGAAAAGAGTACTATCTCATCATTAAAATCTTAATGTTAATTTTTGTAACTTACAAGAAAGCAAAATGATTATTAAAATGTCAGCATACTTGTTCATTTTGGATATAAGTGTTTGGACTATATGTGATAGTTCACATTACTATAACATTTATATAACTGTTTGATAAGATATACTAGGGTATCGTCTTGTTGAGATGATCTGTTAGTATCATGCACTTAATGATACATTCTCTTGACTCTGCCAAAGAGATTGGTTTTGAATTTAAAGGTAAATATAACTTATCACATCACAGCTCTTCTGCGATATGTTTCTTTGAAAATATTTATCTTTCATCTCTCCGTACCCAAATAGCGTAATAGAAAACCTGCCTGCTTTTCCCAATAAAATATTTAAGAGATGTTTTATTTTCCATATAACAGTATATGCTTCTGTAATATTTCTTGAAAAAACAAACCTATCCTTTTGCACTAAGTATTTTTGAAAATTTTGAAGTAGTTTTAAATAATTTATGAAAAAGAGCCATATTCTCAATTTTATCTTTAAAACCATTCCTAAACTTGCATGATTGCATCACTCATTTGTTACGAAATACAAATTGTTAGTGAATCAAAATCTAACATGGAACATTAAACAGCATGAGTAATTCTACATCTACTCTGCAGTATACACAAAACAGTGAAGGTTGCTTTACTGTCAAGATAAAGGTCAATGTATTGCATACACTCAGCATAACTGTGCAGTCACTGAGCCTGCTCCTAAGAATTGCTGAACATCCGTAACTCCCACCAACATGAGTGGCAACTCTGAATGCTCAGCATTTCTGAGGCTGAAGGTTAATGAAAAGTACCAAGTATTATAGACTTAAAGTGCTTTGTTTGAGTTAATAAATGGGAAAGTATATTTATTTTTAAACCAAATACAGTTAGGTGTCAGTATACAATTTTTTTGCTGTGATAGAATAAATGTTTACTTATCCTACAAAGCACAAATATCATGACAGAGTTGTAACAGTGTGATGCATTTTCTCTGTACAGTAGTTCTTAATGTTGCAATTTATTCAGAAATAAATTTGTGTTATAATGTGTGTCCTCTTTGCCTTCCTAAAAAGTTCATGAGTGTGCTATGGGTTTTTTGACCTATTAAATAATATTGGCCTGCCATCCCTGTAGCTTCTCAGAGCTCTGCTTCTCAATGAAAAATCTGACCCATGGCCCTAACCAAAACAAGTCAGAGCAAGCTCCAGGTCTTACCTCAGTACCAAAGCTATGGCTTTACTCAGGTTCCACAATTTATTCAAGTGATGCAAGGCTAATCATAACATTCTCAGTAGCACAGTAAAATAAAGCAAAATCACGTGTTCATTGCCAAGAATTAACCCCAGAATAACTCCCAACATACCAAATCTCTATTAGTGCTCATTCTAGCTGCTTTCAGTACCTGCAAAAGTGGGCAGGGGGTTGGGGAGACAGAAGGTCAGGAGTTTTCTCTGCTTGTTTAAGTTTGCACAGATATTTACTGCCTTACTGCCTAGGTGTAAAGGTATTTCTACTGCCAAACAGAAAAGGAAACCAACACTTAGCTGAGTAAATCAGAACAGGACTTGTCCACCATTTAAAAAGGCTGAAAAAAATTAAAGTCAACTTTACACATAAATGAGAACTTCATACTACATACAATTTTAGGTAAAAATCTCAGAGTAAATTATGTGCAGTTCAGCCTCTCTGTATACATGAGCACGATGCAGGTTGTTAATATCATGAGGGTGTGGAGAGGGTGGCTGCCCACTATCTTTCCCAATACAAAAGCTAGGACCCAACAAATGAAACTAATACGAGCCAGATTTAAAGCAAACAAAAAGAGGTGACACTTTATCAAATGAGAGGATGCAAAACTTGTACATAGGTTCAAGTGGGAGCTGGATAAGTACTTGAAACAGATGCACCACAATTTACTAAATAAGACAAACCGTATGAGCCTCAGGACATGCCCTGGCCATCAGAGGCCACCCATAGGAGCAGCAGACATTTGCCTCAGCACCTGCTGCAGCGCTGGTCCCAGCCAGGGCTGCCCCGCTCACCTCTTTACTCCGCAAGAAGGCTTCAGGGAAAGGTGCCTTCCACCCTGGTGTTGAGCCCACCACCCACCTAATGACGAGCAGAATTTGGCCTGTAGATACATTAGTTCAAGCACAGGAGAATTACCTATTGAAAAATATCTGTTTAAAACCTTCATTTTTAGTTTGGTTTTGTTGAGGGTGCTTTTAATCTTGGGATTATTAGAAGCTGAGAAACTACAATCTTCCTCCATTTTGTCATAACACTGAAGATTTTCATAGTGTCTTCAAGTAAATTAACCATTTTATTGTGGTCTACGATAAAAATGGTCACCTGTTTACAGTTATCCTATTAAATTCAGCAGGTAACTTTTCTGGAGAGGCCAATTTTACTGTTTTTCTTGTCCAGTTTCATGCAGAGCTGCATGACAGATGAGCATAGGAATGTCACCATGAATCCCGCACTCTGACTTCCAAAATGTCAGGGGAAAAAAAACCCACCACTCCACTGAAATAAAGAGCCCACATGAGCTACTTAATAAATAAAACAAATTCCAGCTGAGAAGGAAAGCACATCCATACTAGCCAATTTAAGAATTTTAATTCAAGCCAGAGCCATTCCTAAGCCTTCGCTAAGTATGAGCAAACTCATAATGCCACTACTTCAATTTTTCAAACCCACTCTAAAGCCAGTCATCATGAGGAACAGGCCCTCAGAAAGCGACTTGCAGCTGTACAGCATTTAGCAGGACAGACAGTTAAATTAGACAGAGGGACTATCAAACTAATTAAAACAATTTGCAGTGAAGACAGGTCTGGCTGATGGATACTGTGCCCTCCTCCCAGCTTCAGCTGAAAATTAGACAGTAAAGTGCAGCAAACTGGAAAATATAATCAAGCAGGATATATTTCATATCCTTTCACTAACTACGCAGGAAATGCAAGCGATCACACGGAAGGAGCCGAAAAAGAAGTTCTCACAAAATGCCACTTTTAAAACATGAGTGGGTATGAGTGTTATTATCCTCACCTATTCAGAAAAGAATTTGAATCTCAAGAGATACAAAAAGCATACATCAAGATTCCAGGTACACATCCCATGCTTACATGAAAATCCTCATCCTTGTCTTGCAAAATGTACATTCTGTCCTGGGGAAGTTACATGATACAAGCTAAGGGCTTCTTTCCCAGAAAAACAAACTTGTATATTCACAGAGGTATATACTGGAAGGATTCAGAGGTCTAAAGGACAGAAACAATACAGCAACTCTGATTTCCACTGTGACAGTCCTTACTAAAGCACGCTTCAGGAGTCTCCTGAGGTAATCCTTTCCAATAAGGTCACAGTGAATCAAGTTTGCCAGCATTTCAGGATAGTGTTGAAAGACACATCCCACTCCAACCACCCAGTGATTACAGTGGCAGCTTGGAGAGCGTAAGGTACGTAGAAGCCAAATGTTTTGATAAGATTAAAAAGGCATCAGGCAATAGAGTTAGAGCACACACATGCTATTTTGGTTGCAGGGACTGAAGTGGAATTTGAGAAAGGGATCAAGCTGCTACCAGAGACACAGAATGGTTTCAGGATGATCCATCTATACAATGCACTCCTAACGTATATCTCTATCATTTATTAAACCTACATATGGGTAAACCAAGGTGCAGGGAGCCTAACATGAAAGCATTCATATGATGGTACCTAGAGTACTATTGAAGTTCTTCTGAGGCGCCAAGTCAGCACACTTTTCAGCAGTGCTGTGAATCACACCAGACGTGAAAGTATTTCACATTTGAGCAGGAAACCTGGATAACTTAGCCTGAAAAGCAACGCTCCTCACTCAGTGAATCTAGGGAGGGTCAGAAATAGAGCCCAGATGGCCTCACAGTCCAACGCTTATTCTATGAAACCTCAGCTCACTCACAATTTCACATAAAAATAGGGCAAGAGCTCGAAGCCAAACGCTACTACAGATGTTTGATTCACCGAAACACTAGCATAGTATAAGAGAAAAATCATAAAGGAAAAGGCAACAGAAAATAACCCAACCTGAAAGATTAAGCAAAAAAAATCTACTTCCTAATCACAATTCAAAGAATTTTTTTACTTTGTGATGGTTACACAGCAAGTCAAATTTCTGTTTTTAACTATGTAGCAGTATTTGTACACATTTTGTTACACTAATTTTCCTCCATTTTTGTCAGCTGGAAATCCCCCATGTCACATCTGTAAGTCCAGGTGCAAACTGATCTAGGGACATGGGGCAATTCTAAAGTAACACAGAACTGCATTGCCCTTCCTGCCCCTTTCAATGCTGGATTACTGAGACAGTCTTTTGATATCATAAGTCTTTACACAAGACAACAGGAAACACCACAAGCATTACTGTAACGTAACATCAGCCACTTTGCCTACTGGTAAATTTTAAATGATCTGCAGCGCACTGCTTTGTTCTCCCACAACACAACACTACTTGAAACAACCAGGATATTTGCCAATTGGTGACAGACGCTTTTGTTTCTTCATTTACAAACAAGGATGCTGGCAAGCACTCAGAGATAGTCAGAACACATCAGCATTAGTAACTTCCTATTAAATTTAACAACATTTAGAAGTCAAGTCCATAACCACCCAGAGATATACAATATAAACAAAATACCTTCAAGTTCATTCTCTGCTGCGCACTTCCTTTCTTCCTTTTGTCTCCCAGTCACCACACATACTTTGTTCAATCCTACACTCTTTGCCTCTTCATCCTTCTTCCAAAGCTGCTGGAACAGACCAGTCGGCTCTGCTGCTTTGCTACTCCCCTGCAAAGAGCAACTGCAGTTTCAGGTGCTCTGCTAGGAGGTGGGGAGAGCTCTGCACAGGTGAAGCCTGTTGGCAATTGCTGGCAAGAGGTAAACCTGGGTTAGAGTTCATTGTATGGTGGTAAATAACTTGCAGGAGTTCTTAATCCACTTCTCAGTTTATGTCATGATCCTTGGCTCCAAATCTTTGGTGTGTAGAGTTTCTTTATGCTGGCCATAATCTTTGGGTCAGGATTCAGAGTTGGAGTCACCACCCACATTATTTTTTTTTTACCTCAGATGAAAACAGAAGAATGAGGGCTGAGCAGAAATGGAATGAATGGAAAGATGTGGGCAAGGTGAAAGGCAGGGTGAGTGGGAGTTTAACTACAGCATGCATGCGATAGTTAATAACAATGCAGTTCACAAATGGCTGCTGGTTTTCCCCAGAAATACCAGGTGGGACATTGTATTACAAGTAGTGAAACTGGCATTTTAACTCAATAGTTTATTACACAACAAAAAAAAATTAATACAAAAGTACTCAGAGCAGGTGCATAACAACACCCCTTTCACACTTGAGAGTATCATAATGTTATTTTTTATTAAAAGGGTTACAAGGAAAAAATGACACACAAAGAAATGGGGCCATCCTACTGGATTCATTCACACTAATCATGATTTCTCTCAGGTGACTGAGATAACAGAGCCAGACTCTTCTCGGCAGTATCCAGAGAAGAGCCAACATGCACAAACTGAAATGCAAGAAAACATTCCATTTAAAAATAAGAAAAAAAAAACAAACTTTTTTTTACTGTGAAAGTGATCAAACACTGAGCAGGTTGCCCAGAGAAACTGTGGAGTCTCCATCCTGGGAGATATTCAAAACTGGCTGGACATGGTCCTGGGCAGCCTGCTTAGTTAACACCGGTTTGAGCAAGGTGTTGTACTAGACAATATCCAGAGGTCCTTTCCACCTTCTACTATTTTGTGATTCTATGATTTCATATCTACTAGACATCAGCAAAGTCAAACCTATCAAAATCTAGGTAACTTCTCTACTTCAGCAAAGCTGAAGCTGAACAAAGAGGGTAAAAGAAAACAGATCTGAAAGATTGAGTTTATTGACTATGAAACTCATGAAGTAGGCATATACCAAACTGGATCATTCCTTGTCTTCAGTCAGTGCCATATTCTACAGGTGTTATCCTTGCTCCCTAGTAATAAAAACACATTGTGAGGCAATCATTTAGCTGTATTGCACAACTTACCTCTTTTTGTTAACACCTACATTAACAATCTAGCTGGAATGCCGAGGAGCCAGAGAAATATTTTTCTGTCCATGACTAGGAAGAGACAGCAGGACCTACAGCAATATTTTTAGCTGAGATCATCCTGCATCCCATATTTTGGTAGTTCACTCAAAAGATCGAAGCGAGCACAAATACTCTGTTCACGTTTCCCACACCTGTGATTTTTCATCTGAAGTGAATGAAACCTGAACAGAATGCAGTGCCAAATACACAAAAGGTGTGCTCCCATCTAAAAAGCTTTGCATTTTGCTCATCCAGACTTCCCTCACTGCACTACATTGTGAGAAAATGGCTTAGTCACTGGTCTGGGGCTAGTACATGCCCATAGGACAGATGGTAGGATATGCCCATGCCTTTACACAAATTTGTTCATGGCTGTATTCACTGAAGCCTCAGTTCCAAAGTGAGTTTCTGGCTTTTTCTGAATATATTTTAAGTCACTGCTGGTACCTGCAATTGGGATATGGCCCCAGGACACTTTTCAGACTCTAATTTTTTTTACCATAACAAGATTTAAAATGTCTCTCAAAACAAAGAAAAAACAAATATTGGAATATATTAGTTACCTGTAATGATTATATTGCCTTTGTAATTGAAAGCACAGGAGAATATCTCATCAGTGTGACCCTCTAATATCTGAAGGCAATGTCCAGTAGCAGCATCCCAGAGTCGAGCTGTTTTATCAGAGCTGGCTGTTAGTATACGATTGCCTTTAGGGTTGAAACTTATCTTTAAAAAAATATAGAAGAGAGTTATATTACTTAGCAAGTCAATATGCCTAGAAAAAGAAGCATAACTAGTGATTAAAAAGTGAAAACAGAAACCGGCAACTCTTGCATTCAGTTTTTCAGCTAAAATTCAGGATAGTATTCCACTAGAGTCACCCTGGCAAACTTCTGTGGCTGAAAACTTTGTGTATTTACAAAGGTCTATATACAATGACCTTAGTATAGACTTCAGAACGTTATCCCCCAAAATCACAATTATTCTACAACTGTAACAACTTTATTTAAATGTTATCATCATTCCAATGTAAAATTTATACATACTTTATAGAGTTCTACATTAAATAACATACATCTCTACAATATCAAAATTTCCACTTGAAGGCAACTCATTTTTAGTATGTCTTCATATTTGTTAAACATTCATTGCCAAAATTGCATGCATTTCCAGATAATCAGATATATGTTTATAGCACTAACCGGACAATACCAGGTCTATTATATAATGCAAAATTGCTTAATTGCTGAGGACAAAATACCTGTTCCCCAGAAATCACATTTCCAAGGAATAAAATTCCCAAGTGATCACAGCTACACAGAACATCTGCAGAAATAGATTGACTTTTCAACATGCTCCAGGATGAGCAGATTCTCACTTCCAGCAAAGAAATCATGCCAGCAATAAGGACCCTGATGGAAGCTGACCCCAACCCACCCACATGTCAGCATGTATTCAGACTGCATTCCTCAGTACATCTACACTGAGTGTGGAATATTGCACCGAGTATATTAAGTGAGGAAAGACTAACTCTTCTGAATTTAATATTCTCTCAGAGGAGTGATTATAATAGCCAAATCAATACAAAGCACGTGAGTTTTGTTCACTAAGAACCATCCTAGCTTCAAAATATTAATATTTCAATTACAAAATACACCAAACAAAAGCAGCACAGACTTAGCGTACGACCCTGGAAGCTAGTGAAAACTATCCATTTGAAAGAATAATGAAAAGTTGCAAGCATTAAATAACAAAGTTGGAAAAATATGTCCAATTTTGGAAGTAACTAAATGTATTTGGAACTGAACTTTGGCATTCAAAATTGAGCCAGACAAGACTTCCAGCAAAGTACATGGTCACACTCCTCATGACCAACTGATTTTTGAAACAAGCTTTATATTTCCAAGTCCCTTATGCACTTTTGAAAATAAGACTCTCCATGTATTTTGCCACAGAAATATGTTTTTTCTGTTCCGTTCCATAAATCAGGTGTGCAGAGAAATGAAAAAGAGTAAAGAGGAGCAGATCTGGTAGAAGCAAGGATTAAGGGTGATGGTAAAAGCCTCAGAGGCAATAGCCTTAAGATGTCATCAAGAGACTAAAAAACTTGTGCTTATTCTGTCAGAGAATCTGGGGACTCCAAGGGCATCATAACACAAGTACAATTTAGGACAGGTCAGACAGAAGCTCTATTAAGTATGATCGTAGTGAGAGAACATGCAGGCAGCATCTCCCTCTCTGCTCCCCTGTTCTCTGCCAAGTTATTGCAGAGACCCAACCTATATACTGTTTCAGAAAAAGGAAAGAGGTAAGGAAAAACAATCATTTCAATGTTAACTAAGCCAGGTATCCATCCCTAGGAGGGATGGACTTCTTAAGTAGCTTACTAACTGCCACAATTCTAAGGAATTAAATAGTAAATAGTATGACAATATGGAGACATGGCTCTTGGTGGAGCCTATAGAAGTGGTACACACAGTATTATCTTAGCTCAGAAGTGAGGAGTTGGAAACAATCATTGACTGATAGCTTTTAGTTGAAAGGAATGTTCTTTTAGTAAAGATAACTTCTTAGCCAGACCTCTCAATCTTAAATATTAATAATTTTACCACCACATTCTTTAACAGTATTCCTGTGTCATGGAATAACTGGTGGATTGGATGTCACACGTAATCAAATAAGAAAAGGTGCAAACCACAAACAACTTACCTTTGAAATTTCACCTCCATGCCCTTCTAGCTTTGCAATGCACTTTTTTGTTTCTGCATTATAGACTCTTGCTGATCCTGTTATAGTAGATTAGGAGCCATTTGTGATTGTTATGCTTAAGCATGCATTTCAATAAGAACATTTTAATAAGGTCGGAAGGGCCTCATCCTTAGGTTTGATTTCAAAAGAAATAGAGGACAATCTTAACAGAGTTTCCTCCAAGGATAAGGTATGTCAAAAAGGATCTGTAATCTGGTTGGAAAAGGTTGACTTCTTAATAGTTTCTGCTGTAAAACTTCTAAAATGTGAATACAAATGTCCACATAGAACATGGACCGCTGAAGTCTGTAATTTCAGAATGCATGTACAATATACTCAGAAAGCTTTCATTATATTTCAGATATTCATTCTATCTAACAAGCTATTAATTATATTTTATAAGCTATTGATTACATTTCAGGAAATTTTTTACATTGGCTTATGTCTTAATTTAGCAACTACAGCAAATCAGATCCAAATAGTGCTCCCCATCCAGTCTGGTATCCTGTTTCTGAAAGTGCAAATCAAAACACTTAAGTACGTAAAAATAATATGGTATTGTCATTATGTGCTATAATATAGCACTGTGCAGGTGAATAAAAAAAAGTATTTATTGCAATTCCTAAAAAAAAAAAAAAAGCATGCAAAACTGCTGCATACCAATAACAAAACAAAATTGCTTCTTTCAGTACCTCTTTATTGTGTAGTCTCTTGCTGTGCATTTGGAAAGCCTAGTAGCAAATCCACCATTAAAATTCCAACTACCTTTTGCATTTAAGCCTAAATTTGAGCCACCCAAATAAAGCTTCACTCAAAAGCTACTTACCTAAACATTTTAAATGCATTTCCAGCCACAAGTGAATTATTCCCCTACAAGTTTGAAGTTAAGGGGGAAAGACATACTGAGTTGATTAAAGTGTGAAAAATAAGAAAATTTTCACTGGGGAAAACTTCTTAAGTTTAATGCCAAACTTTCTATAATGCAACAAACATTGCTTGGTCTATAGTTTTGAGTCACGATACTCCACTTTCATCAAGCTACATTCAAAACGAAACAAAAGGAAAAAGTTGTTTTATGCTACTATTGCAATTCTTATAGCAGTCCCGGTCACTTCACTTACCATCAGCGGAGGCAGTTGCAATACGCTGGCCAGCGTAATCAAAGCAGACATCCAGTATTTCATCACTGTGACCTGTTAAAGTTGCTATATGTGTCCCAGTCATAGCATTCCACAGCTGCATAGATAAATAAGGGTAATTTTTTTGCTTATTTTGACTAATTTACTTGATAAATATCTAGTTGATTCATAAAGCAACATGTATAGGCACTTTCTGATGTCTGGCTGAAGATATTAACATGAAACCTGGATATAAATCAATAAAGGGTCACTGGTTAGTCAGTTTAATGAAGTCCTATATATTTTTTATTTTAGTGTATTGATTAAACAAGCCTTAAAATATATATATTGTTATTTAACTGGACTTCACTGAAGTGAATAAGCTTATAGGTTTTACATTTAGTTGTAAATTCTTTAACAAATTACATGTACTAGTTTAAAATAATGCTCCTCCATTTACAAAAGATGTATTTTTATGTATCAAGTAGCTGTATTCAGTACATACTCAACTTTCTTACCATGCATGTCTTGTCCATTGATCCTGTGACAATGAGAGAACAGTCCCAGTTGAACTGTGCACTGCTGATCTCTCCTCGGTGACCTATTAAAGTATGTAACATCCTACAAAAAAGAGAATTTACATTTTTATTGTTTATTTTGATATACTCATATAAATTATAAGCAAGTTTATAAAATGGTATAGTTAAGGTGTCAAGTCTTCACCATTTTATCCATTAAAGCAATTAAATGGAGTGGTGCAGCTCATTTAGGATTCTGGTACTACATCAATTCAATTTTTTATCGTTGAGACAAGGAGGCAGTAAGGAATAAAATGGAAAAGTCCTCCCTTCTCTTTCAAAAATATTTTAGTGAATGTATTTCCAGTGAAACGTGATGACTTTCCAGTGCCAAAGACAGATTTCTTGTATTCATCTACATACAAAGCACATACAGCAAGTTTTTCCACATTACTCTCCCATTATCCTACTTCAACAAACTGTAAACAGTACATCTTTAAAAATCCATATAATCTAAACCTTTTATAAAATCCACTGAAGATCAAATGGAACTTAATCAGGTACTTAATGTTAGCATGTTCCCAAGTAACAGGCAAACAATGGCCAAACTGAAATACGATTTCTAATCCTCATTAATCCTAAACTTCTTGCTGCACAAAGACTGACAATATTAGTTCCATTAAATTCTTCAGCTTTAGCTGAATAGAGAGGGTACAATTATCCATTATTGCTTGCTATGAATTAATGGCCTATAAAGCAATGAACCCTAAAAAAGATTAATTGATATATATATTAAAGGATTAGTAAATTAGGTTATTATCACAATGCTAATATCACTGTATCATTAATAGAAAACTGCTTTAACTAATGGATAAACTAATGACTAGAAAAACAACTAAATGAGTTTAAGTAACTGAAATGTTTTTATTCATTGCATAAGATATATAAGGGTAGCTAAAGTTATATATGCTAAATGAACAGCAAAGCAAATCTCCTGAGCAATTGAATTTTCTATTTGTTTATGATAACACAAACTTGATTATACTCATGTCATTTTATAGAATTATTCCTTTTACTTTCTAGCAATGTGAGGCCTGCACTGTTGTAATTGTGTAGACCTTTTTACAGTAAAAACAAAAATCAACAAGCAGAAAACAAAAGTGGAAAACTTCTTAATTTTGTGCATATATTATTTGCCCATCAAGACTGCTGTTATTGTAATACCTAATACCCAAAATACGTAATAATGAAAAAAGTTTTAATTTAAAATTTAAAAGCTTTAATTTCCAAATTTCAAAAAGGCAGTCCAGGCTTCAAGCTTCAACGTAAATATCCGATCAATAAGCAGAATAAATAGCAACATGTGGAACATCTCACAGAAACCACAATCTATCAGATACACAATTAGAAAGAACCCAGAAAACAGGCTTGTGAAATGCCCTAAAAATTTTCCATTTAAATTATTTTTAAAAAAATCCAAAAAAATCAGCTTCAGTCATGATAATACTTATTTAGCCTTCAGTTTCCAGTGAAATTTAATATATGGATGCTCTAATATTTGCACCATAATTGCAAATAAGAAGAAACTGTCTCTCTCAGAGCATCCTGGTGTCCAGCACTCCTGACCCCAGTTACAGGTTGTTGATTTGTCAAATGAAACTCTGAAGACACCTTCAACTGAACTGTAGCTGACTGTATCTGCCATTGAGAAATTATTGATGAAATACAGACCTGTATTACAAAAGCATGTTCCCTCCCCCCCCTTTTTTTTTTTAAATTTTAACATTTTATGAAAAAAATCTTGAACCTTCTTGAGATTTCTTATCCCTACATCAACTTCCCTCAGGACACCTACGCAGAATAAAACTGAGGAACACAGGCACTCATGAGAAGCAGCCAGCAAAATTAAAAGAAACTTCAAGTTCAAACTCAGATTTGGGAAGCAGTGTTTCTCATGTATTTCATATGGTGAAAGTCAGGCACACACAACCTCACCCTCAAGATTTTTGCAAATCTACCTGAACCTGTATACAGAAGAGTATGATTTGCTCACAGTCTTTCTGACTGCAACTTTTCATTATTACTAAATGTATATATGCCCAGCTGCCATCTAAAAGGCTGAACGCTGGCCCTGGCACAATTATACTGCCCACTAGCTAATTACCAGAGCTGCCAGTGATTAAACGAGAATTTTCTCCTTCATATTCCACTTCCTGGTATTGACCCTGATGTGAGTCCACATTCATTTCTTAGAAAAAAAGAATGCAACATGAAAATCCCAAGACTTTGACTTCATTGCAGGCTCAGACAAGAAGCTGGAAGAAGCAGCTGTTTTCAAAAAAAAAAAATATTTGCAAGAACACCAGGCTGAATGAAGTTGAATCCAAAGGTCCAATTTGCTTAATGAGTGCCTCCTAAGTATTTACATGCCAAACATTAAACTGCTGGTGTTGAATAAGCTCAAAGCTTACAGGATCAAGCCTTAAATGATGTATTATGTGTATATTATTTTTTAAATCACAATTACTCTCATTTTGAAGCTATACACTGTTTATTACCCCAAGGTATCCCTATAGACACACTTTCCTTTTATATATAAATTTCAGAGATATTGCCCTTGCTCTCACAAAAAGAAAAAAGACGTGACCTCTGAAAACATAATAGACTTGTTATCTTCATAAATTACTTTGTCAGTAATCAGGGCGATCATTTTATTATTCTACTTATACTGAGTTTCCAGTTGAAAAAACAAGTGGATTTGTCAGGATAATACAACAAGGTCATATCTAGCTACTACGTTATTATTTGTTGGCATCATAGTCAAGACATCTTGTTCTCTGCAGTCAGAGGGGCCAAATTTTCTCCTCTTTATAAATTTATACTGACATAAAGGACTGTGAGAAGGAAAACAGACCCTCTATGGTTTATAAAGACAATGTGACCAGACTAATTTTCTATGACACAACATATACTTTCTTTGTACTTAGTCTGTTCCATCTAGAAATTCTAGACACCTTCTAAACCATGAGTTTCCATGCTGATAAAATATTTTCCTGTTTGGAGAATTCATCAGCAACAAACACAGGATCTGTCCATTCTGTCTGCCTCCTCAGTGCTAATAAGATGGAAATTTAGAACAAAAAACATATACAAAAGCATTTCGTGAGCAGCATTCCTTTTCAGAAGAACAAAGGGAACAGGAGTAAAAAATGATAAGATGAAGGAACACATACTCTAAATGAAGCAAAAATACAAGGTCTATAATTTGTAGCTCAACATTGTCTCTTTCATTTGTCATTAAAACATGCAATGTAAAATGATGTTTATTAGTACTTTAGTACCTGCCAGTGCCAACATCCCACACCACTACTGTATGGTCAAAGGAGCCAGTGATAATCCTATCTCCAATGGTGTTGAAAGACAACGCAATAATTTCTGCTGAGTGCCCCTGAAAGAATTTTTAAAAAGGAGTATGAGAAAGCAAATTGTGAATTTTCCATTATTGTAGTTTAATATGTAGCTTTTTTTTAGCAGCATAATCCTTCTATAACCCTTTAATATATTATTTACTGTCTTGTCCAGCATATCACAATTTTGACAGAAAGATCTACTGGACCGTGGAATAGTCAATATCCCAACAACTGCAAAAAATCAGGCACATCACTTAAGCAGTGAGCAATTGTCCAGTGATGTCACCAGTGCATATTTTCCATATTTGATTTAAACAGAATCACATTTGTTCACCAATACATACTGAAATGAGATGATTCATTTACAGTAAACTACAGTATAGCTTGTCATTGATGTTGGTGGAGAGGCTTGGAAAAATGAATGTAAGCATACTTGCAAGCTAAAGGTTCATACATTCCACTGCTCTTTGCTCTGCTCAGGGCTCTGAGGAAGGAGAAAATGCCTTCCCCACTCTATAGGCCACATACACCAAAGGAAGCTCATGCACTACCTGTTATTTAGGATTAATGCAACAGAAATGCATTGAAACAGCACAGGACAATCTGAACCTGTGGAATCCCAGCAAGGCACATAGAGCAAAGAGACATCACAATCTAGAGGTAATTGGATGGCTTTCCTCTGCTGATGTTTACAGGAAGAAGATCCATACAGATGTAGTGTCTGACAGTAATGTTCGCAGAGTTACTTTATGTTAATGCAGAGGAGGCCATAATTTACAGTATAGCGATATGTTTTAATGAGCGATGGAAGGCATTCTGATCTATAGCAGTAATGTCACTGAAATGAGAAAATCCATCTTTTGATAAATAGGACTTCTTATAAAACAGCATAGCTTTATCATACCCTTCAAGTTTTCTTATCTGTTTTGTAACTGCAATCACTGTGGGACCCACCTGGTAACAGAAACTCTGCAAGTTTTGAAACTGTTGTAACAGTTATACCGATATTTATCTCAGTTAGAAAACTAAGAAAGCAAGGAACACCTTTAAAAACATAAGGAAGGCAAACATACACTTAAAGTGACTATTTCTTCTCCTTTCTCTATATCCCATAATTTGGCGGTGGTATCCATGCTTCCAGTTGCCACCAATGTGCTCTGAAGATTAAATGATAAACACACCTGTAGCAAGAAATGTTGGATGGAAAAAGCAGGAAAGGAGAGTATTTATACACATTTCCTCAAAAACAATGGGTCAGGATTAATATTTTTAAACAAGACAGAAGTCTGACTTAATATTTTATGGCATACAGAAAAATTGCAGAGTTCTTCCAACAGTTCACTAGAAGAGCAACAAATCCTTGCCACATAGCTCTGGATGACTACCCAAATCAAATGGACTAATTGGCTGCTTTGCAATGGCAATGCATTAAAAAGACTTACTGGAAGATTTCCTGTATTGTTTTCTGAGCCTGGATTAAAATTCACTATTTAGGTGCTTCATTTTGTGTCACAGGGAGAAATTATTTAGTTCACGAAGTTTTAACCAAAATCAAGACTGAAGCAGTTTGTTAATTTATTAACAGTGCATAACTGGCAGAGAACTGTATTTTCAGTATCAGTATCTGTAATACAATAGATAAACTTATGCAATCTTAATAAACAGCTACAAATTTATAAACCTCCTCCTATAACTCCAAGATGTTTTAATCACACACACACTTTCACACTCTTGCATGCACATTTATCCCTTCTCACAAGATGAGTGGGTTACAAGCGCACCCCCCTTTCCTAGGAGTTCCCCAACTTGCACACATCTCCCCTAGGAGACATGAGTGCTCTAGCTTTAGTTGAACCCATGCCACTTCCTACATTCTGCTGATCCACACGCCAGAGAGAAGGCATCCAAATTCACACAAGCACATCTTACAGGGGGGGACAAGGGGGCCTTTTTCTTGAACCCCATACTGACAATCCACTAGCCGCATGCAGACTCTTCATGGTGTCTCCAAGAGGAAGGCTACACTCTCTGGTCTAGGCAGAGATTGTGATGCCCAGGGTGACTTCTGGAAGCACCAGAGCAGGTTTTGACAACTGCTGCTTCCAGACTAATGTCTCCCCGACCCTGTTATAAATTGACTTGATTCTTTTATATTTCTTTTCAGGCTTTTCTACTTCTTTATTTCAAAATTCTCTTGGAGATTCTACAGTTACTGTTCAATCTGACTGACAGTACTCCCTAACACTATCATTTGGTAGACTTCCTCTTTAACTGGATCAGTTTGGGGCAAAGACCCTCCAGACAGTTTTGTGTACCCACAAACACACTCTGTACGCTCACACTCTTATCTTAACAGGTGTCATTATTTAGGCCATTTGCCAAGGGCATCCCCACAACATAATATTTATTTATGAAAAAGCAAGAACAAAAGCTCAACAACTTCCTTAATTCATTTTTCACATTAAAAAATCATGTAGTCGTCTTCCCATTCCCTGTAATTGTTCAATATGATTGCTCTGCTAATAAAGAATAGGAGGTACCATGTAAAAAGGAAAACAGTAGCTCATGTCACTTGTGTATTTTCACTATGTCCATTTCTTTTTTTTTCTTTTTTTTGTACTGAGTAACTACGGACATGCCCTTGCCACCAATGTATCATATGCAATAATGGCCTTTCAGAAACAGATCTCATTCCGAGAAACACATCATTTTCTGCTGGCTATTATCTTCTACTAGTTACTTGCTAGCACAACTCATAACACTTTTGGTCTAAT
This sequence comes from Phoebastria nigripes, assembly GCA_035582835.1. Classification (NCBI taxonomy): domain Eukaryota; kingdom Metazoa; phylum Chordata; class Aves; order Procellariiformes; family Diomedeidae; genus Phoebastria; species Phoebastria nigripes. Next base: position 1,604,532 of record JAYKAV010000444.1, on the reverse strand, counting down.
CCAACCCCTACAGAAGTCAGAAGAAATTGAGAGGCCTTTAAATATTTAGCTAACTGATTTGTGGAAGCAAAATCACTGCAGCCTGTCTCAATAACCAAACGTGTTCTCCATGGTAAGGGATAACTGTTTCAAACTGTCTAGAGAATCAAAACCCACTGAAACCAACCTGACCTTCCACCAGGGTAAACCATCAATTTCTCACACTAGTTATAGGCCTCGCAATCTACAAATTAAATTCCAATTGTTTCCAGAAACAATTTCCAGAAGTGCTTTATTGAATAAATGATTGTATAGCTATTTTTGTTAAAAAATATATTCTGCATTGAAATTAAGAATTTCAGTGGATTTGCCCTGATCTTTTAAATCAGAATGCTGTGCATCAAGATATTTGCTATTGCTAATAGGGCTCCTAGTGCATTGGAAAGGAAACCAACCATTTTTAAGCTTAAACTGTTTTCATTTCATATATATTTGACATTTCAGCATCCCACATATTGCCAGTTAAAACACTTAAAATTTCAGAAAGTCATTCTTCTACGGCTCCAATTGGTCCTGTATGTGAAGTACAGATCTCAGCGTGAAAGACAGCAATACAAGCAACGATGATGTTGTGTATTTAGTTCTGCAAGTATGAGAGGCAATGCAAGATATCTAGAAAAAAATGGGATATATAAACAAATCAAGGAATAAATATGTGCAGTAAATTGAAAATTCCAATTGTTATGGTATTTTTCAAAAATATTTTAACATTTAGCGAAGAAGGGAAATTGGAACAAACTAAAAATAAAAATATCTTTTCAAACTATACAGTGTTTTATTCTCTTTCTAAGAACTGTCAGATTATCTTTTCTTGCAGTGCAGAAATGTTCACAATGTCTGAATGTGTGAATAGATGCAGCAGAATAGCTGCCCCTTCCAATGTCAGCTCACAGGGACTTGGAACCCACAGCCATCAATAATGGTGTGTGGAAGCATAAAGGAATAAGAAACGTCCATCAGTACTCACTATTTCTGCACTATGTCCTCTGAAAGTATAATAACATTTTCCTGTTTCCGTACTCCACAGTTTGCAGGTTTTATCAAAAGATCCAGTGGCAATCTTGTCCCTAAATGGAAAAAATCCTGTCATTTTTATTTAGGAAAAAACTTCTGACTTCAAAGACAGTAGAACTCACAGAAACAATGCCCAGTCGTCGAAGCTTGCATGCATTTTGGTGCATTCTGCCGCACTACAACATCCTGGAGCAGGATTTCACAAACAGAAATTACGTTAAGGGAAAAAATTAGCAGACATAATTAGTTTCTAAAACAGCTACTGTGCTTATCTATTAGCACAGAAGTGTTCATAACTGATGACTAACCTACATTAGGGATGAGGTTATCTGCTGTACTTCCAGATGTATTTAAAACTTATGTCATTTCATCAGATAACATCTGTTTGCTTATCAACAGTTATAAACTCTTTTTATAAGTGGTTTATCCAAATTTCAGAGGTCGAACTCCACTCCCACTGAAGTCAGTGGAAGCGTTGTGACCAACTGCAGTTGGAGCAAGACTGAACTGAAGTGAGGTACCCAGAAAATATAGCAAGGGACACTGTATTGGAACCTAAAGATTAGCAGAATAAGTTCCTTTTTTACTGAACTTTTAATTTAAAAGTAGCTCAAGATTCTCATCAGATTTTTGCTCGCTATATATTGCATTTCCACTTTTATGTTACAGTTTAGTTATTGATCTTAGCACAGATTTTTGCCATACATTAGTTTCTTCAAAGTATATAAACGAGTTGCATTAATTGTTTTTTTTAAAGTAAAGAATAATATCAGAATATAAGACATTGATATAGTGGGTTCTAGGTTGGATAAAGTCTTTTCATTTAGAAGGAAATGATGATGCTCCAAACAGCGTAAGAACAAGTCTTTTAACATTTATTTCCTGATGTTAACTGTGTATTGCTTAACTGATAAATAGGACATCTGACAGTGAAAGAAGTAATGTGATTCAATATAAAAATAGGAATTAATTTCTCTTATTTTGCAGAGAAGCAAAATGGTTTACACTTACACACAACAGCTTCCTCAGGAAGCAAATGACAATGAAATTTCAGTAGCTAACATGTAATTCCCTTCACCTAACAGGTGGCAATTCTAACCTAGGGCAAACAGTTATTGCAGAAAACAAAATATGCACAGATTCATATTTGACATTCATACAGTGGCACCCTGTGGATTTTATAAAAATTACTCAACAGCTCTGACACTTCTAAATCATGTCCTAAATAATAATGAATGTGTAATACCAAATGGAGAAATCCACTTTTGTTATGACAGAAATGTTCTTTCTCCTTAATTGAAGCAACACAAGCTGTTGTAAGTATTTATATCTCACATCATATACAATTACATGGAGGCAGTAAAGCATGATTAACATTCAGAACACAATCTGATCATGTAGATATTATTGAAATAAATCTGTGTTTCAAGATATTAAACTGACTCATATGTATTTTTCAAGACACTGAATACCTAATGGAATTTATGTTTTAACTTTCTAAATTTCATTTTAAAAAATTATAGCAGAAAACATGCTTGAATGTATCTCTTATACAAATAATATACAGTGTCATCCCATGGTGATTAGCTATAGTTGAACTTTACAAATTCAGAATTTGAACTGTTTCAATTTGAGATAGTCTATTTTATGTTAAAATTTAAGTAACAGTTCTGTATTTGCAAAATAACATGATAAGCAATTATGATGTATCTCAGAGAAAATATATTTACCCATAGGGATTATTGAAAGCTATTGCATAGACAACATTTCCGTGTCCCTCCAGCGTACGTAGCTCTTCTCCTGATGCAGTATCCCATACTTTGCAGGTTCTGTCATAGCTTCCAGTGATAAAGCTAAAGCAAAGAGCAATTAATTTCTGAATACGGTAAATATCTTACTGGTCCTGGTGCATAGTCAAATGAGTTATTTCCACAGATTTCAGTTAGCACTCTCTCAGACGCTAAATCTCTTCTTTCTTTCAAAAATATAGATTAATGACCACAGAGGTTCCTTTTCTTTTTTTTTTTTTTTAATATTACTCATTAAAAAAACTTGTTTCCAATCTTTAATGTATTTCAACTAAAAAGCAAGCTGCTGCTTTCAAGACATGAAGGAAAAAATGATTATGCCCATAGTGAAATCCATTAACATGAAATTCCATTACAGTGAAAGACCCAAATGAATTTATGTCAAAGACTCATTTAGCTTTTAGTAATATTCACTTTATTGCCATGAAGGTGCTTCTTTCTGAAATATGGTAATTGTCAACAAACTATCACCTTAGAAGAAAAAAATTACATAAATTGAATCTCACTGGCTACTTTTTTGCATCTCACATTGGCTCTCCCATAGAGGCCTGAATCTAATCCCCAGTCGTGCTTGAAGCTGCTTATAAGCAGCACAGCTGAATTCTTTTTGCAGCAAGATAAGAGCACTGAAATCCCCTTACAATTTAATTTACAAATACAAAACTTTTATTAGTGATTATGTATTTTGACTTTGAAAACAACTTACCAGGAACCAGACTTGTTAAATGCTACATTAGTCAGGGGCAATATATGTGTTCTAAGTACCTGAAATAGAAGCGGGGGAGGGAGGAGAAAACATCATTTGATGCAATTTAAAAAAAAAAAAAACAAAAAAAACAAAAAAACCCACAAAAAACAGAAACAAAAACAAACAAAAAAACCTGCTCAAAATATTCAGTAAGTTAATATTTTCTCCTCCTGCTGTCAGATTAGCAGTTACAGCTGTAATACATTAATCCCTAAGTAAAAAATTCCCCATGTCTCAGCAGGTTATCACTGCAGATATTATATAGTATTGATTTCAATTTTATATTTTACTTGAATGAACGGTCTTTTCCCCCATGTCTGCTTTTTCTCCACCTTCTCTGAGACCAGCAAAGTAACTCTAGACCAGAGCTGAAAGTGCAAAAACAAATGAGTGAGGAGACCCATGCCTGGAGAGATCACTGATGAAAGAAATCCAAAATAATATTAAGCCTTATATAGTGAATCAAGAGATCCAGCTGAATTGAGTATTTTGAGTCTTTTAGGTTATGGGATGCTTTCAGCTAGTATATGATTTTGTTTTTAAAAACAGGAAGAACAGAAATAAGCTACATCTACGTCCTATGAGGTCATGAAAAAAAAGGCATGCAGAACCATAACAAAGGTACTTATCAAGACAAAATTCAAAGCGGGAATTTCAAATTTGGTGTCTGCCTGTATTGTCTAGGTTATGGACGTCACTGTTTTTCTAACAGTGCTTCTAAGGCCCTTTAATCAGGTAGTATATATGTTACATGTAAATTAACTCATACCCTAATAATACATACTAAGGTTTATTAAACATAGGGGAAAATGGTTTCAGATACTGCCAATGAAAGTCAGCATGCCATGATTCTTTGAAAATGACCAAAAAAAGTATAATCTGGTTTGTGTTTGAATAAGGTAGCTACTGTATAACAGGGTTTGCATTTGAACAACTTTTACCTATTACAAGCTGGCTTCTGCTTGAGTCTAAAGCATAACAAAATCATAACCTGGGAAATCACAGCAATTGCTGACAATGAAATAAAGGGATGTTAAAAATACAGCAGTGGTCCACCAGTTCTTCTCTTTAGTGTAAGGATGAAGAAGAAATGATTTATGAACAATGCCATTTAATCACTGACATATTACCAGAGCTTCAACTTTTTGTTCTTGTCTCTAGCTTTCTCAGCTGCTTGTCTCCAAAAGGAAAATGAAAGGAGCTCAGAGATCTTCTACTCAGAAGAGTAGGGACTGATCAAAATGGAAGAGAAATAACAATGGTCAAGTGAAGGACTGAGAGAGAGAGAAGAAAAAAAAAAAACAGAAAAGGTATTTTATGTTAGAGAAAGAGCAACTTCTGTTCTCTAGAGAAAGTAAGACAAGTTGTACTTTCAGCTACAGCAGTGGAAATGTGCAATCAAGATGTGGAAATGACAAAAATATTTTGCTTTTTTAAAAACAGCCGAAGTATACAAATATCTGCATATAAGAATGGATAATTATGGAAATTTATGGAAATTTGATCCATGACATATTTAGGGCTCCATGCAGGCAGCTCTGAACAACAAACATATTTAACAATTATGAAAAAAAGGGAGGAAAATGAGATGGGTTTATGTTCAATTTCAGATCACTGGACTAATTCTGTTCTTCCAATGCCCAGTGCTGCAATTGCTTCATCCACAGAACTCCAAGCCAGCAAGAACTGCTTGTGCAAATGATACAATAATCAAACCCTAAGGCAATATTAAAGGTTCTGCAATCTGCTACAGCAGTCCCTACAATAAAAATCTGCAAATCGCTACAGCATTACATTGCTATGCAATAGTTTAAAACCTGAGAAATTGTTACAAAAGCTTGTTTCTCTGCAGGGTGCCTAACACAACACCATCACCACAATTACTAGAAATAACAAAAAGATGGGTTTATGCACTCATTTAAGACTATGCTGCAGTGCAACAGGAAAAAATATTCATTTCCAAACAATGCAAACACATGGAACATTGTTTGGAAAAAAAAGGATTCTCACTCCCACCCACTTCTTGTATTTTATTAGTATTTCAGAAGCACCTGATCGTCATGTTTCTTTTACAAGCATTAAATGGAACTGAAATATAAAACAAGTTCTTTTCACACACTTCTAACTACTCTTGAGTGAAGGAAATAAGCCACCACTGATTGGATTTGCCTGCTTCTAGTATTTCCAAATACAGAAGCTCAAACATGGCACTATACCCAACAAAGAACAAATACATTATTTACACTGAAATTTGGACAAGCATTTGATGATTTGTCAGTCTCTGTGATGAATAAACAATTTAAAAAGCTTGTGAAAAGCAAGGCATTATCTCAGTTGAGAGCATACCTTAAAACAGAACAGAAACTTTTTAAATTTAAGATGCCTTATTACATAGCTCGTTTTCAAGGTTAAATACACAGATCTTTGCAGAACTCACACAGATATGTACTGTTGGTCAAAAGAACCCAAGTTATATCTAGCAACATGTAAGGGGTTTTTTTAGCCAAACAATCCAACACAAAACTTCTTCCTTTTCTCTCTAAATTTAAGGTAACAATCAATAACATAGCACTGACCACCAATTTTTAACAGCTACGCATTGCCATCTGCTGACACAATAAAGATACAACACTTAATTATTTCAGATTGCAACATGCAATTTCTGGAAGCAATTTTATTTTTATTTCCACAATTGAATACAATTAAACCTATTCTCTTCCGATTGACTGAATCCTGGATTTGAAGTCCTGAAAGAACTCTCTAATAATTGTTCTTAAAAATCTTACTCATTTAAAATAAATTTACAAGGTGCTGTCTGTAAGCTGAAGATCAAACTATCAATTTTCAAACATAACAGACATGGCAAAAAGTAATGACAACCAATATTACTGTATGTAGCAGAATACCTAAAATAAACACAATTTTCACAAAATGAAGAACAAGTAGACAAGGGTATGAAAATACTTTGGGCCTTTCCCAGCAGCTAATTTACTTGGGGTCTATTTACAGGTTTTGTTTAAACATAACTGTGGGTGTTGCTGTTCCACAGAGTCTTATTTGACAAAAAAGAGAATATTTCTCTTCATCCAAAACACACCCTTGTACATAAGCCTGTGTAAACACTGTCAAGGAACAGTTATACCTCCCAGCCTTTTGGGGGAATTCCTGGCAGACCTAACCAGGCCAGACTCAGTCACTTTAAACAGTGCAGAGGTGATTGAAAAGAGCCAAGAAGGTGGTCATAAAGTCCAAATTTTGCTCTCAGGCACAATATGCGGCAGTAGAAACATACTCACAACATCACAACTGAAACCCCCCAAAAACCCCCAAATTATTTTAAAGGTGCCTCTGACCTTAAAAAGGTAGAACTTGTGATCCTCTTTTTCCCCTAGTTTCTCTTGCAATCTTCGTACTAAATGTATGACGTGTTCCTTGCATGAAGCTGTGATGAGGGGTTCTTCTTTTTGAATTTCTTCTACTAAGGCTATGGCATCTGTGCTAATTATGAGGAGAAAAAACAACAACAACAAAAAAAACACCAACCAACCAACCAACCAAAACCAAAACCCCACCAGATTTCATCCTCCAGCAATAATTATGATTATAAAAGCAAGAATATTATTTACTTGCAGAGAAACTGAAGTAAGCAATTCAATGATATGCGCTTATCTCATTCTGTAACAGCTTAAAGAAATATGGGTAAGTCTTTCTTGGTTTCTATACTTCCTTCCCTCTCTTACTAAAGTTGCTCAGTAAGATTTAACTTTTGAAAATTTTAGTTTGGCAAGAACTTTACGTTTTCAAAGGGTGTCCACAGAGGATCAGACATGGGAGATGTGTATCCAAAACTGATAGTTTTGGAATAAATATCTAAATTAAAGTGAAATTTCATAAATTCCCAATGAATTGCCCATGAAGTAGCAACAAGATAAATCATATATGGAAAGTATTAAAATTATCTCTGTCTGTGGCTTCACAAATCTATGCCTGTTCGTATAACTCTTAGTTATGATAATAACTTCCAAAACGTGGTCCATAGTCTGATTCCTGGCCATCCATGAGAAACTGAGGGTTGACAATACCCGGCAGCCAAAGCACCAACATATACTTAAAACTGGTCCTAGCAAGAAAACCTAGCATTTCTGTTAGTATGTAAATTATTGCAGTCTAAAGCAGATTTGCTATATAAGCCCTCTAAAAGGGAGCCACCAACATCCCCATAAATTAGTAACCTCTCAGTGTTTATACTCCTGTTAAGTAATACCAGACAACTTATTTCTTTCATAAAGTGACTCGCTAGGTTTTATCCAGAGTACTGAGCTGGACGTTTCCAGGTAGACAAAAATAAATAATTTATAAATTTGGATTTTTCATCTTGCATGTGCAGCCTACATTGTCTACTAACTTTGACCCACATGCAAGGACTCTTCCATATCAATGTCAATATTAAGACAATCATATCACTTCATGCCCTTCTGCCTAATAAACTCCATGGATTTTGGCAGCTTTACTTAATGGTGGCATTTTTTTCCTCTTTCTGAAGGTCTTCCTGCCAGAGCTGGCCAAGTAGAGCATGTAGGCTGACTACTATGACCAAAACCATATTAAGGCTCTCAGTTTTCTTTTCATTTTTTCTTTTGGGTGCCTAGAGGAAGACATTAGCTGGAAGAAAGCAGAAGAAATAGTTTGAGAGCTGCATAAATCCTGATAATCTTTCCATGGTGTTTGATGCCAGCCAAAAAGTTCTGTGAAAAAAATCCACTAGATATGACATGCAAATTCATGAAGTGTTCCATACTTTTTACATGTACAAATAACTGACGAGAGGAAATGAGGCAGAGGGAGCCAGACTTTTCTAAGTACTGCCCACTGACAGGACAAGCATCAAGRARMAWAAAWRRAAAARAAAAAAAAAAAAAAARAAAAAAAAGMAATTCAATCTGAACACAAAAATACACTTTTTTGCTGTGAGCATGGTCAAACACCAGAATAGGTTTCACAGAGAGGTTGTGGAGTCTCCATTTGGGAGATATTCAGAACCCAGCTACTCATGGTCCTGGTCAACCTGCTCTAGCTGACCCTGCTTTAGATGGTCTCAAGATGTCCCTTCCAACCTAAAAGATTCTCTGATTCTGTGACATACCATTATATTCTGTCACTGAATGCACAAAATAGCCGGTCAAATCACCCCTCAAGCACTGGTGCATAAATTACATGTAGCACTATTAAAGCTAATTCAGCATAGTAACTTGTCAAGTCAACATTCTCATTACAACAGATTCGTACTACTCCTCACAAGGAAGACATAAGAGTTTCAGACTGGTGCCTTCCAACTGTCTGAAAACCAGAGCCAGATGTGATTGAGAATTTTCCTCCACATAGCAAGTCTCACTTGCTTCCTCATGAAGTGATCTCTGCCTTCTATCTTACCTAAAGATATCCTATCAAACTTAAATCTAAACTTGACTTTGAAATACATTGTATTTTTTATTCTTCAGTTAGGCCAGTCCCTGATTTTTAGATATATCAAGCTCCTGCAATTTCTTTCATCATCTGTAGGAGACTAGAAAATCAGATTATGCACTCCTAGTTGTTCTTTCAAAGGACCCAACTGCAATTATGTTCGCAACAAAAGAAACCAGAAAACTTCCATTACTTGCCACAGAAGCAGATACTTAGTTTCTCCACACAAACATACAGGAGGGAATGACTTACTTGCCTATCATCTTACACCACCTTACCTATGGTTGTTATGAGGATTAATTAACAGGAGAGATCTGAACTGATGTCTAGTTGTTATTTTCAGTGATTTCAACAGAGGTCATTTAAACCAATGTAACTGGGGGCTGAGTTAGACCCACTTTTTGAAAACATTCTGAAGACCAGAAATACTATTACAGGACCTAAGAACTAACTGTCATTCATCACAACATTACAACGTTAAACGCTGTATATTTCTGCTGGCTTTGTACAGGCATCTTGATAATCATAACTCTATAAGCAAAAAGAGGCTTCACCTCTGAACAGAAAAGCATGATGGTAATAATCAGCTGGAATGCAAAATTCTGTATTTAAAATAGTAGGAGAATGATTTGACTATGTTATTTTCTTTTCTGTGTGTGTCTTTTAGTGATCAAAGACATAGCTGACCTCAATTATGTTTACAACAATCAAATAGAGCTGTATCTGAGCATGCTATAAAACAGCAGAGAGTGCTGTTATCTGAAATATTATCATACTTACTCAGGTCCAAGATTAAGTAGATCTATAGATCTGGTCTTTGGCTCACCACCTTGTACATATTCCAGAATAATTCCTTTTAAAAAAGATGTGATAAAAAGGCCTTAATTAGATGTCAGGGATTTTATAACACACATTGTAGACTGCAATCCTTCCACTTTTATTGCTCCACTGACTTCAGCAGACCTACTTCCAGTTCTTGAAACTACAAGGAGGTTGGCTGTTCTTGCAGAGAGTTAGCAGGGTGATGAACAACTCTGATGTGTTTATATGATAAAAGATATTAAACATTATTATTATTTATAAGCCATTTTCTATTCTGGAAATGAACAAGCTCTTTTTTCCCCCAACAACTTTTTGCATGATTTCATCAGCTCTATTTTCAAAGAAGCTGTCCAGAAGATACTTGCTGTAGTCTGGTGTTCCAAGAAGCCTGGAAAACACATTTTACAAAACCTGTTATATTTATTTCAGTGTTTGCAAAGGCCTGTGTGCAGTAATGTATAGAAAACCATAACACACTTTCCATTTCTAGGTATGCTCTGGCACCTCTGAACCTYCTACTGAGCTGAAGTATTAAAATGTTTAACCACATTGCTTCCTGTTTTGAAACAGTTGTTAAAGAGTTCTGCTGCTCCTTGGTTTTCTGTGGGAAAGGATAATTTAGATTAGATTAATTTTTATGTCATTTTGCATTTTACTAAGTCTGTAAGAAAAATATTTAATTTGAAAGAAAGATCTGTTATTACAATACACTTCCTGAGCTGGCCATCTCCATCTTGTTTCACCTGTGAAAATTCATTAAGTCTTCTGACTGAGTTCATAATAAATTATGAAAACCACCTAGCAGAATAGCTTTTCAAAGCATGGTTCTGCTCAGAAAAGTCACAAAACAAAGAAAGGAAAAATAAGAAACGTGGCAACTTTTTGCTAAACAGGCCTTTTGATAACACATATACATTTTTTGGTGCCAACTACTGCCACTTTTGACTTTTTTAACCCCCTTACTGTGAGGCGAATGAGCCTGCCTTGATTTCGCAATGATAAGTCATTAATCACAGCTCCGATCGGCGATGAACTGCTACCAGCCGGAAGCCTCTCAACCAACCGCAGTGCCAAAATACCCGCACGAGAAGTCAATCCAGCTGCAGGTGCGCGATCCACCCGCTTACTCCTGCCCTAGCCCATGACAGAGGTGAGGAAAACCTCCATTACAGGAGACCCACACACACACCCCGCGCCTCCCTGACAAAGGCGCTCGCCACGCGCCCAGCGGCAGTCCCCAAGCGCGGCCCCAGCCCCGCCGTGCCGGCACAGCCCCTGACAGGGCAGGGAACCGGCATGCGCTCCCCGCGCCCCGCTCCGCTCCGCACCCGGCGGGTAGTAGCGCAGCAGCAGCCGCCTCAGCCTCATCCTCCGCCGCCGGCCCCGGGCTTCGCCCCGCTACCATGGCAACGCCCAAACAGCGCCTGCGCGCATGCGCCCCCCTCGGGCGGGAAGGGCCGCTGGGTGCTGCGGGTCGCCGGTGTGGCAGCCTCCCGTCAGGGCTAAACGGCTGGTGTGCCTCAGGCGGAGGCGGCTGTGTCAGACTTGGCAGTGCCTCTCCAAGCCCCCCGGCCCGGCTTTTGTCATCCACACAGCTGGAGCGGCAGGGAGGCCCGGTGTGGAGAGCTGACGGCCAGTCCAGGTGGCTGCGCAGCCTGGACAGAACGAGGACATGGCTGTGCAGCCAAGGCGTAGGCCTCAGCTGCAACAGCCATGTCCTCGTCCTGCCCTGGCTGCGCAACCGAGGCCTCCCGTGAGGGAGCAGGTCGCCATGAGCTTATATGGCAGCATGGTACTATTTTATTTCTGACTCTCAATTCTTCTCTATGAATTCATAATGTTCAGGGCTTTTTGCTGTTACTTTATTTCAGTAGAACTATCCATTATAACTGCAAGATGTTACCAGACTAGTAATAGGCAGCTAGAAGCCCATCCCTATTTATACAAACTTAGGTTTGCTTTCTCCCAGATGCATAGATTTATAATTATCCCTGCTGAATCTTATCTACCTTTTATTGTCCTTTCACTTAGTATTGCAAGGCTTTTCTGCATTTTTCACAGTTACTCATCTTGACTACCCTGAATGCCATCAGCTAGAACTGCTCGCACTATGTAATTCATACAGAGCTGCAAGGGCTTCTAATTTATGCCGTAGAAAGGAAAGTATCTGATCTTCAAAGGCTAGAGTGCACTAAAAAAAAAGATAAAATTCAGAGTGCTAGAGAGCCGCAAGTAACGACATAACAAATATATGAAAGCTATTTGAAAAGCAAATAGTCATTTAATTACTAAGGAAAGCAGGCAAAAGTTAAAAAAAAAAATGAAAAAACCTAATCAGCTTAATTTTTTTAAAGAGAAACTCAGAACAGATACATGAGTATGAAAATATTGTTTCATCAAAGACAGAAGAAAAAAATATTTGAAAAGAGATAACCAACGTGGAATCATTAAAAGATAATGTATTAATAGAACTAAAAATTTGAGTCAAGCTTTATGCAGAAATGACTGTAGAGCATCAATAGGGGGAAGCAGTGAACACACTTTCATTTAGCAAATCTCCTCATAGCCCACATTGTTGACAACAGGCCAACAGAAGACAGTCCTGGTCAGTGTTTAACAATACGTGACTTTTCCAAAAACATCCATATGGCTCCCTACAGCTTCACTTTGAAGACAGTCCTTCGGTTTTTGAAAGCCAGGAAGTAAAATACAATGGCCAATTCCAGATTTACTTTGGGACATGACTGGGGGACAAAGCGGTCTCTCGGTTTTTCATTCCCATTTGTTTGTTTAAATCTTTTGTCTTATTTATATGTGGAAAGTCTTGAGGCAGATAAGAAATATTTTTATTGAAAACAAATAATCCGAACAGCTTTCCAACTGAATTGACCTACTTGGACCAACCCTATTCAAAAATAACTTTCTGAACAACCCCTAGTCTTGGTGGTCTCCAGTTTCTTAACAGCTTTTTGTATTTGTTTAGTGTAATATGTATCTGCCCAGATTATAATTTCAGAATATAAATATTTTTCTGTTCTTTTAATTTAAGTGATGTGAACCATGAACATGGCATAGACACTGCTTCCTACGTTAACACCTTCTTTGTTCTTCATAAACACACATTCATGCAGCCTTTCTGGTGCCTTCAGTATTACTTAACACCAACTAGAAGTGCTACATTTAATTTTTTTAGTCAAATTTAAAGGTTTCATACTTCTCTACAGCGTAAATGAGGAGTATCTGCACTTCAACTATAACTTATGTAGTAAGCATCTCTTCAATTCTGTACTTCAGGGTTGTATTTGCATCATTGAATCAATTATTGAGATATTCTTGAGCAATCATTTTTTCAAGGTTTTGCATATCATATGCCAACAAGTTTTTTTTTGTTTGCTTTTCATGATACACAGAAAGGGAAAATGCAGCCCCAGTCTAAAAAGGGGAGAGGGAAGTGGAAAGGCTGCAGAGCTCCATGACGTCAGTACCTGGCGGTTCAGCACGTTCTCTCCTCATTTTCTTGCTGTAAATCTCCACATGCAAATGCACACCTCACAGCTTGTCATCACCTGGGATTAAGAGGCAATAATGACACTGGAAGATGATAAGCCAAATCAGGCCTCAGCTCTCGCCTCCTTTCCTTGCTTCTGTAAGCAGAAGATTCAGGAGCAGTGGAGTCACGACAGAAGTCAATCCCTCTTAGCTCTGTGCCTGCTATCTAGACTGTCCCAAAGAGGCACTGGCATAATGGCCTTGTTTGCTCTGTTCTTATATAGTAACTAGAAAAAATTGCTGACCACCTGAGCAGGGGACAAAGAGCTAACACTATGCTGAGATGAAATTTTTCCCAGAGTGCCACCCAGGACAGGCCTGTCTGCAAAATAAATATATAGTAACTAACAGTATGTCTTTCTGACAAAACAGAACCAGAGTTGTAGCACAGGTAGGATTATCTAAGGAGACTTTCAGCAGCAAAGGTAAAAACTGTACTGAGGGAGTGAAGGGAAGGACTTAAACACAGCTAATTACTTGGGGACTAGTCAAGCAGGGACTCTGATGATACAGCAGACTGAGCTGAAGTCCATACCACTAAACCTTGACTGTTAAGCAGAAATGCAACTCTTTTTCAAGTTCAGGGAAATGGGCAACTAATGTATACTTTTAGAAGGAAAATTTTTAGACTGCTGGGGCAAAATTGTTGCCCCGATATTTTTTAGCATCCAAAGAGTGCACACAGCCTCTAAGCCATGAAAGGCTAGCTTCAAAGAATCTGCATACACACTGTAGCGAGTTCAAAAATGTCTACACTGGAAAGAAAAATTAAATGCTGAGACATTCATCCAGGATCTGCAGCAATTTTTATCTCTGGATGAGATAATCAGCTTTTACATACAGCAGTTTGCAGGAGTGGCAGAAAGTTAAGATACTATAAACCTCACTATCAGTCAATATTCAAAAGCGTTTGAAAGGCTGCAGTATACACTTATCTAGAGTGCTGGAGACAACTGTGTTGGACAATATGAAGCAAAATTAATACAGTTACAATGAAGAGCTTCCTTTTGAGAACCCTGGGTTCCTCCTGCCAACACAGGTTCTGAAACTCTCTCTTTTTTTGAGCCAAAGTACCATCCTAAGAAAGATAACAAGAAGAAAAGTGTTCCTGACTCAAACACACTCTTGCTTGCAGAGAAGAGCAGGTTTTAGGCTTCCTGATTTAAAGTTGTATCATGACCCACTTGTTCTGAAGTAGGTCAGTCTGTGGTATGCTGAACTAAATCAGAAAGGCCAGCCCAAGAGCAGTCTGAGTTAAGGGAAAGATGTAGAAAGCCACTTCCTATTTCTGTTATGTTAGTAATGGGTGCAGTGAATTTTTACTAAGGGGAGTTTTTGCATGCTGTCCTTTCCTGCATGCTGTCCTTTCTCATAATTGTCAGGTCTGTCAGATGCAGAAGGACTGTGCTCTGATATTTCCTTGTTTCTGCTTGGTGAATTGAATGGGTTTAGGTAATTTTTTTCAAGGTTGTTTTATTCTGGCATAGATAACCTGCTTCCTCTTTCCCAAATAGACACCACTATACACATATACTTCTCTGTGCATTGTTAGATCTCCTTCTCACTTCTGCTCTATTATTTCCAATGCTAATCATGACGCCACAGCCATGAAAAATGTTAAAACTGTATTACTTGTATAAGGAACATGACCTTCTGGGAGTTTGCTGTTTGCTAGGTAAGAGCTATTCTGGAAGAAAGAGCTGACAGTGTGTTATAGAACAGACAAAGTGCTCTCTTTTCCAAAGGTCGTTTTTCATCTTTGCATGGCTGTTTTCATCAACTTCAAGTTATCTCGAATAAAAAAAAAAAATTACTAGTTGCTATTTGCCTAGAAAGTGTGTCACCTACAAGTTTCTGTTCACATGAGTAAATATATGTGTTGTTTACCTACAGTGAGATAATAAGTACCAGAAAGGAATGATAGTTCTCTTCTTTGCTCTTTTCTTCCACCTTCAATTTCTGACAAACTGCTTACATATCCCATGCAGTCAGGCAAATTCCATACATTCTTACTTGTTTCAGTCAAATTTTCATTTAGCTGAAAAAAGTTTTTCCTTGCTGTCCACTTTTTAAGGGAGAGCCTTTCCTCTTAACTTTGCCAAGCTGATGGGTAGACCTGACAACAAAAAAACCGCAATGCAAAAAAACCAATAAAATATATTTGTCTTACCCTCTCTGAGAAGAACTCAGAAATGCCTTTAATCTTTCTTTCCATGGTCCAGACTGTAGGGGGCTGAAGACCTTTTGGTTAAGGAGAGCTCTRTATCATGCAGTCAAGATGGCAAAACTGACAGTATCGGATAATTATGCAAGTATTCTGCGGCCAGATTGCCTGAGCTGCGAGATGAAAGCCAGTGAGTTATCTGGATGCACCTAGTGAGGAAAATAGAGGAGCACTTCTCCTACATATACCTAACACACAATTGAGTCAAGCCACTTTGAGTCAGGAGGAAGCAAAAAGCTCCTGATGAATAACAGGATTTCTAGTAAGTCTACAATAGAATTGAAAAAGATAAGTAGTGAAAGCCACTTTGTTTTAGAAAACACAGCTTCATCAAAGTGAAAGTGTGTATTCATCTCACCATTGTTTTTAAAGTCAAAATAACTCATTTGGGCTTTTATATTTTGTTTTTATAATGCCAAAATTCATTAAGCATTTCACATAAACCATCATGTTTTCTACATATCTATATGCCTTCACTAAGTGTGGTAGTCCTATTGCATTGTCTCTGTGTTTCTTGTTTTGTAAGTTTCTTTACCATCATTTTGATGTACTTTATATGGATGTGCAAAACAATATATATGTATATCATCCATTCATTGTAATTAGCATTAATACAGCACTACCCACTTTCAAATTCATAAAACATTTTTGCCTACTTTCGTACCAATTTGGAGGATGCTACAGAGTGAGCAACTCTTTGAGATTTGCAGTATCTCAGATTTCTTTGAGATTTGCATTGTCTCTGAAAGACATTTTGACCATTTATTCCTAGTCATAACAATATGAAACATTCAGATGCCCACTGGAACACATAATCATATTTTTCAACCAGCTCTAGTAAATGCACATTTGAAAAAAGAAATCACCGTAGTAGGGCATATAGCTAAAGTATTACTATTTTTCAGATATGCATGACAAACTTTTACATTAACATTTTGATTTTTATTCCTTAAGTACAGCTATATAACAAAGCTTATTCATACATGAGATACTGCCACATTTGAGTGAACAGTTGAAGTCAACACACTGACCACTCTACAGCTCTGATTTATCTGCCACATTAAATCTGTCATTCTCAAATTCCCATTTGCCTACTTTGTAAGTTTATAGTGTTCTCACTAGCTTTGTGCCTGACCAATGATGCTGCAAGGATATTAAACTACTAGTTTAATCTTGACACTGTAATTGACAATTTCACTGCAAATTGGACCACTTACTTGAAGCCTTCTCCACTGACACAACTCTAATTAGATGGCTTGACCGGTTAGTGCGTAATACCTTGCTATCCACTCCCCTCCAGGTATGAGTCTATAGCTACTTACAGATTCATAATGTTTCTCTGCCCTTGGTACCTAATGATGCTATCTACTGTCACCTCAATATTTGTTACATAAATTCTTGGTACAGAGTTCATCCCCATGCAAGCCATGTTCCTTCAAGAACAATCTATGTTTTGATTAAATTTTATCATCCAGAAGATATAGGAGGAGTCTAGTACAATTTTGTTGTACTAGACCATCCTACACATAAAATTTTTGCCTACACATAAATGTTTTGCCTTATGGCTTATGGGGACATGGCCAGAAGAGAAGACAGTTACAATTTACATCACAAAAGTACCTAAAGTTTGACTCAGAAATAAGAAATACCTTATGCTCTGTTTCATACACTTTGGTACATGACTTCTCTAATCATGGTACCCCAACTGCACTATCTCAATGTTTTTTTTTTCCTAAGTTGCTTTATCCTGTAGCTATCTATTAAATGGATCCTATCATTCAGGCTTTCTCACCAGGGAGCCCAAGTGCTGGGCCACACTGTTTCTGTTTCCAGAAGCTGGTTTGTCTCTCTCTCCCTCGTTCTTACCATGAGCATGTCTTACTAAGTGAGGTATTCTTCACAGGCTGAGAAACCCCCAACTAATAGAAAAGTGTATCTGATATCTTATTACAACTATCTATGTGTGTCTTCTCATTCGCTGTGGCACAGGAAACAGTTAATGTTAGCCCTTGAGCAAGCTAAATCTTCTCTGAAGCCTGTGGGCCACTACATCCATCTCCAGCAGTAAAGAAGCGAAGGAGGAAAAAACCTATAAACCAAACAGATAGAAAGAACATATGCATCTTCAGCCTCAGCTAGAACAGCAATTTTTTCACTGAAAAAGTGGCTCAAGATCATAATTTCTGATAACTGAAAGTAGTGTCCACTGCAAGAAACATGGCAATAACCTTCCCTTTAAATTTCACTACTACAGCTGCTACTCAAAAACATGAGTCGGATATCAAAGCATCATACAACTAGCTTAGGTGTGAAAAGCTATTGAGAAGTTCTTCTTCATCTTTTGTTTTCCAAGGCTTTCTCTGTAATTTTGAGGGCTAGAAAAAAGAATCACTGTGAAGCTTAGATTTTTAGGTAAATCAGGATACTCCAGGAGATGGAGTATTGTGAAAACCTAGTACACTGGAATACATTGGATCCAAAGGTCATACAAACAGATTTAACCAAGAGGTTAGGTTTGTAAATTAATACATGTAGGAATTAATGATATATTTAATGAACGTTAGTGATTGCATGTCACATGTTCCTTGGACACCTTTCCAATAATAAGAATATTAACAACCAAATTTAACGGACTTTTTACCCACAGAATAGATACCCATACAAAGTCAACTCCCACTTACATCAGTCATCTCTTCTGAGAGTCGGGTAGCTCCTTCTCCTTGGATTTTCATATCCCTTTGCTGGCACTGTTAGTCTAGGAAAATCTGCCATGTGCAATCCCTCTTTTCCTCACTTTTGTATGTGTGGCCATGATGGTAGATAAAATCCCTCTAGTATAGGACATGCATTATAAGTGTATCCAGCACAATTCCGTATATGGACACTATGTAGAGCATATCTAGTTTTTCAGGGGATCTCAACCCAGACTATCAATTGCCTCCTTTATACAAAGAGAGTGTAAAAAAAAAAAATTAATAGAGTTTTCAATTTAAAGTCAGGGAGTAGCAAAATTTCAGGAACATGGAAATGTAGATGCAGATGCTTACAAATAAAATTGTTACTTTATTTTGGGGGTATGACTGAAGTCATATAAGCAAAACTATAGAAATGCTGTTGTAAATGTAATAATAACACTTAACAATAGTATTTTAGTCTCTGCTTCTCCTGTGACATACTTGCTTTTTAAGCATACAGTATTCTAAATTTCATTTGATGCTTTTACATTAAATAAGTATTTTCGATTGCATAATCTTTGAATAATGCTATAAATTCAAGGAAGATAAAAGACTATTAAACAAGTGCCTGGTTTTATTTAGAGTAGTAGCCACATGAGCAATACACTATGCTTAATATATAATAGCAGCCACAGCACCGTATCTATTGTATATTGTATTTAAATGTTCTAACACCAGCAGCTCTTGGTGAGCTTTGATGGCAGCTACCTGCAATTGGTAGTGCAGAAGGAACAAACACAGCAATTTAAAAACCGTTAACAGAGTTAGGACTGCAACACTGGACAGTTAAGGCTGACACCTCCCAGAATAGAGCAACCACAAGATCATAGGAACATAGATCATAGCTTTCCATTTATGTACAGTCATACAACTATAATCGCTTAGTAAACTTAGCATACACAATGCACTGGTTTTAGTCTGAAGACTAAAAACTTCTTTTATGATTCATATTTTGTCAAAGGATGTTGCCTGTAGCCTGGTATTTGCAATAAGACTGCCAGGGCGTAACACAGCTGAGCTCAGCATACAGAAGACTTGTTACAATTGATCATCTGTATTTTTTTTATGTTTATCCAGCTGGGTGTATGCCATTAAAATCAAGTGACAGTGTCATAAGCCTAAAGCCCTTCTTGGTTCATGAATTCCCCGATTCACTTCTCAAATGATGCATTCCAGTTCATCAGGAGTGAAGTTCAGTTACATGTGAGCTCATTGGTATTGGTAATTGAAAATAACTGACCAATTATCAACACCCCTATGAAAGAGCTAAAAGTGTCGTTGTCACTAAGCACACCCAGTAATGCTTGGTTTTCAGATATACTTGAAAACATGCATACCGCAGGCTAAGAAGGGCCTTTACCCATTTGTCTCTTGGGTTTGCACATGCTTTACAACCTCCGCTTTGTGTGCAAGGTGGAAAAACTAGAGATGAGGAACAAAAAACAGTCTTCAACTGATAGTTAGGAGCTACCATCAGTAACTGAACAGTAATTCATCAAATAACTTGTTAGTACTTGCCCAGCAGGTGAGATGTGGCAGGTTTTATATTTTAACAGCAAAATTAAATCAACAGAAGGTTTGCTATTCCTTACAAAAATCACTTTCTATGCAATGCTGAGTTATTTTGTTGCTTTGTGCTGGAGTGGGAGAAAAAAATATTAAGAAATGAATAAATCTGATTATGATTCCATATATGAAGAGAAAGTTTTCTGTCAAAGATCCCAAGCTAATGAAATGCTGCAATGTCCTGACTGGGAATGCTGTGAGATTGCTTTAGGAAAAAAAAAGGAATTAAAAAAGAAGCAAAAATAAAAATAAAAAACCCCAACAAAACAAACAAACAAACAAACAAAAACCCACAGAAAGAATATGCACAAATAGGATTCAATAATAATACTCCAGCAGGCACAGGAATCACTGAGGACTGGTCTCAATACAGCGAGAGTAGGAGACTTTGGAACTGAAGTATGAAGTTGTGATGAGACTTTGAAGGGAAAGCTCTCACACCCATTATCCAAATGATATCTAAGCTGTAATAAAAAGCCTTGTTGGCATTTTGCAAGAAAAAAAAAATTGTTTTTTAAAAAATTATATAAATGGAAGGGGAAAAGTCCCCAAATGACCATCTAATACTGCATCTCAAATTATTCAACAAAATTGCACATGCTGAAGTAAGAGCTGAAGGCCAAAGATATAGAGGAAAAAGAAGCTTACCTACACAAATGCAGAACAGCCCTACCAACGTAATCAGGATTCAGGTTTTGCTACAAATGGTCATGATTTTCAGAGCTGTCAGAACTTTTAACTGGCCACTTAACATTACTTACAAAAATGTGCCTCTGATCTGATGATTTTGGAGATACAGCACTTGCTTATAATACCTATTTGTATCCTGAGGAATGCATGGAGGGACATGGTACTTTTACATGGAATTTCCTACCCGTAACATAACAACCTTATCAATCTATGTTATTGAGCATAGAAACCAATTTTCAATTTTTTTTTTCCTCCAATGAGGTTGGTTATAAAAAAATATTCAACCAGAATAAGAGGAACTAAAAAAAAAATCCCACGAGTCATAGCTCTGTGGATGAAGCATCTGGGGTTTTGTGGCGATGGAGCAATGGCTGACAAGAGGAAGGACAAGTTACAGAAGCAATACAAAACTTTTAACAGGCCTGACCTGGGGAGTACAAAGAGCCACCCACAGAATTTCACACATCAGTCTTCACTTTCTTATTTTGCTCCCCTGTTTTGAATTCGCTAGCTTGGACTCCAGGCTTTTCTGCACAAAGTTCATATACAGCTCTGGTTCCTAACATCTCCACCCATGCCTACCTATTCCTAAGGTAGGCTTGGGGAACCTCACCTTCTGATGCTTTTAACACAAATCCATTCATTGTGTCCGTACCATTTTGTTGGTGCCTGATTTAGCCTGCGAGCTCTTTGAGCCCGAACAGGAGCCCGCACTAGYGCTAGCATATATGAGGCAGAGCTCTGCAGTTTTGCCCAGGAGTTAGGGCAATCCCCAGGGAGCATGCTGGGTAATTACTTCTCTGTAGGAGGCTGATAGCTTCTTACATGATATCCTTAATATCAGGGACATGGAATCCACATGCTGGAAATTAAAGCCAATTAATCTTGCTCCTTCAGAGCTTCACCCACAGACAATTGCCAATTCCCAGATTTGCAGAGCCACAAGCGGATTGCTTAAGTTCTAGCAAGTTTTGAAACCAGAAAATAACAGCCTTACACTTATGAACACCATCTAAAAAACCCAACACCTCTCAGCTCCTCTCTCAAGTACACCAAAAATGCTTTACATTTAAGTTTAAATTAAATTAAAATTAATGCTTCTATCTCTATGACTAACAGGTACCAAAAGCCAAGGCGTAGATTTCTCTGCAAGACTCTGGTGCTGACAATGACAGGACTACACCTACACAGCCTACTTGGTCACATCCCTGAAGTCCGTGTGGGCCATGTAATGGTACCTAAAAAGCTGAGCAGCCTTCCCCATTCAACCTGTACCCATGTCCTACCTACTCCATGAAGTCCCATTACTTTTATCAGGCATCATTTGTACTGCAGTAGTGTCTGTAGATCTCCATCAAGAGATCCTGCACCAGGAAAACCTCATTATGCCAGAAGTCATAGGATACTATAGGAAACGCATAAAGGGGAGGAAAATACTGCAAATTTCTCCTCTAGACATAGCCCTTTGAGTTGAGAGCAGACTGTGTTACCATAATCATAATCCTTCTCAGTGGACAAGCCAGAAGCTTGCCCTGTAACAATATGTGTAAGGTTTCTCCTGAATAAATAGAGAAACTGGTAAGAGAAATTCTCTCAAGTCTGATTGTGATGAAATTGAGCTAAGAACAGGTCTTCATTTTAAGCAAAAGCTTCACATATATAGCAGCTGTCTGGGGGAGAGGAAGGAATTATATCCTATGAAGGTCATAGCTACCCATAGGGAAAACAAAGTGAGCAAGATGGAAAGTGGCTTTAACAGGTGTGAATACACTTGCATAATTGTTTCAGCTGGAGGCTCATAAGCAAAGGAATTCATTTCAAGGGGTAGTCACCTTTTTCAATTAAAAAAATAAACATATCACACAGAAAGTGCAGATTTTAACTTTTTTTTTTTAAACTCCAATTTCCATTTTTTCCACAAGCAGACTGTTTAACAATAGTTCAAGAAGTATTATAATGCTAACTACAGTTAAAAGGAAACATTTTGGCACAAGACAGTGCCAAAGAAGTAACAAAATAAACAGAATAAATAACCCGCTTTACACATGCTGAATGAAACAAAAATAACATGCAATAAACCTAATAAAATTCATACTCTGTACAACAGCTTAAGGTAGTCCTTATTAAATAGTACTTTTATGTCATATTAGTAACATACACATATTAGTAAAAACAGAAACTTTAACAAAATGCTTAATGCAAGCAAAACAGTGATGCAATATGAATCAACTCAAGAAGTTCAATGGTTCCAAAGAAGCCAGAGATAGTGGTGAGTAAGCACACRACAGTGTACAAGATGACAATCTCAACCAAGAGGTTGAACCTGGTGGTTCTTCAGCCACGTCTGTGTTTAGTTCCCCGCTGGAAACCGTATCACATTGACATCTTCTTGAGCTTATGGCTGTTCAAAGAATGAGAAAACACACATAAATAGTGACCTCCGCCACATGTCAATTATAGGTTTCTCTCTCCAAGATATAGCACCTCCTGAGAGAATAGCTCAGGTAGAAAAAGGGACATGTGACATGACTGTCCCCAAGAAGACTCTAAAAAGGAGTAGCCATGTCTGACAGAAGGTTGAAAGACAAATGTGTTCAGCATTGCCATCAGAAGTGGCATTCAGGAGATGTAAGAAACAGGCTTTCATACATGCTCTGTTTTCATCAGCCTAGTAGTATCTAGATTTTTAGATTCCTACCTCAGGAAAAGAAGATGCTTCTTCACCCACCCTTCCTTAGGATTTACACAGGCATTCAGCCCCCTGTAAGTGTGGAAACTGGAAAATAAATAATGATAAAGAGATCAGTAAATCATTAGAAATCCCTGCTAGTAAATACTGTGAAGAGGCATTTGGTCAAAAACATGCATCATAGTTACTCTATATAATGAACAATAGCAACTGCTTTTGTAAATGCCAGTTAGATATGGGATGCTCCACAACCCCTCCAATACTATATGAACAAAAAGAAACACCTATGAATGAAATTTAAATGTAATAGCTGCTTCGGTCTCAGGGATCATTTTTTGCACCATAAAGTTGTGTTCAATTTATTGGAACTATTGAGGCAGAGAACTTTGCTGGATGCCAGAAATAATTTGAGACTAAGGAGAACAGTTGCTGTCAAGCTAAGGTGACAGATCAACATTTAGGAGGGCAAAAACCTTGTGGGAAAAAAATTCTGATCTCTGTAAATTAAGAAAATTCTTGTCGCTTATGTGTCTGTTAACAGGTTTTGGCAAGGGAACACCCTGTGTTGGCTAGAGTGGCCCTCAGCTGGAGACGAAGCATATCTTTGTTTGCACAGCTGGTTGCTAGACAGTTAGATTTATGATTTACATTGTACAGCTGTCCTATGAGTTAGTAGTCCCTATCAGCTACAGCTTGTGTATTTTGTATACAGGTATTATATACAATTTATTCAGTTAATTTAACATTTTGAAAAAGCAAGAAAAATCATGCTTATAATGTTCAAATCATTGTTTGCCCAAACAGAGACCCTAAGGTTAAAGCATGTCAGAAAAAACAGGATCTTCTGAAAAGTAACTTACATGATCGCATGGATATCGCAGACTTCACTGGAGAGCTGTTCAGTATAACCCTTTAGGGCCCACCGAGGCAGACGCACTTTGGTGTAAGACAGGCAGCAATCCTGGTTGCTTTGTGCTGGAATGAAGGAAAATGACAAAGTCAATAAAACCCATTTGGACCATACTGCCATGCTGCCTAGGGTACTCATGGTTCAGCCCTGTGACTATCCAGCTCCCCATCGACAGAAGACGAGAACTAGGCAGCATACTTTGCTGAAACAATTCCCTTCCACCTCACCCTCATCCTGCTGCCAGCTGCAAGCATGCACACCCCAGCGTGGCTGGCGTGCTGCAGAGTGGCACCGAGAACCGCTTCCTGGGGCCGAACACCCGAGCTCACTCACCTTCGGAGGTACTGCACAGGAGCAGTGCCAGGACCCCCAACAGGGAAACCAGGACCAAGCTCTTGCTGCTAAAGCCAGCCATCTCCACTCCACGCAGCAGCTGTGCTCCAGTGAGTGCTCAGCTGCTGCCTGCTTGTCCTGCCAGCCTTGCCGCACCTTCACCTGCTTATAAAGGGATGGCAGGAGCCACGGGAATTCACACACAGGCGGGTTCCACTGTCATCAGCGGGTTTCCCCACGGCAAATTCCATCATGCCCGATTTGGCCCCAGCACACCTTCCTGGTGCTATAACTGGAGATAACAGCATGCTGGGGATTTTTTTTTTTTTTTTTTAAGTAGGTTAGAAGATTCAGCCAAAAAGAAAAGGAAATAAAAGGCTGTGAGGTAATGGTTCTGTGGGTGAAGCATGTGTATTTTTAGGGGTAGGAGTGTGGGTTGTGAAATGAGGAAAGTCAAATGTAGGTAACTCTTGATGTTACCTACAGAAACAGCGTATCTACTGTGCCCTAGTTTAATAAGCCCAACCTGGGGACAGAGGGAGGTGGGCCCAACCCAGCCAGATTCATTTCAGTATGGCATGCCCACAGGAGCTGGATAACGATCTGCAATGATACCAAAGCACTACATTAATATTTACTGGTTGGCCAACACAGCAACATCAGGCTTTCCAGATTACTGCTTTCTGAGCTCTAGATTGTAGTATTGGTGGGGACATGTGAGCAACATTGAGTATTTATGGAAATGGGTTTCTTTAGAGTTTCTTTTACCATATATTCACTGCCATCACTTTCTGCCAGTTTGTTACACATCTGAACTATTTCATCTGAAACAGAGTTATCTTAAAAGCAACTTGAAATGGGGTCTATATTTTCTACTGAATCTGTACAGTCCAGAATGCATCAATGCTGCTTCATAAGCAATAGCTGCATCTTGTTACTTTCCCATGCCAAACTGTACCCGAGTATTGTGACTCCTGAACATTCAACTAAAACACACACAATCTTAAAACTGCCTTGCATGGCTCTGGAGGAACCCCCGGAGAGAGGCTCTGTCATCGCTGCAAGTACACTGTTTGAGCTGCTACTGAAGGCTGTTACTTTCCAATGCTGTTTAGTGACCAGGCCATGTCCTGGCCAGCTGGTGTACACAGGAGCTGCTATCAGCTCCAGGTGGTTATAGAGTAACCTGAGCTTTAAGTAGCTTCTCTTAAGGTAGAACTCAGGGACATGGTCATAGTCAGTTCATAATTACATACCTTCTATTCTTCACAGACTGACAGTAGCTCTCACGAAGGGCGTGTTCCTATTATTTCTTCCTAGAAATGTAAAAAATTGGAACTCTAGAACAGATTATTATTCAGAGAAATTAATTTCTCTATATAATAGCCAGAATTTAGGGAAGCTTATATGGCTGGGATACATATGAGCGGCCTTGCAGCATGCATGGCGTCACCTATGTTGGAGATGCTTCTCCTCAGAGCCACTGCCATTGGCCAAGGGACAGGGGAAGAGGCAGTAAAGATCCCATGCCCTGATGGATGCTGCTTTTTGTAACTGCTTTATGGATCATCGTGAAAAGCCATAAAAATACATACAGATCAATGCGCTCAGTATGCAGCTATTTCTGAACTGTTTTAAGGACTATCTGTCAACATTAGGCAATACTACAAAATAGCTAACTAGAATGATAACACCTGAAATGACGGAAGTTTGGCTTGATAGCTTTTTCCTTTCCATAAAGATAGGAGTAGTTAAACATGAATCACTTATAGCTATTTCTAGATTGACAGGTATCAAGAAGCATCAGGTTGGCAATAAACAATTCTCTATCTTCCCCATCAGCACCACTTTTTTTTTTTAAACTGGCTGTCCAGTAACAACCTGGGATTTTTTATTTACGTATTATTTTTTAAGCAGGAGTTCACACCATCCAGTCTCTATCAAGCAACTGCCTTTAAGAAGATACAAAAATTAGGCATTGGGTTATCAACCCACATTCCTCCACTTCCACCCTCCCATTTCACTCTAGTATCGATACTAGGAAAGTCTCCAGCTACTTTAGAAAGAGAACTTTCTAAGATTGTCAAGATATAGTGACCGTATCTTCTTATCCATGGATCAGTATCAAGAGCATCAAAAGCACTAGGCAAACAATAATTTTAAAAATTGCTAACAAAGCCTTCTAAAAAAAGAGATCAGTTTGTCTCCTGTCTTGTTAATGTACTTGTTACTCCCTAAGTTCACCTCTCCCCCATTAGCTTGGAGACTTGAGACATAACTGATTACGGTGATTATAATGTTTATTGATTAGGCAGCACATCTTTTAAAAAAAAGCTAATACCTTAGTTGGCTAATAAAAACACCACTATTATTAGCAATACTACTTCACAATCATATCACTTTGAGTAATATTGAGTCACAATTCTATTGCTTACTATTAGTATTGATACAGTGGTTACATTAATATATTGGTTAAATTATTATAAAGAAAACTTTAAAATCACTAGTAAGTGCTATTAAATTGCAATTCTGCTGCCTTGCCTCCTGCACTGAGTATTAAGGTACAAGTCTATCCTTCCTTACAAGTTTATCCCTTCTTACTCCCCGCTGCTGCACTGTCTTTCAGACCCGGTCGAGAATCTGGTGGGTTGTTCACAGGGGTTGCCCCAGCATCCCGGGGAGCTTGGGCCCACAGGCTGGCTTCACCACTGCCTGGAGGCAGCCACACTTCTCCTGTCACAAGATCCTCCTATTTCTTGCTCTTCCTCTTCATTTTATACCTTATTCCCCATTTTTTCCTTTTCTTGAACCCACGTTTTCACCACCCCTGCATCTCCTTTCCTCTGCCCAAAATCCCCCCAAATAAACAACTCACCCCTAATTCCTTTTCCTCATTGATCCCAAATCTATTACACCCATACCCAACTTTGGTGTTTCTTACACCATTTCCTAGGCAATTACAGCTTAACGTGTGATTACTGATACTGTTATCTAGATGGAGGTGGCCTTGCATCTCAAGTCTYCCTTCTGACTCTACAGCTCTATTTCTTCTCCATTCAGTGCTTTTTGGGCAGAATCTTCTCACATGAGCTTTGACACCCCTACCTACTCCAAACTAAACACAAGCAGTTTGGATACCAGAGCAATGACATCACCCAGTTAGTGCTCACCCCATATTTTTGCCCTCAGGCAGTTTTCCTCACACCTCTGGTTCCCACCAGAGGCCATGGCTGGTGTTGTGCCTTGTGTCGCAGCAGGACTCTTGCTCATGGTATTCATTTTAACTGATGGTTTGTTTGATTTAGGAAATTAGGTTAAGATTTAGAACAAAAGGCTCAGGAGGGCCTCAACTTCAGGAGGCACTGTCCTTTTATTTGTACTTAGTGTGTACAAAGTACCTTCAGTTTATTTGCACAAAGTAGTTAAAAAAAAATCAAAAAAGGTTTAATGCAAACAGCTGAAGAAAGTGGCCTGCTAGGTCCTGATATGACTCATAAGCACATCTTATCAGTCTTTACAAGTCCATAATGCAAACAGAAGGCAAAAAATATAAAAACAGGGAGGTGCTTATGTGTTCAAGGGAAGTGATTATTCCCTGCGGACAAGGGGACGGTGACTGTTGTCCACCCTGACCCAATGAGACTTTCATCCTGGTTTCCCTTAGCACCTGAGTGACCAAATGGGGCCATATGGGCTGGACGGGGGACTGCAACACAGGTGAAAGACTGGGCTGCCGGACTCCAGGGTGACAACCTCACAGTCTGTTCATGGGCCAGTTGTGGGTGGTCATTGCTGGGCCAATACATTGTGTTTAGTGTCCTAATACTGAAGCAATTAGGAGGCTGCACATGGAGTGGGGGTCAGTGAGGGGGCCACCAGGTCGAGGGAGGCCATTATTTCCCTGCGCTGGGGCCTGCGAGGCTGCATGGGGAGGGCTGTGCCCAGAGTCTCCTCAGAGGGGCACAGCCGATGCACAAGAGGCAGCAGCCACAAGTTGTGAGAAGGGAAATTCTTATCAGACATAGTGAAAAACCCTCTTCATAGCAAGGAGGGTGAAGCACTGGGACAGGTTGCCCAGGAGGGGATGTGAAAGCCCAGTTTGAATACCCTTGGAGATACTCAAACCTCAACTGGATATGGCCCTGCCCTGAGCATGATCTTACACTTGGGTTCTTTCCCAAGCCACAGTCAAGCCCACATTATTTTTTCTGTTTGTGTCAAGCCTAACTCTCCTTTTCTTCTTTTAGTTTCCTAACTTATTTGTCTCTTCCCGACTTTCCTTTGCTGTAAGTTTCTCAACTTCCCTCCCTCCTGTTTTCCCTCCTCAGATCCCCTCACAAACCCCTCTCTCCCTCCCTGTTGCCGCACTCTCAGTAAGACAAAGCACCAAAACACAGATCGACAAAGTTTTCAGCCTCTCCTAAACCTCCCCTCCTGTTGTTCCAGGGGCCAGAGAGAACAGGCCAAACCCCTCCTGTATGTATTATAAAAGATGAGGCAAACACAGCCTAGGTGCCAGTGCTGTAAGGCCTTTCAGTTAGAGCTGTGAAAGGAGACGAAATGCATCAGGGAAAATTGAGCCTTTTCCAAGGTAATATTGGGAAACTGATAGTTTTCAGCAGTTTGGGGATTGGGGATGTTAAAGAGGAGAGCTGGGGAGTCAGACTGCTCTCAGATGCCAGCTGCAAAGCTACAGCCTTTCTGTCCCCTCTTTCCCTGGTCACCAGGCTGCTGTCTCCTGGTAATACGCTTCCTCTATTTTATCCCAAAGGCTTTTAATCACAGAAATACCTGCTGAAAGTCTCACGTGCTGAAGGGACTTAATAGTTCAACCTTGATAAACACCCCTGTACCAGTGGAAAAATGGGCATTATTTCTGGGGGATGGCATTGCTCCATCACTCTCCCCATTGAGGAGCAGCACAGAAGCAGACTGCCTGGTTTCCAGGTACATGTGGAGTTGTGTCAGTAAAGCTATGTCTGTTTTCAGGCGAAATCTTGCATATGAGAAGCCATATGCACATGGGAAATTCAAAACTGTACATGATTGGAAAACAGTTTGAAATGCTTTGAAACTGTGGCCCCACAATGGTAATCTATTTGACTATGCAGCTCTGCTATGAGATCCCAAAATATTCATACAGATGCAAGGCTTAAAACACTCCATGAACTTCTGAAGAGAGACAGAGAAGGAATTTTATAATCATTAACTATTTGATTGGTAGACTACAGCTTATAGTCACTTCTTTATGGGTTTAGGTCTAATATTAAACATGAAATATATTAAAAACAAACAAACAAACAAACAAMCAAAAAAACCCAAACATCTCTTACCTACCCTGATGTTAGACGCTGTCTAGAATATCTTTACCTATCCCCTACAATAAGGTGAGAAACATATTGACAGTTTTTAATTGACTGGCAGCAATTTACCAAAATTTCCATTTTTATTCATCCTCGCAAAGAGATGTTGTTTTATTACATATTACTGCCCTTGTCCAAACTGCTAAAATAAAGCATTATAGCAATACAGCTGATCAACCAGGAAGGACAGAAACAAACAGGGGAAATTCCCTTCTGTAATTTCCAATGGTTTAGGACACCTTTGACAGAGCAAAGGGCAGGAGAAGGCACTAGTTCAAAGGAACAGGGCCAAATGCGGGGATTTAATCATTGCATAATCCCTGATGATGAAATACATAATAAATCCCAAGCCCAAGAGTTCCACAGGTAACTCTGGTATCTCTGGAGCTTTAGAAGCTGTGATGCAATACAGTGATTTCGTGCAGTTCAAAGCTTACATCACTGACAAAAATCCTTATCTGAAGGAAGAAACCAATTTTCACTAATTATTCGTTGTACTTCATAAGGAACAGATCTAGAAATACTATTGAATGACATTGGTTTGATGCAATTATGGACAAATTATATGCCTGCTGGGAGAAATGAACCTCTGATCTATCGAAAGTGCAGGTTATGAGGAGACTGGTGTGTCTGCCGTGAACATCCCAGCATCCATCCTAGCACTGCTGGTTGCTTGCTGCTATGTACATACAGGAGCTGAATATCTGGTGTTCTGAGGGCAGATTTCTCTCTTTCAAAATTAACCCTACTCTGTCTATAGACCCTTGTGGTAGCCAACCACCTTTTCACAGAAATGGACCTCTCGAAGTTGAAGGCAAAACCTATAGTTGGAAAGAAAGATGAAAATAATAGTCAAAAGAAGAAACAATTAAAAGCTGCCTACCAAGCTGAGCTCTAGGTTATATTAGATTTGCTTTATTACAGCTCCATCTCCCTTCCAATCTAAATTCGTATGTGCCTTTAGGCATAATAAACACAACAAAAGAAACATTTTGACTAATATGTTTCTGACCATTAAAGAAGTTGAGAAGTGCCAATTTTCTGCATAACTTCTACAAAGGTGGGGAAGAATGGAAGGAATCACTTGAAAGGATACAATATGTATCTACTGCAAGGGACTGAGACCACCAAGTGTCATTTGCAGACAGAAAGGAACCTGCTTACAAAAAGACGTAGTAATGTGATTTACTATGATCTAACAGCCTGGAATCTTCAAAAAAAAAGCTATCAGCAACCTTTTAGCGCTAAAGTCATCATACAACCCCATTGAAACTAAGCCTGAAGTTTCTGGTTTTCTATAGCCCCCACCTCACCACCTCTATGCATGTTGGTCAGTGCTTCTGCACTGCTGTGGTGTGGCTGAGAGTTTCCCAGAGATGTACAGATCCCAAAGAAGATCTGGAAAAGAAGAGTGGCTGGGGCCAAAATCCACAGCCTGAACATCAAGGCACTTTCCAGTACTAACAAATGAGGGTTTGCACTTAAAAATATTTAATTCAGCAAGAGGAGAAAAAGATACTATTCCTTGGCAATTATGAAAGAGATATATGTGACATTTTCCAGATTTTGACAATTAGTAGACAAAAATAGAGGGGGGAGGGGGGAAATCTGGCACTTAAAAAATTCATTAGAAATGCAGTTTTAGGTGGGCTGAAGCTATTCGTTAATTCAATTGAAACATGGTGAATCATTTTATCTAAAAATTAGAAGAGAATAATTTAGAAAATATAAAGCTTCTTTTTTTCTCGTGTTCTATGTTTGCTTCCTCAAGTTGACCTAAATCAAATAAACCCTAAAAAGAAAAGAGAAGAAAGAAGAACTAAGTGACATGAAGTGGTAAGTTTTAAGTTGACCAAGAGAACTCATTGAATGTTTTGCTAAGTAACACTTGACATATAGAGCACTTGATCACTCTGGACTACTTAGTACATGATTAACACAGCTGGCATTTTGTCATGTATTACTGGAAGACTAGCTTAAAAATATCCAGTAACACCTGCTTATTTTGGATTGCTAAACAAAAAACAAACAAGTTTGTTTTTAACAGATATTAGTTAACACTATTGAGTGGCTGTGTCACATACGTTGGCAGAGTAGCCATGGACACAGGYGTTTTCAAGGCAAGTGCTGCAATCACTGTAGCTTTTCAGCACTACGCAGTTATATTATAGGGACTTTCCTGTGGAGAGATTTAAACCATGGTTGCCCAAACCAGCCGGCTCAGCCCTCTGTCCAAGACTCCTGCTCTTTTTCCAAGGAAACCACAGCCCTGGGTCCTTCCATCCTGACTCTTACAGGTTCTTTTGCATAACACAACTGAGATACTGCCTTTCTTATCCTCCCATACCCTTAAAACTCCTTTTCTGGACCTTAGTCCTCACCTCTTGATTTCTGGAAGAGGCATTTGGGGGCCCTAACAAGGGCAGTCTTGTCCTAGCTCCCATTAAGGAAATGTCTGCCAGGGTCATTTTTCCTCTCTTTCTGCAAGGTTCCCCTTGGCTGCTTCAAGCATATCTTGCTTGTCCTGATTTTTGAGGTCTTTCTCACCTTATTGCTGGCCCAGACAACTCTAGTCAGCCCACTGGACAACTCCAGTCAGGCACAGCTGTGCCCTGTTGGTTAGGCCCTTGGCCAGGGCTTTAAGGAAGGTGCTGTTCCCAGCCACGCAGGACTGCTCACAACCTTCAGGGGCTCCTGTAAACAAGAAGTGCTTGTTCTGCAGGAACCAGAGCCAGAAAAGCTGCTCAAACCCAAGATGTTTTAAGCCAAGCAACCTGGGCTTGACAGAAATCTGCTATTCCAAAGAGAACTGTGTTTTACAAGAACATTTTCACCTCGAGTTACTAGACTTAGCCTTCCTCAGATCAGAGAACGGTCCTTTTTTTCTTCATGTTTGTATACAACCTAGTGCACTGAGGGACCAGGGAACCAGGGCCAGAGCTTCAGGATACAACACATACACTGTAACTGCTGCCTATGAAAGGACTAACAGGAAGATGAAGGCACATGGAGAAAATCTTAGACTATGTAAAAAAAAAAAAAAAAAAAAATTATTCTTGATGAAAGGGACAAAAGCCAACACACTGTTGGGGGGGGGGGGAACCAAAAAAACATTCACAAAACCAAAAAAAAACCCTCCCTAGTATACTGGAAGTGTTTGGAGACTCTGTTATCCAAACTCTGCTGAGCTGGCAAGAAATCAAGGTATTAGAAGAATCCAGGACATTTTGAGTACAAGAATTCTTACTTTCAAGCAAATGCTAGCAGCATGATGCATTTATTTTAAGTCCCTCTCAAATGTCATTAGAAATTTAGCATTAAATGAAGCATCCAGCTAGTTATGTGCACTTGTCAAAATGTGACAAATGTTCTTCCAGCAGGACTTTACACTACTGGGACTGTTGCAACGATTCAAAGTCTCCCACAGTGTCTGTAATGAGATGCACCTTGAGGGCAAAAAAAAAAAAAAAAGGTAGAGCAGAGGTGCTGAGCTGAAACTTCCTACACACATGAGTTGTGAAAATGCAAATTTCCATCTCTGAAATGACATTCCGTCCATGACGACAGGGCAAAATCTGCGACTAGTGGGAGGTTTGTAGGATAAGTGTACAAGGGAACACGCCTCAGAAAGTGATCTTTCAACATGGAAAGTTACTTAGAAGTCCTTTCAGGTTTTTCCTCTTGTCTCTCTTTGGCAATCCATGGTAAGTCACCATTAGTCACTAAAAGTATTAACCAATTTAAATGAGATTTCTTTGACCTACATATCATTTCCTTTTTGTTACTTAACTGGAGATTGTCATGGTTTAACCCCAGCCAGCAACTAAGCACCACACAGCCGCTTGCTCACTCCCCCGCGGTGGGATGGGGGAGAGAATCAGAAGGGTAAAAGTGAGAAAACTCATGGGTTGAGATAAAGACAGTTTAATAGGTAAAGCAAAAGTCATGCACGCAAGCAAARCAAARCAAGGAATTCATTCACTACTTCCCATCGGCAGGCAGGTGTTCGGCCATCTCCAGGAAAGCAGGGCTCCATCACACATAACGGTTACTTGGGAAGACAAATGCCCTAACTCTGAATGTCCCCCCCTTCTTTCTTCTTCCCCCAGCTTTATATGCTGAGCATGACGTCATATGGTATGGAATATCCCTTTGGTCAGTTGGGGTCAGCTGTCCCAGCCGTGTCCCCTCCCAACTTCTTGTGCACCCCCAGCCTGCTCGCTGGTGGGGTGGGGTGAGAAGCAGAAAAGGGCTTGACTCTGTGTAAGCTCTGCTCAGCAGTAACAAAAACATCCCTGTATTATCAACACTGTTTTCAGCACAAATCCAAAACGTAGCCCCATACTAGCTACTACAAACAAAACTAACTCTATCCCAGCCAAAACCAGCACATTCTCCACCCCTTATTCCACACCGTTTACATCATGCTCAGGTCTCACACTATCCAATACAACTGCATTGACCACCACCCCCCTTCCCATCCTTTGATATAATACACAGTTATCATTCCCTTAGTCTATGGACCACCCCTATAAAATGTCTTTAAAATGTCCACAAATGTCCACTGAGTTCATTTAGTCCATGACTTTGGCCTCCATCTGTTACAGTGGTCACTCAGGACAGGAGAGGTGGTGTGTTGCATGGAGTTATTTGGAACCAAAGCCAGCTCAGGTCCAGTCACTGCTGCACTTGCACTGCTTCTTGTAAGGCTTGTCCTCCATTGGTTCAGGTGGTTCCTGCTATAGTGATTCCTATAACATGCAACTCAAATCATGGGTTACAACAATTTAAAGGTATTTCCATTACTATCTCCACCCTGATCCCTTTGGGCCAGGTTGTAGGGTTTAACATTGCAATGAACTCCTCCCCTTACTCCAAGCCTGGCTAGCAACAAGGGGTTCCTGCTGTAGTAATTCCCATAACATGCAACTCAAATAATGGGTTACAACAATTTAAAGGTATTTCCGTTACAATCTCCACCCCCGGTCCCTTTGGACCAGACTGTTGGGTTTAACATTGCAATGAACTCCTCCCCTTGCCCTTGCTCCAGCTTGGACTTTTGGACTTATCCACAGATTGCAGTCCCTTAGGGTTGTACCTGCTCCAAGCGGAGCCTTATCTATGAGCCACAGTCTCTTCAGGGGTATACCTGCTGCAGCATAGACTTATCCACAGCCACAGTCGCTTTGAGGTGCACCGGCTCCAGCGTGGCCTTCTCCATGGGCCACAATGCCTTCAGAGATATACCTGCTCCAGCGCGTGGCCTTACCCACAGCCACAGTCCCTTCAGGAGTGACCCTGCTCCAACATGGCCTTACCCATGGCTGCAGTCCCTCCAGGGGCATACCTGCTCTCTYGTGGGCTTATCCTTAGGCCACAATCCCTTCAGAGGTATACCTGCTGCGGCACAGACATAACCATGGCCACAGATGCTTCGAGATGTACCTGTTCTGGTGTGGACTTATTCACGGCCACAGACACTTCAGGGTGTCCTGCTCCCGCRTGGACTCATCCACAGGTCACAGTCCCTTCGACTTGAGTTCACACTGGAGTTCCAGCCCGTCCAGTACAGCAGCACAGAAACAGCAGTGATGCCCTGGCCATCTGCCAGCCCAGGTGCATTGCCATTGCTGTTATCAAAATGTTCCCAGGCACAACACCTTAAGATGATAAGCAGTACAGCAAGCAGTGAAAGCAAAAAGCAGCCACTAACGAGCACTAGACTCTAATATACAGTAAGGCAAGCAAGCCCCATGGCAAGCACAGGAGCCTGCTGATTAATAGCTAAGCAGCAATAACAGCTATAAATTTGTTCTAGCAGATTCCAACCAAACCTATCATTATCTCAAACCCTTCAAGCCCCATGTTGGGTGCCAAAAAGAACTGTCGTAGTTTAACCCCAGCCAGCAACTAAGCAYSACACAGCTGCTTGCTCACTCCCCCGCGGTGGGATGGGGGAGAGAATCAGAAGGGTAAAAGTGAGAAAACTCGTGCGTTGAGATAAAGACAGTTTAATAGGTAAAGCAAAAGCAGCCACGCACGCAAGCAAAGCAAAGCAAGGAATTCATTCACTACTTCCCATCRGCAGGCAGGTGTTCAGCCATCTCCAGGAAAGCAGGGCTCCATCATGTGTATCAGTTACTTGGGAAGACAAATGCCATCACTCCAAACGCCCCCCCTTCCTTCTTCTTCCCCCAGCTTTAGATGCTGAGCATGACGTCATATGGTATGGAATATCCCTTTGGTCAGTTGGGGTCAGCTGTCCCGGCTCTGTCCCCTCCCAACTCCTTGTGCACCCCCAGCCTGCTCGCTGGTGGGGTGGGGTGAGAAGCAGAACAGGCCTTGACTCTGTGTAAGCTCTGCTCAGCACTAACAAAAACGTCCCTGTATTATCAACACTGTTTTCAGCACAAATCCAAAACATAGCCCCATACTAGCTACTATGAAGAAAATTAACTCTATCCCAGCCAAAACCAGAAGAAAGTACACAATCAAAGAAAGGCTAAAGCACAAGCTAAGAGTGCGCATTGAATTAGATTGTACAGCATCATTACAAAAAATACAAATAGGATGGCAAAGTCACCAGGTTCAATCATCAAGTAGCAAACTTGGAGATATTGGGGGTTTTTTGGTGCTGGGATATGCATACTACATGCATCCATCCATGACTGATGTGCCTTCCAAATTCTAAAGATGAAGCTTAATAGATTCTTTTATTCTCTTCCTCATCTCCTAAAAGCATGATTTTTACTCATTTTTTATTACAGTGTTGAACAATGATTGCACTGAATTAAAAAGATGAGGTTTTTCATTTCTACCAAAAAAATCAGCAAGAGTTGGCACAAGCTCTATATCCAGAGACTACTTGCTTTGTGGACTTTGGCTGGCTCATCAGTCATGTGGAGCTCATAGCTGTCATGGGAGTGATCATCAGTTGGCACTGATGAGAAAACAGGCCACAACTTTTAGAGCATTTGGTACTTTATGAAAGCGATTGTTTCATTCTTACATGTAACATGAAGCTCATATCAAGGAAGTGTTAAGCAAAATGTTCTTATTAGCCACAGAAAATAGACATGTTTCTCTCAACCACAGTTTGCAGAAGTGAAGAGCTCAAAGCCAACTTGTGAACCACACTGACAATCTTAAAGTGATGGTGAAAGATAGCTTTGCAGTCACAACAAAAATTCAACCACTTCTTTCTCACCAGGCTCATTTATCCTCCACTTTATCCAGAAATACCAAACTGCTGTTCTTCCTTTAAACACTGATGGCTTCTGTGCCATTAGAAGAGCTGACAGACATCGTGTGTGTGGGGCAGAGGGAAACCAGAGCCCAGTACACCTACCCACAGCCAGCAGTTGCACAGAAGTCAGCTGCAGACCTACAGCAACCACCACAAAGTTTTAAATAAAAGAAAAATCCCCAGAGAATCCCACTGACAAAGTAGTAGTTCCTGTCCTCTGCTGATGATCTGGAAGGAAAATGTAAGGAAAACAAAAGGAACTACTTAAGGTATAACCTATTCTTCTGTAAGCTTTTCTGCCCTGCTGTAACATTCATTGAATGCAACAGGAAGACTTTCTCCAATTTCCAGTAAACTTTGGATTACACTATTTTTGGATTTCAGTTCTCTGTTTTAAGTTTCAAGACAGTATTTTGCTATTGGTACAATTGCAACAGAAATAAATTTGGCTGTTAGGGCTAAAATATACCCTGATGCCAAGAGGGAGACCATACATAAGATATCATTTGTCTGCTCAATCCTGGAAATTTTATCATCTATTCAACTTACTTACTTGATTTTGTTGTTGTTGTTGTTGTTGTTGTGCAAAAGTAGTTTTCAACCATAAAAATCAAGGTTGAAAATGTTAAAATTTAATTTTCCAGCGTTCTCAGACCTGTAAATAAAGGAGGAAGATACCGCAAAGCTCACAAACAGCTTCAGTTTGAACAATGAATTTTGTAGTAGAACAGTATCAGCAGATACCTTCACATGCTGGACTGTTTTCTGGCTCAGCTCTGTGGCTCCCCTGGACCACAGTGCTTTGCACCCCTCAGCTGGGAGACCAGAGTGTGCTTTATGCCAATCAGAGCAAGAAAGTAAAAGGGGGATCTTGCTCAGCTAACAAACCCAGTCCTCAGACAATGCGAAACACCTTTATTTGGAAATCTACCAAAGTCTCTGACAGGTTTTCGCAAGAGACATGGAGCAAATCACAGAGCTGCAATGCAGGTCACTGTGATGCAAATAGGGATGCCATACATCCCTGTAAAGTCTTGGCAATGCTCCCAAGGGGACATCCAGTGTAAATTGGATGCTACTTCCCTGGCCTTTCACAACTATGGAGGTGTTGATCCGTCGCCTACATTTAATTGAACAATGAAACTGTAACCAAAAAGAGGAGAAAATCCAGCCAGTGACTTACGTTGCAGAAAGCTAAAGATGTTGAAGTTAACTTTCTCTGGCCAATAACCAGAGATTAAGAGGGTAAAGCACTCCTTTCAACCCAGTACTGGCCCAAAGTTAGCAGTGTACAAAAGGGTACATAAAGCATGGTTCTGCAAGCAAAGTAGGTTCAACCGGTCTTTATAAACTCATCACAAAATCTCTACGTGCTCCATGCTATGTTGGTAGCACATTATAGCAAGAGCTCCAGGCCTTACTTATGCAAACATCCAAGTGTGCCACCACTAAAATGTTGCCTGTAAGAAAAAATAATTAACTCCCCCAAAATGTCCCAGAGTGGTGATTAATGACACAGCTGTTAGTTCCAGATCCTGCACTGCTACCTGCAGCCACTACCCTGCACTGTGCAAATGGCAATACGCACTCTAGTGACATGAATAAGAAGAGTGACTGGRTAAAAAGGAAGGGCATTGGCCTTATGTAAGTAGCAGTGTAGAGAAAAATAAGGTTATAATGTCATTACTTTTTAGTAAGGAAGCACTCATAARTCTACATTTAAACTAAGTACCTTAAACATTAGTTTGGTGGAATGTGTTCTCTAACTTACCCCTTGGAATAATGCACTTTTAGTACTTTCTAGCTAATATTCTAAACTAGATTTTGCATCAGCATTTAAGTGTCTCAGATGAAAAGCATTCGAGCCCATCATATGAATGTCTCCCCACCTTAGGAACCCTGTGTAAGATTCAGCTGAGAGGTGAGTTATAGAAACCCTCACCCACACACCGCAGGGTTCAGGCTCAGACTGCAAATGGCAGCTCGTTCCCAAAATGGGCACATAGTGCATGAGAAAAGGTTAAGATCTGCTCATCCATAAATCAAAAAGTGAACTTGCCCTGTGAATACTCCTGGGTCTGAGAAACCCAACAAAGAGGCAGTTTAATCTTCATAACTGCCATTGCAACCTTTCTGTGCGTGGGCTGTATTTGACCACCAATTGAGAAAAATCTCCAGTATTAGCCACAGTAAATTTTCTTTGCTATCACTCTTTMTTTAAGGGAGTACAGTACCTATTCTTCAAAAAGTATAAGCCTTCAGTTTGATTTGCAAAGTCTCTTCTCCTGAGTTAGGCAGGTGTCAAGAAACAGATGTGATTTGGGAGCTGAAAGTCAGTGCCTATGTCAGCACCCAACCAGACAGTTTGTGGGAGAGACAGAYGTACCTCACACAGCCGAGATGAGGCTCTCAGCCTTGGTGCCATCCTGTGAAGCACCAGAGATAATACCAGGATCGAGCCCAAGGGGCAGCAGAGGCAGGACAAAGTACTGGGGTGACAGAGGTTTGCAGTCTTGTTCTCTTACTGCCTTTCCTTCCCCTTCTCTCCTCAGAATTTTCCTGTCTCCTTGATACATTAGAGACCATATTGCATTAACTCTTTAGGAAACACTACTACTATAAAACTCACCTTTTCTCCAGGCCTTACAGAGTCTTCCCTTTCCCACCTGAACAGAATTGGGATGCCAGCTATAAACAGATCTCCTAGCCCATGGTCCAAGCAGAACACTTCTGCTTCCAACCAGACCACATTCAAACTCAGCGTAAAGAGCACGGTCCCCTTCAAACCCAGCGACTAAGCTCTGCTGCAGGCAGCTTATGACATAGAGCTCAAGTTGACCAAAAACTTGCATAAGCCCGTCATATAGTTTTACTGTCTTCCATTTGGCATTCAGATGTAAATCAGTGAAAAAGGATGAAATTTTAGGTACAAAAGAGATGGACTAAAGAGTGTGGAAAGAACAGCTAATAGATGATCTGAAAGCAGGAAAACCAAACATCA
Source organism: Phoebastria nigripes (assembly GCA_035582835.1). NCBI lineage: Eukaryota > Metazoa > Chordata > Aves > Procellariiformes > Diomedeidae > Phoebastria > Phoebastria nigripes. The sequence continues at coordinate 1,564,332 of JAYKAV010000444.1, read as the reverse complement.
ATAACTGGAAGTTACTTAAATCATGCTTTCTCATTATTACATTACAGGAAAAACATGGTTTTGGGGTTTTTTTCAGTGCCAAGAAATTTGAGTTGGATTCTTACCTCAGTTAAGTCAATGCTATGCACTTCAACAGAAGTTCTCTGCATTTTAGCAAGAGCCCTTGAGAATAGAATCGAATGCAGGTAYACACAGTCTCCTCTCAGATGGGCTGTCACCTCCTATAGCTATAAGTTCAATTAAACATACAGTGAAGTAGAACCAAAATAGCTCTGGAATCAGTGTCAGACAGTGACTGACAGCTGGTAAAGCACCAAAAGGAGTTATTACATCCCTTTCATGCTYTAGTTTCACATACATCACAAAAGCTCACCAAGTATACAGCAGTGTCCCAGGCAGGATTAGATGGATTCATGGACAACAGGTCGACAAAAAAATGATAAAGGCAATAGGCAGGGATGGCCCCTCTGTCATCACTAATCCTGTAACTTTGAGTGCTGAGGAGTAGGAGGCGAAAAGGCTGCAAAATGTGGCCAAAGATGAAGGCAAAATACTGGCCTAGCTGGACAGCTCATCTGACCCACAGGGAATTTCATTTTTTTTTCTTACTCATGCACATCTCCCTACTCTAAAGTTACTGTACCATTTTACTGTGTATGAACTAAGAAGCTGCATTCCTCTGAAATTATTGGATAATTCACTGTTATTTACAAATTTATCATTTTCCTACTGTATTGGTCACATTCCTAAGTAATTACTATGTCCTTCATTTCAGACCTATACGTTGTAGGACTGGGATGCGCGTGGATCTAGATTCTTAGATACCTACTTTTTGTGCAAATCTGTACATTTCAGATAGCATCCTTCACTATTGTGAGTCCCGCAGGATCTTCTGAAGATGGCTATAGAGCCATCTCCATCTTTAGCAGGACTGTGAGAACCCGCCTAAGCAAAAGATCTGAGAAATTTGCTAACAAACAACAGTCAAGGGGAAGCAGAGCAGAATGTTTTACTTTTTAAACCTGCTAGAATAGTATGAAACCCCATGTATTCAGTGGGGAAACATTTAAACCTTATAACGCTGGTATTTGTTCTCCCTCATCTCTGTCATTACCCAGGCATAGCCACTTGCTCCCTCTTTAATATAGACCAGTTCCAGGCACAAGCAGGTCCCAAGGCACGTACCCAAAAATTCTTTGAGAACAGGATTAGCTCTATTGCTAATGGTCAGTCAAGCACCAAACCCGTAGTTTGGGTCTCAATCTGCTGCCGCCTTTGGGCAAGGACAGACCAGGATTATCTGGCTGTTCCTTTAAGGGTGCTGAAAGAAAGCCAGCTGGAAATGTTTTCAAAGGAGGTGTCATCAAAGCAAGCTGAAATACCAGAAGAACAGGAAAAGCACAAAAACCAAATAAGGTCCAGTAGCTGCCGCGGACAGCCAGAAGAAAGACTGAAGATACTAAAAGGGGACCTTTCCCTTGGAAGTAAAAAAGGAAGAGCTCCAGCAGACAAGGTAAGATTATATATGAACTTTGGAAATCAGAAATCCTGTAGTGACAAGGGAAAGATGGAGGAAAGAAGAGAGCAGTCCAGTGGGGAACTGGGGGCTGGGTCAAGCTGTGTGGGAGAAGAGCTGACAGCTCTGGCACTAACCAAGAATTGATGGGGAAAACAAGAAACAGAGGAGGTTTTGCTTGAGAATGACACCAAGGCATCCCACCGTCTCTCCAAAAGTTAAGAAAAACCCTAGAGTTATAAAAGACAAATTGACCATAAGGAGTGACTGAATGGGAACAAGTTGGATCCCTCCCCCTTAAGCACCAAGGTACAGATCTTGTTGTCAGAGGTTTGTGGTTATGAATGCAGAAAGGAGCAATTATACCAGCAGCTGGCAGAGCTGAGCTGGGGCTGCAGCAGAGCCCTTCACCCATGGCAAGCGCACACCCCGCTGTGGACAGAGCAGCACCCACGTCCCGCTCCCCAAGGGCAGAGCAGGCTGCCCCTGCAAGCCCTCAGCCCACTGCATTTCCCAGCTCAGCACTGGTGGCAGATTTTGCCTGCACAGCTGCTTAATCAGGTGGGAAACTTCTAATCTGACTTATCTGCCAGCCTAACACAGGTGCCTCAAAGAGTAAACCTACAGAAAAGAGGTAGATGTCTAGCAGAAAACCCYAAACAGTGCATGTGCTGGGACTGGAGAGATGCAGTGACCAGGGCACACCTAAAGTTTTTCTGTATGTAGCTCAGAACAGAAATTACTGCACATGATGGCACAGCCCTGCCACAGATGGGCAGCATCAGAGGTGCAGCACACAGTGCCCTGCAAGCCCTGGGAATACAGCAGTTTGCCCCACTCACCTCCCAAGGTGCGGGACATTTTGAAAGGATCCATGAGACCTACTGCCTTTGCGTCATGCAACTTGCCAGGGGGAGAGCAAACATGGCAAGACCTGAAACAGACTGGGCAGAGAATCTAGGCTGGCAAGTGAAAAATATAACCTGGCTAAGTCACAGAGCTAACTTGTACAAATGTTCTTCATTACAATGCTAGAGATGCTCTTCATCCCTCCTGTTCTTGATGCCTTTCTCAGAACTTCTCAGTACCACATGAGGCGTTCGCATAACATTAGGGTGCTGTAACACTTCAATGATTATCATGTGAAAGGAGAGCAAGGGGATGTTATGGTGACTAAGTGCATGTGATCCTGGGCAGGGCCAAAACTGGTCCTGCCAAAGCCACGTCTGCAGCAGAAGCTATTACAACAACTCGGAGGAACGAGGGGCAGAAATGCTTCTTTCCTTGAGCACTCTGTGTCTCACATTCCTCCCGTACACATTTTTCCTTTGCTGGGGTCATCTTGCCCTCTAGTGGTTCACACTACAGAGCTGACACAGAGCTAAGTTCATTTCTGCTGGTTTCAGCCATTATGCATAAATAATTCAAATTCCCTTTGATCTGCACCCATTTCTTAGTGCATCAGACCATTAGTAAAATGTGCTATCATGGTGTGAAGTTAGAAAAGAAGATGCATAATGCSTGCTGCCTTACACATTATACGTCACACCCTATAAAAGGATCCTCTGTGCATCCAATCGCAGTGATGTAGTCAAAAGGTATATGAATATTTTGGCTGTTTTGGAAGAGATCTTTCTTCAGCTTTTACAAGAAAGTTTAAGGAAAAACACTGCCTGCAAAATACTTCATTTTTAAGATTAAAACTTTTGCCTGAAAAAAAAAGTTCTCAGGAGGTAAAAGTCAAAAGCAGAGTGATGGAAATCCCAGCTGGTAACAAGCGCCCTCCAGAGGGCTCCGAAAGATAAATTGTACACGTTTAGATTCCTGAAATTGCCTATACCAACATGAATATGGAGTATAACTTACTGTCTGTTTCCTTTGCGTGCCCCCTGTTACACCTATTTTGACTTCTCTTTGGGCTATGTCCAGCAGAGTTGCAAAGTTTAATTTATTCCATAAGTCTCAGCTAGAGACAAGAACAAAAATATCTGCTTCATTTCATTTTAGTGTGAACTATTACCTTCAGTGACCACAAATGTTTTTTATAGATTAAAAATAGGATGTCTGTATCCAAACTGGACTTCTGACACAGTTAATTCCAGCTGAGGATCTGGCTTGAGATCCTTTCTGTATTTATCAGTGACTCTCATCTGCTAGGCTCCAGAGTTACCAGCTCTCCGTAACAGGAAAATCATGCACATGTAGGAGGCGAAGGAGAAAAAACAGCAATTGTGAACTAGTTACTTGTCATTCAACAAGGTGCTTGGCTGTGATCAGCCATGGTGTTGAGTGAAATCTCAGTGCTCAGCTGTCTTCAGCGACTTTTGTCTAGAAAGGATTTTCGTGTGGTTAGCTTGATCAGTGCAGATTGAATGACAGTGTAATTTGCCTCCCAGTTAAAGATCTTCCAAGTTATTCTTTATCTACAAAGACAGACAAACAGCAGACAAATGTAAGGAAAAGCTGTTCACTTTAAAGTTATGAAGAAAAATGTTTTCTAACTGCCAACCTCTAAAGAGCACCCCTTAGCATTAGAAACCACAAAATAAAAATCAATTACAAGACATAATTGTGTTTGCGTGGGCAGTATCATCCTTCTAACAAACTTCCTCCTCAGCTTTGCTGCAGAGGCCATGGGCTGCTGGAAGCAAGAGAAAAGCAACAGCTGGACTTTTCCCACCCTGATCCTCTGCCTCTATGGATTCTTCTACATGATGAAACCATCAGAACCTTTCCTAACACCCTATCTAACAGGACCAGATAAAAACCTGACCATAGATGAGGTATGGTTTTACTCTGCCTTTTCTTTTATATGGAGCAGCAAAAATAAAACAGTAAAACTTTAAACAAAGTTTTTAAACAAAGACGAAAACCAAAAAAAGCACAACTGTAATAAGCTTTGGCAGGTTACAATTTGCAGCAGATAGCATAAATAAAAGATCCATTTAATGGATTTAAGATCCATTTGCCTGCTCAACAGTCACATGCCGCTTCAGTGTGGTTATATATTTTATGAATTCCTTCAGAGCAAAAACTTCCCTCTACAAAGCCGTTTAAAATAAATGAACTTCCTTTCCCCAAGAATAACAACACAGAGATTTCTTCTTCTCTTCTAGGTTACCAACCAGATTTTCCCAGTTTGGACATACTCCTACCTTGCACTCCTTTTCCCAGTCTTCCTGATTACAGACTACGTGCGCTACAAGCCCGTCCTCCTCCTCCAGGGCGTCAGCTTCATCGTCACGTGGCTCTTGCTCCTCTTTGCACACGGAGTGGTGGCCATGCAGGTGGTGGAATTCTTCTACGGGATGGTGACAGCCACCGAGGTCGCCTATTACGCCTACATCTACAGCGTCGTCAGCACCRATCACTATCAGAGAGTGACGAGCTATTGCAGAAGTATCACTCTTGTTGCAGCCACTGTTGCCGCCGTGCTGGGACAGCTGCTGGTTTCCTTAGCAGATGTATCCTACTTTCACCTTAATGCCATTACTTTGGCTTCCGTGTCCCTGGCATTCGTGTGTTCGTTTTTCCTCCCAATGCCTCAAAAGAGTATGTTCTTCCACAGGAAAGATGTCTCAGAAACTCTCCCAGGACCAGATAAAGTTGTGGCTACAGTCGGCTCCGGCAGGCCATTGAGCTGCCAAGAGGACAAGGGCTCTGTATCTGCTGACAGGGGACCAACACCTGAACAGCAGGCTGACAATGCCCAGCCCCAGAATCATGTGCTCAGAGTACTGGTGCAGCTGAGCAAGGACCTGAGGGATTGCTACAGCTCTAGGAAGCTTCTCTACTGGTCCCTGTGGTGGGCTCTGGCTACGGCAGGCTTTAACCAGGTTCTGAATTACATCCAAGTGCTGTGGGACTTCAGAGCCCCCTCTCACAGCTCTGCAGTGTACAATGGAGCTGTTGAAGCAATAGCAACTTTTCTGAGTAAGTTAGTGTCTATGCATCAATCACGAAGCCAGTCTCTAAAGTTTTACTTTAGAACACTTTTAAAGTGCCATTCCATTGCAGACGCTCCAGGAAGCCAGTGTATGCATTGTGCATTCAAGACCTAGTTCCTTGATATACAAAACAGCTATGCTATTTTTCTTTAGGACTGGGACACCCAACTTTATTCTACCAGTATGCAGAGAGTGTACAAGTCACACAGACTTTACATGCAGCTGCTAAATCTATTCAGAGGCACCTGTGTTTCTTTGGATGAAGTTGTGGGGTTTTTTTCCCCAAACAAGTATCGCACAGTTCCCGTAACAATGGTATCAGCTTACACAGATGAGAGAAGTTTTTCATAAATATTTTACACAAAAAGAACATAATCCTCTCATTAAGATCTTCTTCTAGTGAAATACTCTTGTGCAGCAGGACGGAAAGAAGAATTATAGTCATTCCAAGATACAGAGGTTTGCAGAAAAAGACCTTATTGAATTCATTACGCTACTGACGTTAACCATTATGCTTTTGCACCGGAAGCCGATGCCCACACTACATAAGCAAAGTAATGTTATCGAAAGGTAACATCAAAGGATACCACCCTGACTTGGCAGTGTTTCACATATTCATATCGTGCTGCTGTAGAGAACTTGCACAAGACATTGGGGTGTGATCCACCAGGGAAAACAAACACATCTACATCATACCTGGTCATTCAGGTTACCCTTGCAGTCACTAAGGAGAAACAGATACTTCTAAGATTAAAAATTACTCTTGTCTTGAGGCAGGCAACTAAATAGACCAACTGAATCACGAATTAGAAGCACTTAACTCCTGTAGTGTCTACTCCTTGATGAATTCCTCTTTCTCATGGAATTGTCTATTTCTCAATGTAAGGGTGTAGAAGTTTTAAAATTATATGAGACCCCTAAGATGGATAGTCAGATGGCTTACCTTCGCAACAGATGTGTCTTTGTTATAGGCTCACCAAAAGCAAACAGTGCCTATCCTTTCTTATTCCCCTGAATATACTCGATACCTCACAAAACTCCCTTTTTTGACATCTTAGCCCCTTTATGAGCTGCACAGAGCTAAACTGTTAAGCTAGAAGGTTTACTAACTTAGCTATGAAGTAAGCTAGTAGAAGCTGGAAGAATTGTTCTTCTTGAGCTCTAAACCATGTTCCTAATTCTCTCCCTAGAGATACATGCTGGGTACAGACAGCTAAATAATGAATCCTTCTACATAACAGTTTATCCTGTGAAGTGGAATAAAACATTAAGAAAGGAATGGCAGAGACTTGATTTATGCAGTTGTCTAAAAATGACCAGTCATCTGCACGACTTCAGAAGTGGTTAGAAATGCTTTCAAAACACTTCAGAACTACTCTGCTTCATTATTCAGCATTGCCTTTCGGCATGTGAGGGTGGCAAGACTTGGTGATATAGGCTATAGAACAGATACAACATTTACATGTTTTTTTGCTCTTTTTCTAGGCTCGGTAACATCTTTCGTAGTACAATATATGAAAATTAACTGGGACCTTTCTGGAGAACTGGCGTTAGGGATCTTCTCTGCAATAGATGCTGGTTCTCTATTTCTCATGCGCTTCACTACCAACATCTGGGCATGTTATGCCGGCTATCTTATTTTCAAAGCATGCTATATGCTCCTCATAACAATAGCAACGTAAGTATAAAACCTTACAGTGCTGCCATTATGCACAGAATACTAACCGTACTTTAAGTTTACTTTGGGCATCCCTCCATTTACTCAGAGGTAGCTGATCTAATGCTAGACATAACTGTTTAGGTAAAGAGAAGGACACTTAAATGTCTAGTTATGTTAGTTTTGTTCTTCTAAACAACCATAAAAGAAAAATTATCAAAAGGACATTGAACATTTACCTAGGCAGAAATTAAACAAGGTACAAGGTATCTTTATTACTAAAGGCAATGGTAACAGCAAAACATATAAGCTATTTTCCTCCTTCCTGACATGGAAGACGCAAAGTGAACAATAGGGACAAGCATGCCTTGACAACCATCCTTTAAGATCCCCTTATGTCTAGACCAGCATGCTATGAACTGCATGAATGCAAGAAAAGATTTGGCATAGAGTGTTCCCCAACATAACTTTATACATATAATCCTAATGATATTAATGATATTATGATGTAAAGAAGGAATAAAAGAGAACATTGGACATTATAAACTCAGACAAGATCTCTTAGGAGACCAAGCTATTCTGTTGTCAGCAATAGAAAAATAAAAATAATATAAATAACAAAGATTATATATAATCTGTGTAATAAATATAAAACATTTTTATTACTCCAGTTATTTTATTGATTGGAATGTCTTTAGACATACCACACTATTTCATTAACAAAAATACTAGATGCATTCTTATGTCAAAACCCAAAATTATTCAGATACCATTTAAAAAAACTGCTAAAACCATAATGCATGACAAGATTATACCTATCTTGAATGAAGCCAAGTGAATCCTCTATTTTCATTTTGGTGGAGTGTTAGTACGTTATAGTGGATCACACCTGGACTATTTCAACATATTCTACAAAAAAAAATGTAAAAGCTTGCACAAAAAAACCCTGCTAAAAATCAGTGAAAAGAATACTGCAGGAATAACACCCTTTTGTTCAGATAGAAACTTTGGAGGTAAATATTGCAAGGAAAGATGTTCTGATTATTGTCAAAAAAGATGTTGCAAGGAAAATCTATAGGCTCTTGACAGAAATAAACAGTATGCTACCTCCACTGTCAAGCCACAAATCAAGAAGTGATTCACATCATCACAGAAAAGTTGGTTAGAAGATACCCATAGTGACCTTCTCGTCTAAGGTCCCAGCCAGGGCAGAAGTCCTGCCAATGCCAGATCAGGTCATGGTTTTGTCTGGCCAGGTCTTTGACAGCCTCTGACTGTGGAGACTTTTTAACCTATCTGGCACTGTCTGTGAAGGTAGAGAAGGAACAAAGGGGAAGGTTAAAGAGATCTGATATTCTACTAGATAAAGCAGATCACCTGATAACATGGTTTGGAAAAGCAACACAGACAAGTACAAAAACATCAAAATACACTATGTTAGTCAAGACATTTTTTTTAGAGAAAGCAAGGAAGCAAACAAACAAATGAAGCACCATTTACTCCATCCTTGATATATCATCTGCATGAATCGTTTCTCTTCATCAACTAAATGGAGAGCAACAGCTTTCCACCCAGTGTGAAGTAACTGACCTGCCAGTCTCACATTAGGTTCCAGATTGCAGTCAATCTGAGCATGGAACGCTATGCCTTGATGTTTGGATTCAACAACTTCGTTGCACTGGTGATTCAGACCATTCTTACAGTAGTCGTCGTGGATTCAAGAGGCCTGGGACTGGACATAGTGACTCAGGTAAGTGCTATTAACTTACTTCCTATTTACTGCTTAACCAATTCATCTTCAAAAGTTTACCAAGCAAGAAATTGCTATGCCAAAGGACAATTTAATTCCCTCTTTCTTCTACAGAAATCTAGACATCTTGCTCCTCCCTTGTGTCAGCCATCATTCTTCCCTTTTGCCTTTTAGTGCAACATTTAGGATTACAGATGCTGGTCTTTGACTTTCTAAAGGCAGATACACCAAAACATGAATAATCAGGCCCTGCTATCTGACCAGTTTTTGCTAATTAATAGGACACTGAATAACATCCTCTCTGCCCAAAAATTCAGGCTGTTTTTCTCAGATGCAGAATCAACATGACCACATGTTGTTAAGGGAGTTCAAAACCATGAGACACCGCCTGGATTATTGGAGTTATTTCAGCTCAAGTGAAAAGGACACCTGCCTTCTAATTCCAGCTCAGGAGCAAACCTGGTCTGTATCTCAACATGAATAATAGTGTTTTCTGCCCATAGTTGGGGCACTTAATTTGGGGTGGGATATCCTATCTCACAACAGCGTCCCTAACTTCAGTCAGCCCAATTCCACTCATGTTGGAGTCAGCTGAAATGTACTGACTTCTGCATTTTCTCAGATGGGATCTCAGCTGGGGCAGCTTCCTACTCCCACGGATTTGAAGACAACTAAAGCTATTCAGATATTCTGCACAGAGAAAGCAAAAGTTATTTTAAAAATTAAAGATCAAATTAAACACTGAAAATTAGAACTTTAAAATTAAGGACAGGAATATGTAGGACTTCATAAATAGCCTTGCCACTGTTGTTGGAAATATTAATACAAAGTCATGGCATATTTACTGAAGCCAGCGTGATGACAGCACTGAAATGTGCAAGTAAGAGCAAAAAAGGACCAACTCAGACTCTTCACTTACATTATTCATGACTATGTGGGTAATGAAGCTACTTCTACATTTTGCACTAATAGGAAAAAATCCTGTTCCTCTCCCTCCCCTCTCTGATGTTTATTAAGAGACATACAGATTGGAAGCAAGGGGCAGTTCTCCATTTCTCAAAGATCTGCTGTTTGCTGGAAAAGCTAAGATTTTGCTTAATCACAAAGCAAAAACTTGAACATAGAGAAACTGTGCCAGAACACAGGTAAACAAAATAACAGAGTGCCTGTCATCTCCAGAAGCAGCACCGTTTCCCTAATGTGTTTTTCATTAATTCTTCTGCCTTTTTCTCTCCCCCTCCCAGTTTTTAATTTACGGCAGCTACTTTGCAGTCATAGCTGGGATTTTCTTGATCAGAAGCATTTGCATGCTTGTCTCAAGCAAATGCAAAAGGAAAATAGCAAGATCTTGCAAAGAGCATCTGAATCATGCTGAACACGAATCAGAAGAGCAGACTGTAACTGGCTATATGACATGGCTGTAGGAGTCAGGCAGTCAGGCTCACGTGGCCGGGCCCTCGTGGGAGAAGAGCTCCTGCTGCAGCATGCAGGGAACAGCAGTGCAATATGAACGTCCAACACAGCCCTGAAAAAGCTATGCTGAATCATTACAGCACTTCATTACAACATATGCCAGCTAAGAGATCACCATAATGGCACTGTGCCAAGAAGAAAATATAAGTTGCTTCAGATTCTTATTTACTCGCCTATAAATAGCTTACCAGCAGTAATTTATACACAAGAACAGAGCAACCACCTTGACATCCCACCATGCATGATAGCAAAGATTAGAGTTCACCCTGCCTTGCTTGTTCTAGCTCTTGCATACCGTGTTGGCAAGCTGCTTCCATGCACATTTGCTCATGCATGTGGGTGAAGGGTCTGTCCCCCCCTTTGCACATAACTTGTTCTGACYCAAGGAAGAAGGGATTGTGTTTGCATCATTATATTCTTTCCTACCTAACTACAGGTGATTTGGTGACAGACTCCTCCCTTCTAATTTAAAAGCACACGTCAGAAGGGGGCCTTTTGCACACAACAGTGCAGAAAAGCAGGGTTTGCACAACCTATCTGAGAAGGTTCACTAAAACACTGCTAAGCCACAATTGTTGCTTGGCCCACATTTGAAAGCTGCAACCTAAACACTGTACTGAGTCCATAGCAATCTCAGCCCAGAAGGGAAAAACTTCGGAGTCAAAACAAAATGAAAGAGCCCCGCTCCTTTCCTTGTACTTCCAGTAAAATTAAATTCAGGACTGAGTGCCTTCATGTTTCAACAGGAACAGAAAAAAATATCAAAGGGATTGAGTAGTATGGACTAAAACCAGAGAAGTACATTGTGGAGAAATTTGGCTGATTCTGCACAGGAAAATTCCAGATTAACACAAATATCCAAGAAGATTTATAACTGAAACAAAAAGCTAGTATCATACGTGCTTTTGAGTGCCAAATGAGGGATGTCCACTGATCTTGGCCAAGGATTTGGCAGGGTCAGCATCTCAGAATTTATCAAGAAGCCTCAAGTCCTACAGCTAATTTAGTCCAGCACAAAGGACAGTTAGTCCAGGAAAAGAAAAAAGAGACTATAAATGAGTTTGCATAGTGAATGCCTAATTTAATATAAATTATATCCATATGTTAAAGTTATTTCTGTACTGCTGTTCGCTTCTAGCTTCCAATACCTACATCTAACTAATAAAAATAGAAAATACTTAGCATTTACAGAGTAATATTTTTCCTGTAGAGACACAAGCTATCATTTGCACAGACATATGTGCTTTTCATACAATTGTCACATACTGCAACTAGACAAACTGCCCAGAGGTGAGAGCAGGCAGGAGAGAAGCAATTTGTTTCAAGTCACAAGAAGAATCGGTAGGATTTGACCAAATGAACCCAGCTAATTTTCTAGGCTTTTTGTTTACTATTGTGCATTGTGTGGACATTCTCTGTTGTAAACTGGCTCTAAGGAGAACAGCTTAACCAATGCAGCTTTAAAAGCAGGAGATGTACTTAGTCTCCACTAAGCAGTAAGTATCTTTTATTACTGCAGAACTGAGGGCATGATATTCCTGCCTGAAGAAATGGGGACAAAGTCCAGTAGCGCAAGGACTATTTTATTTTACTTTTCCTTGTGAGTAGGAATCTTCTTTTGAGGCATTTAGTTAAAGAACTAGGTGCCAGTCCTGGACTAGAAACTAACTAGAGTTTCTGTTTAAATGAAAAAGAGGAACTTGGTATTTCCAGCTCTATGATCTCAAACTGCTTTTGGTACCGAAAGTTAACATATATTTCTTTCTATGTAGCATCTGACAAAAGGAAAGGAATCAGCAACACATGAAAATTTTTGCTATTATTAAAAAAGTAATGGCAGTAGTAAGCTGCAGGAGAAGAGCTACAAAAACTGGTAGAAATAACCATAAAGATTCTTCCGTTCTGAACCGGTCAGAGCTCACTGCCTTCCGTGCATATGGGATGCCACTAAGGAGCAAAGGAACCAAGCAGGCACAATGTATTTGGTTTACAGCTGTAAAGAATACTATCTTCAGGAAACAGATAAGACTTAAAAAAAAAAAA
>JAYKAV010000444.1:1491050-1546806 GCA_035582835.1 Phoebastria nigripes | reverse complement strand
CATTTTTGGCCTCTCTCAGGCAAGAAAAATTACTTTTTTTTTTTTTTTTTTTTTTAACCACAAAGGGAAATTTTCTCTCTTACATGAAATACACAAATAGCGTGATAGGATGCCTTAATTCTGATTTCGGCAAGAATCCTTAAACTCAAAAATAAGTGTAGTACAGATGTTATGGCTTTTTCAGCCAAACACACCTCTGGTGAGCTAATTCCATAAGCTTCAGTCAAACAGTTAAAAATTCTAATTAAAGTTCAGAGAAACAAAAGAAGTCACCCAGAAAGATATAGTGAACCTGCTGCTCATCATGCAACTCACTCCAGTACCAGTTCACAAGTAAAAAGATAACCAGCTACTATTGTTCCTCCAGCATTTGAAACAATTCCTTTCTAGTCTAATTGCATAAGCAGAGAACGAGTGATCATGAACAGATATCCTAGCAGGTCCAGCAATTACTGGATAAGACCTCCCCAAAACAGCCAACTTGCACATCACAAAGTGAACTTTTTCTATGACTGTATCTAAAAGAAGGAGATACCCCCACCGCAGCTGTAGTCAAGCTGCCTGGGCAAGAACTGAGCTTTAGTGGTGACAGTAAACAGCACCTTCCAACCTGAATGCAGATCAGTTTTAGAAAAAGAGAAATAATTTCTTTTCAGAGCATCTATGCATTGAAGGCTAACTGAAACTTACCAAAATACTGTTCCATCAAAGACTTGCTTACTTCTTACACGTTAAATTTGAAGAAAATGTAGAAGGTGAAGATAGCGTAGTAACAGCTACACACTACGTGCAGTTCCAGTTCCCCCATCATAAGAGGCATATGCATTTTTCCTAATTCTAACAAAGGAGAGAGGTGACCAAAGGTATACAATGACTCACGTAAAAGTTAAAACTAAATAGGCATTCATTTTTAGCTGCTGTGGAGAAGAGGATTTGATGCTAGACAGACTTTCCTCTGACACAAACGCTGTTATAACCACTTTGAACAGCTGCACATCAAAATCTGCTTTCTTCGTAGGCCTTTACTAGAAATATTTTTTAAGCCAATCTACCTGTTTATGTAGTGGAGCCTAGCATCGCTATCTTTGCCTCGTAAGGAGTACATGTACAGTTTTGTAATTTAAGGCGGTCTAAGTCTGCACAATTCACACAATTCAATGTTTCCTGTCACCACAATTACGTTCCTTCAACACCATCACCAAAAAGCTTCAAAACCAACACTTTAAATGTATTTTTTTAAAAATATTTCTTCTTTTATTCTCTTCTAGGTTACCAACCAGATTTTCCCAGTTTGGACATACTCCTACCTTGCACTCCTTTTCCCAGTCTTCCTGATTACAGACTACGTGCGCTACAAGCCCGTCCTCCTCCTCCAGGGCGTCAGCTTCATCGTCACGTGGCTCTTGCTCCTCTTTGCACACGGAGTGGTGGCCATGCAGGTGGTGGAATTCTTCTACGGGATGGTGACAGCCACCGAGGTCGCCTATTACGCCTACATCTACAGCGTCGTCAGCACCRATCACTATCAGAGAGTGACGAGCTATTGCAGAAGTATCACTCTTGTTGCAGCCACTGTTGCCGCCGTGCTGGGACAGCTGCTGGTTTCCTTAGCAGATGTATCCTACTTTCACCTTAATGCCATTACTTTGGCTTCCGTGTCCCTGGCATTCGTGTGTTCGTTTTTCCTCCCAATGCCTCAAAAGAGTATGTTCTTCCACAGGAAAGATGTCTCAGAAACTCTCCCAGGACCAGATAAAGTTGTGGCTACAGTCGGCTCCGGCAGGCCATTGAGCTGCCAAGAGGACAAGGGCTCCGTATCTGCTGACAGGGGACCAACACCTGAACAGCAGGCTGACAATGCCCAGCCCCAGAATCATGTGCTCAGAGTACTGGTGCAGCTGAGCAAGGACCTGAGGGATTGCTACAGCTCTAGGAAGCTTCTCTACTGGTCCCTGTGGTGGGCTCTGGCTACGGCAGGCTTTAACCAGGTTCTGAATTACATCCAAGTGCTGTGGGACTTCAGAGCCCCCTCTCACAGCTCTGCAGTGTACAATGGAGCTGTTGAAGCAATAGCAACGTTTTTAGGTAAGTAAAAGATCATTAGCAACTACTTCTAACCCATCTTGTGCTGATGGCATTCTTCAGCAATGTCTTTGGTGCCTTTCTGTTCATTTCCTCTGAGGACCAAGGTCAACAGCAACAGCCTCCAATATATAACACCCAAACAGTTTGCAAAGCATGTTTTTACTGTACAACTTTATCAGTGGGATCTTCAAAAATAATCTTAAAAAAAATATAGATATAAGCTTTTCCTTAGGGGAGCCTCATTCCACCAAAGTGTTTTAAGAGTTTAAGTTCACAGCTCTGTTTAGACCATGAATTTAAGCCCAAGTAAGCAGTTCAAAAACACTGTGCAATGACACTTTGCCTATTCCTCCCTCAAATACACCTTAAGCTAGGTGGTTTGAAAATTAAAAAAAGAGCATATTAACAGATACGCTGCTCTAGATGGTCTGTTTAGACAGTGGATTAAAGATCATTTCAGGATGTGTGCTCCTGAACAAATACTCTGTGACTGCATCTGTATCCTGATCAATGAGTTTGCCTCTGGATGTGACACACAAGGAGAGGCTGAGAGCACTGTAATTGTTTAGCCTTGAGAAAACAAGGGATCTTATTAATGTGCATAAATACTTGAAGGGGAGGAGTGAAGAGGACGGAGCCGGACTCTTCCCAGTGGTGCCCAGTGACAGAACAAGGGGCAAGGGGCACAAATTTAAACAAAGTTCCACTTAAACATACAAGAATATTTTTATTGTAAGGGTGATTTAATACTGGAACAGGTTGGCCAGAGGTGTGGACTCTCCATCCCTAGAGATGTTCAAAACCTGGACACCATCCTGAGCAGCTTGCTCTAGTTGACTGTGCTTTTAGCAGGGCTAGGCGGTCTCCAGAGGTCTCTTCCAACCTCAGCCATTCTGATTCTCATTACAATAACTTGGTCCATCCAAATGACATTCCTCTTTGGCCACAGAACAGAAGGCATATGGGTAAAGTGCAACTTCATTTTAATAGCTGTACAGTACCAGTAGAGCCTCATTTTTGAGCTCACAGCTATGTCTCCTCCTTCATACCAGGAGCTTTATCTCACATTTCTACAGGGAACTCTCAGTTTACTCTTCCTCCCTGCAATCAGTATGAAAATGCATTTTTCTGAAGCTACCCCAAAACTTCTCAGACT
This sequence comes from Phoebastria nigripes, assembly GCA_035582835.1. Taxonomy (NCBI): domain Eukaryota; kingdom Metazoa; phylum Chordata; class Aves; order Procellariiformes; family Diomedeidae; genus Phoebastria; species Phoebastria nigripes. The sequence continues at coordinate 1,543,565 of JAYKAV010000444.1, read as the reverse complement.
ACTGGTTTGAGCAGTATTCCCAAGGGCTTTCTTGCTTTTACACCCTCTGGCACTTGATACTATTTCACAGTACAGAAAGCACTCACAGTACTAGGAACCGCTGGTTATAGCAGTGATGGACCAAAGGAGTAGGCCTGCTATGACTTTTTGAATTCTGATGAAGAGCACATGCAACCAGCAAATGAAGTCCAATTTTGCACTAGTGTGCTAGCCTGCCTGAAAACATCTGGGCAACTGGTACTCTCTGGACTCTGATAACTCACTGCTGTATAACCTGCCTGGACCAGACTTCTCTTTCCATTTGAGCTACTAACACATAGCATATTGTGTTTCAAAGAGCTTTCATAAACCTACAGGAGCCTCTGTGCTAAAGGAGCATAAAAAGAAAAAAAAAAAAAAAAATCAACGCACTGGAGTTTGTTATACCATGTTACGCTCAAGTAAGGGCTTCTACTGTATGTGATGGTCAACAAGGCATTGACGCACACAGTTCATAAGATTTTTCACCAGAAACTGAAAAAGACGCTTTCATAAAAAACCAAAGCATGAAGGAGTGCAACAGATTTTCATTTCAAAGATCTTTACATGAAGGAATTAAACTCCATTATGCATACTTTGGCAGCATATGCTTGGTGGGATTGTTCTTCTCTTCACTCACAGTTGTCAAAAAATGGAGTAACAATAAACTGCACACTACTGCCTCCAGCCTTAGGCATGAGGCACTTTCTCAGAGTGCTTCAGTCTGTAAAGGCTCTGTAAGCAAGGAAAAAAACAACCCAAACAAACAGAAGACACCCACACCACTAACAGAAAATAAAAGCCACGCCATTATCAAAGCCCATTGTGGCTGTAACAGTCTCAAGAGCTCCTAGCATGATCCATTTACACAGTTTTGCAATGGCTCTAGAAGGATGATAATGTTTCAGAGGTTTAATTACTACTTTTAAATTTTTAGGTTCAGCAACATCCATGGCAGTTGGATATGTCAAAGTAAACTGGGATCTTTCTGGAGAACTGGCTTTGGGAATTTTCTCTGCAATGGATGCTGGTTCTCTGTTTCTCATGCACTTTACTGACAACATCTGGGCATGTTATGCTGGTTACCTTGTGTTTAAAGCATGCTATATGCTCCTCATAACAATAGCAACGTAAGTATAATACACAACTGTTCTAATTAAATTGATTTAAATCAGTAAGTGTCACATTTTTAAGTTTATCAAAATTTTACTGAAAGTTTGCCTAGAAATAAGATTTTTAAATAGGTCCTGACAACAGCACATATTATTTCTAGCTTATATAAAACTATGCTTAAAATTATATGACCTAACCATTACAATAGGTTACTCCAAGTCAGAAACTACCTTATTCTGCATTTAGCTGTTGAATGATCTATGTACAAGTATTCTCTAAATGATCAAATGAACATACACAGGTCTTCATTTAGCAAAAATACCCACTCAAAATATGTAAGAGATAAGTAGGCTGCACAAAAGTGCCAAAGCCAGAAAAACAAGTGTTTTCTGCCAAAATGAAGCTGTTAAAGCTTAATAGCCAAGATTGAAGAGGCTTTATCCTATGAAGAATCCACTCTGCACATTACATTGTTCCCAAACTTCCTCCCATAAGTAAATTGCAAGCGTTCATGTTCTCCATAGTTTAGTTAACCTGTACATTCATTTTCAGGTTTCAGATTGCTGTCAATCTAAGCATGGAGCGTTATGCTTTGATGTTTGGCTTCAACAACTTTGTTGCACTGGTGATTCAGACAATTTTAACTGTTGTTGTAGTAGATTCAAAAGGTCTGGGACTGGATATCAGCACCCAGGTAAGCTACATTACTCACACTGCTCTCAGTTCCCCTGCTCTCCTCCAAAAGAGGGTTCTACTCCGAGATTGGCCTTTGGGAAGATATTAGGTGATGGGCTTGCTTAGGACAGTTACTCACTTGAAAAACAGGTTCGTTTAAAGTGAACTGGCAGTAGCTACTACAACCTACTTGTCCTCTAGTCCTGCCAAATTTGCATTTCTGCAATAATTTTCAGAATATTTTCATAGAGCAGAAGGGAAAGACCACCACCTATTACTCAGGGTTTTTTTTATTTAAAGGCTTACTATTCACAAGTTTATTGTCAAAATACCCTAAAACAGAAGGATGAAGCAAGCTGAAAGGCAATCTGTGGGTCTATTACTGGGGTAATTCTAAGTTACATAGTTTCACTGGATGCATCTTTAAATTACTGTAATTCTGAAAACTAACTAATCTCATGATTCCCCATTAAATTTCTGAATTTAAAGTTTAAACTTACCTACTGAATGAGGTCCAAGTCTCTAGCTTTCATCTTTTCAGAGAAGAGCCATAAAGTGCAGGGCAGCTGTCCTCTTCCCTTACTGAGGTTGGGAGAGGAAGCACTAAACAGTATTCTCCACTCCCCCCCCCCCCCTTTTACAACTGCGGACTTCCTACAGTATGAAGTCAAGCAGCGACTTCTTGAATCCTTTCAAGATGGGATCATTTTAGGGCATGGGTGACAGTGAAGGGAAGGTGGCAGTGGAGGGACACCCCTTCAGTTACTACCTAACAGCAAAAGGAGTTTCTGACTCTCCCTCCTTCTTCCCCACCTCCATTTCCCAGTTTCTCATTTATGGCAGCTACTTTACATTCATAGCTGGAATTTTCATCATCAGAAGCATATACACCATTATCTCCATCAAATGCAGAAATACCAGTGTGACTGGTGAAAGCATTGATCGTTAACAAAGGAGACAAAAAGAATGGCTGCAAGCAACAGTGCAGAAGGCTGCATCATCTGAACAATGAATTAGGAGAAACATAATGCCCAATCAAGCAAGACTGGTCAATGGTGAAACAGGCTGTTCATAAGCCTACAGCGTAAAGAGCTTTGTCAACAGGTTAATACATTTTGCCCGTTTTCTTCACCAGTAGTTCTAATACCAAACAATACTCAAACAATCTTTATTTCAACTCAAATTTAATGATCTGACACCAAGACTTCTATTAATGCTCAATAAGCGCAACAAGCAAGTGCATACAGATGCCTGAACCTCACAACAGAAGAGCTTACAGAACACAACTATCAAACTTYCACTTCTACTGAGTATTTCAATTAAAGGCAATTTAGTCATAGGCGTAAGACCATCAAACATTCCTAGGTGTGCTGGTTTTGGCTGGGATAGAGTTAATTTTCTTCATAGTAGCTAGCATGGGGCTATGTTTTGGATTTGTGCTGAAAACAGTGTTGCTAACACAGGGATGTTTTAGTTACTGCTGAGCAGAGCTTACACAGAGTCAGGGCCTTTTCTGCTTCTCACCCCACCCCACCAGCGAGCAGGCTGGGGGTGCACAAGGAGTTGGGAGGGGACACGGCTGGGACAGCTGACCCCAACTGACCAAAGGGATATTCCATACCATATGACTCATGCTCAGCATATAAAGCTGGGGGAAGAAGGAGGAAGGGGGGGGCGTTTGGAGTGATGGCATTTGTCTTCCCAAGTAACCGTTATGCGTGATGGAGCCCTGCTTTCCTGGAGATGGCTGAACACCTGCCTGCCGATGGGAAGGAGTGAAGGAATTCCTTGTTTTGCTTTGCTTGCGTGCGCAGCTTTTGCTTTCCCTATTAAACTGTCTTTATCTCAACCCACGAGTTTTCTCACTTTTACCCTTCCGATTCTCTCCCCCATCCCACCGCGGGGGAGTGAGCAAGCGGCTGTGTGGTGCTTAGTTCCTGGCTGGGGTTAAACCACGACACCAGGGAATCTAAAGCACTTGCCCCATAGCAGCAAGATGATCTGTTGGAAAGCTTGCCACAGAAACCTTTTGAAAACTTAAAGACTTTTTCAACTGGAAGTTGTGACATACATTTTTAAACCAAGTTAACAAATAGCAAGAAACCAGTCTTTTCCAAAAGACACTACTTCTGTATGTTCAAAGATGGGATTACTACAATGCTATATAGCATAGCAATACTGCGACTTTAGTTTACAAATGGCCAAATGCAGTCATTTCTGATTCCAGACAGACAACACACTCCTCAGAAATCTGAAGTTACAGGACTGCAAGGAAAACATGTCATTATATACAGATGAACTGCTACTGATGCAGTGACAGCTTTACTGTGAATGTGTTGAAGATGTACGAATACAACGCACTAACCTTCCCTTTGAGTGTCCGTCTTGATAAGCATATGCATTAATTATGTCTGACAACTGCCATGACCCACACACACTTATCTTTGGAAGCAAAAAAACCTCCTAAACTAACTTCTTATTTTTAAGCCATGGGAAGACACTTCAATTTCTATACAAGGCAGTCTTACTTAAATAACACCACTTAAAGTTTAGCTATAACTAAAGCTAATTAGGGAATAAGTGAATTTCAGTATCTCTCAGCAGTAATCAGCTTCATTTGGATCAGAACAATTTCAATAGATGCTGATCTCATTAGCCCTTGCCCAAAGCTTAATTTACATCACTTTAGGTGAAGGGAGCACAGGATTGTTCCTCTTCCACAAGGCTGTTCCTCATCTCATTGATAAGACATTTGGTTGATTTGGTCCAGTTCCCTGCAATGAGCATATTTAAGCATTCCACAAGTCCTTCTGAACCCTTGCAGTTCCCCACTCTCTACTGACTTTATGTGTTACTATCCCAAAACAACTAAGGGCAACAACAGGGAAGAACTACAGCTATTTAGACTATGCTAAAAAACTGGTGAGAGCAAGGACATCACTAACATCCTGGAAATCCTCAGTTGCTGGGGATTTGTTTAGTGAATTTCCCAGAGAATCTTGGGAATTAAACCATACTCTATCCAGCAGTCCTCATCAGAAGGAAAAGAGACTTCAAGTCTGTTTTAACTTTAAATATGCCAACAGGACAAAACCAGACATTTAAGTGAGGAATGCTACTACAAGCAGCTTGTTGTATTAAGGTGCCTGTCCCCTGCTTTGGGATCTCCAAAGCTTTAAAAAAAAAAAAAAAAAAGATACAGAAATTACTACCACCCCATAGGCAGGCAACAGAAGTCAAAAGCACTGGCATAAGAGTTTTTACAAGCAGTGGTCAAGTTTTTCAGCTCCCCTAGAAATAAGCAAATCTAACCATTCAGGCAGTCAATTAAAAGTGAAATGTCTGACCTTCAAGAATTTTCACATTTGTCTCAAATGGGCTTGCACATCCTTTTCTCAAAAATCATCTGACATAATCTGATCTTATATTCCTGTTATCTTGAAAACTGTTAAGAGTGTTATTCTCCAGCTGGTCAGAAACCTTTTTTTAAGCTTGCAGTTTATGTATTCATGATATATTTACATTATTTGCTTAGTTCTAGTATTACACTTGAACTTAAGCCAAGTTATCTCTGTGTTTAAAACACCATCACCAACTACTTTGATGCAAAATTGTATTTTTCTTGAACCTTCTTCCTATTACAGACTAGACAAGCCAGACATTTTTCTCCCGTCTACAAATTGCATTCTAGTATGACAGGAAACATTCTAGAAAATAAAAAAATAATTGATGAATTTAATATTCCACAGGAGGTTTTACTAATATATATCAATTTTTAATAAAGAGAGTGCTATTACATCTGTGGTACCTTGGCCTGCTATTACTCATACTGTTCTGATCACAACTAAGTCTTGTTCAAAGACTGTCATTAGCTACCCATAATTACATGTCTTTTGCAGCTAACCATTTCTCAAGTAACTACCCTCCTCAGTGCTCCAGTGTCCTTCATTACACAGCTATTCTGTCAAAATAATTCAAGTTCACTTAACACTTTCCTGTTCGATAGGTCACTTCACTTGAGCTAGAACAGCAAGCTTAATCACAAGGACACAAAGAAACATATCCAAATGAGGCATGTGAAAATTTTAAGCTTAACTCACCTTTAAGCATATTGCTTTTGATAACTCATCTGTGTATGAGACTCACAATATGTCCATTTTAACCCAATAAAATGTTACTGCACAGAAATAATAATAAACACAATTGTTTTTTCTAATATTTATTTTTTTCACCTGCAAACTGTAGCAAAACATGATCAGCTTTATTATGCAGACAGGTATCCCTCTAACATTAGAGATTTAGGCATGTATAAATAGAAGAGCTCTTAGGAAAGGAAAACATTTTGAGAAATGAACAAACCTTCAATTTAACTTCATGACTTCCAATACCAATGGTTAAAATGATGTAGCTCATTCATTCAAGAGATACAACAGCACCTTAAAGTGGCTGATCTATTTCCCAGTAACATTTTTCACATAACAATGTGTTAAAGTTACAAATACTGATATGCACAAATAGCTATTTTCTAAGAAAAATATGTACAGTACTGCAGCATAATGAATGTGGTATCTGCAATAACTTATTAGCCAATTTTAATATACATGATACCGCTACTTTTTACCTGCCAGTTCACAGGTTCAAGGATGTTACCACAGCCCTCTGTTTTGCACGTTATTACCTGGTGGGGGGGTTGATTTTCTTGGGTTTTGTGGGGGTTTTTTGTTTTTTTTTTGCTTTTTTTAAAATTTTTTAAAGGTACACAATGCAGGCTTTTATTTTTACTTCTTAAAGACTTCTTTTGTGTTTAAAGCTAATATCAGTGAAACAAGACAACAGTGCAAGAGGCGCAGAGATGTTATGTGACCACATAAGAGTTCTTTTGGGTAAAGTGTCTATAAGGCTATAAGAAAGGATTGGTTGATGAGCTTCCTGTTGGAAATTGTCCTGTTGGTGCACCAGCCTGGGGGAAAATGAAAGAAGAAAAATAAGACAGATATTTAAGATTTTGTTCCATATTGTAAACCATAAATGCAGGATATATAAAAAAAGAAAACAACCTATCAGGAAATATTTGTGGTTTATGTTGCAGTCTTTTTTTTTTGTTGGTTCTCTGAAATTACACTACTGTAAGAGCATGGCATACAAGTACCTCTGTTTTGATTTGAACAGCCTTACAAATGCCATGTCATCGTAATAATGAATTGCATTTAGGAGATTCACATGCTGCCTTCCCTTATTTGAAGCAAAAAAAAAAAAAAAAAAAAAAAAAAAGAAAATCTTTGTGTGTCTCTAAATTAAGTGTACAGATTATGCCTCTTCAGACATACATAAGTTATTAATATCATGCAACAACTCACTTACCATAAAAGGGTTACTAGATACTCCAACAGCTGCAACTTGTCCAAAAGGAGTTACTACAGGCTTTGCCTGTCCAAATGCAGCAAAACCTGCTCCTTGGAAAGATAAATGAAAAATATTAATACTAGTAGCCAATCTTCAAAGAGTTCTTTGCTGCAGCTCCYACATAAAAAACAAGTGGAAGCTTGGACTGCACAGTCAGGAGGATTGATCCTACTTAAACACTATCAGGAATGTAAGTGTAAAAAAAAGTACGGCTAGGCTTTTTCTTTGTTTTATTTTCAACTGTTTGGAACTAATCAATTTCCAATTTCTACATATGCACTTTTTTCAATGTTATTTTGTCATTTAAGTTTAGGGAGAAAGTACTTTCCAATTTTCTCTTGCCTGTGTTCTATGAAGTTAGAGAAACTGTTATAATCTGTTGCAGACACTCCAAAAATGAAGACAAAACAATCCTTCTTGCATAAAAACCCTTTAACCCTGGGAATACTTATAATTTTAGTATCAGATTATGGTAAGATTTCAGTTATGTCACTGCACACAGCCAAGTCAGAAAGCTCAACTACAGAGCCAAAACAGAGTGTGGGAACCTCTCATCAATATTATTATCAAGTTCATATAGAAATAAATACACACCCATTATTGCTAACTTACAGACAGATCATTTTCTCCATGTTTCCGATTTAAACAAGATTATCTAAAACATATAGACCTACCATTTGGCTGCTGAGCAAAAGCAGTCTGTTGAGGGAAAGCTGCCTGGGTTGGGAACGTGGGCTGCTGGAAATTGCCACTAAAACTAGTAGGAAGACTGTAGGAGGCAGGAGTTCCAAATCCTGCAGGCATGCTCATGGATGCAGTACCAAATGTTGCTGCTGGTAGGCAAAAAAATAACATTCCATTATTTGTAAGAAATCACTTTTTTCATGAGACAAATTACTATAATGTCATGTTAAGAAAAGTCTCCTAATGCCTCAGTGACTGTACAAAAGTTAGGTTCAACTTCTACAGCCACTGAACTGATTTGTTAGCTTGGATCACCACCACTAGGTGCGTAATTTACTTTTGCACTTTAAAAATGAATGGAATCATTTAAAATTTACTAGATCCAGCACATTCAGATATGCTTTCTGAAAAGGAAATTATGTTTTACTTTCTCTACATTATCATATACTTCCCCCGGAGTTTTTCTGGTAAAAGTCTGTACACATCAGAAGCAAGCACTTCAAGGCAGCATAAGCCCCTCTGTTTTTCTCCTTCTGAGAAAAGCATGAACGGATCTTCCTACTTCAAGCTGCATTACAGGAAGTTACAAGTCAAAAAAAAAAGTCATAAGGGATACATGCATCCCCTCTCTCTTCATCCCATCCTTAATGTCACTTCAAAGGAAATTTTCACCATGCACATTATTTGCACACAAAATTCCTATTGCAAATGCTCTTACTGTTGAGGTAAGACTTAAAACAAAAAAAAAAAAAAAAACAACCCAGAACTTTTCATCTGATTCTCTGCTGAACATTTCAAGTAAAGAACACAGAGCTCATATGCTATTCCACATGCCTTCAGCAAATAAACAGGAGCACATCAAGTGCAAAAATGTAGTAACAAAACCATTATTCAGTCTTTTGGGAGTTATTCTTGAAAGGAGAAGCACATAGAAGTTTTTTTGGTACAAATACAGACACCAGGCATTTTATTCTAGTTAAACATTAGACAGAACTTTTCTTTTGAAATGTTACAAGTTAGATTTTATGCAAGCTCAACTGTTTAAAAAATATTAATATATCTAATGAATATAGCTTAATTATCAGTTGAAAAATTTACCCCAAAAGTATTCAAGGGCAAGACATTATACATACATAAACTGCTGACAAAGTACACGCAAAGCTAATGTACTAACATTGTTCTCAAGTTACAGAGAGCAGAGAAGATTTTCAACAGGAAAACTTGCTAAAACAGCAAACAAAAGCACAACAAAGTGAGCAGTGACTTGGGATATCCCAAAAGGCATCAAGCTAGTGTTGGTAGAAACTTCAAGAGTCACTCAACCTGTTAGCATTATATTGTGACCGTGGAAGATATCAATAATGGTTTTGTTTTAGTTGCTTAATAGGTTGCCTATGTATGCTCTTCTCTCCCTTTGCCCACACCCACTCCATTTTAAAACACAAAGTCTTCCGAAATTCTACGTGCAGAGAACCAGATAGCTATCAATAAGCTTTTACAAGCAAGAACAATTAGCCACAAGAAACTTGATACCGAATGTGGCCACCTACCAAAATGAGCCTGAGGAAATATGTGAGAGTGCATTGCTCCCGAGAGGCCTTATGGAAGCCACAAAGAGACCAGACAATGTCAAATCATTTATACACTCTTGAACAGTCATTTCTTAGTTATGTATATATATATATAAAAAAAATACACACATATATGTACCAAACAATTTGTCCATAGCATGACCAGCAATAGACTAAGCTAAGAAAACCATTAGAAATAAATGCTACAAAACAGAACTCCCATGTAATAAATTGCAAAGTTCATGCAGAAAGAAAGCTTAGCATAAAAGGACAAGCTACAAGTTTACACCTTACACTGAAAGGGGTAGAATATTATCTTTACTTATAGTCATTATCTCTGTTACTTAGTACATAACATCAGTACAGCTGCCAAAGGGTTGGAAGCTCTGCAAGCCAAGGATAGCAGTTTAGAAGGCGGAAAGATAAGAGTTGCCATATTCGAACAAATTTATCTAAAGAGGCTACAAGTTCTTAACAATGATCCAAAATAGCACAATTAGTAATGAGATTAAAATGAGGAAAAAGATATTTTGGGCATTAAATAGCTGAATGAGTTTAACTGCATAATATCTCAAAAGGGACTGAAAACAGAATTCATTTTAGCAGAGGACATGAATTTGATCAATTCAGTTTTAACTCAGCCTGATCAGTTTAATTAAATCTACTTAAAACTTTGAGCAAAGCACAACTCAATGTTAAATGCATACATCAGCAGATTTAAGTCTGTGGAAGTCCAGTAAAAGTGCCACAATTTAGCAGTGCCTTTGGAGAGGAAAACCAGCATAATCTAACAGTCACCTAAATCCAAGTTCAGTGTTTTAAAGAAAAGTATGAATTTGCTTTTTTAAAAAAGTGATTAAGTTTCTTTCTATGGAATTATGATTCTACAGAATCTTCCCCCAGAAAATTAATGTAAATCATGAGTATAAAGATTATATTTAAACATATGCTTTACTGTTACAAAAGAGAAAAATAAAGGACACCACCAGTGTACTGAATAAGTGGACTGGTGAGGAGCTAACAGCCCAAAAGCCTTGTTTTTCCTGGGTCTAGCCCCAGCTCTTTATTTTTGAGGGCTTTCAGGACTTTGAAATAAAGAAACAAAAAAAGCAAGTGTACCTGCTTAGCAGCAGGGCTTTCAAGATCCCTGATTTCAGGGCAACCTACAATGAAGCATGCTTCAAAGCCAAGGTTATAGTCTTGGAAGGTACCCAACTGGTAATAAACAGACTACAAATAGCTTAGGTAGTATTAGAAGATCTTAAACAGATAATTTTGACATTTTTCATGTCCACCGTTTGAAATCCTAGGATTGGGCCAGAAACAGGAAACTAATGTCCTCAGCCCAATAAAGCATCACTTATCTCAAAAAAAAAAAAAGTTAAAGGTGATTTCTGCAGCCTGTTCATAAATATTGTACTCTACATTGAACGAACACACAACATGTCAAATAGACTAGAGACAGATAATACAGAAAACCTTTAAGAAACAAATTACACACTATGAAAAAAAGAATCAGTGCAAGTCTTGAAAGAAAGTTTCTCAAACACTCAGGGTTTTTTTTCCTAACCTGTTGCTCCTCGGCTATTGGTCTGGAATGGATTTGTTGAAGGTGCCACTGGGGCAACAGGGGCAGCTACAAATGGATTCGTGGAAGGTGTTGCTGAAAGATTAAAAACATTTTATTTAATAAAGTCTTTTAAAAATACCCAATCTGGCTCACTGACTCACAACTCTGTATTACGTTTATACAGCTTTTATACAGATACATAAATATTTAAAGTTACATGAATAATTAGGAATTGATAACAAAATATTTAATTTGAAATGCATCACAACATCAATACTTTTTTGGCATCCTTTAGTAACTTCAATATCACTAGTGTCAAAGTATAGCAATATCAACTAAAAATTAGTAAGATGTTTGCTTACAGTCCACAAAAGGTGTTAGCAACACTTATATACCTCCAAACGGAGCAGGCACACTCGAAGATGCAGGCTGTGTCTGAGCAGTAGCAGCCACAGGTACTGTTCCAAAAGCATTGCTGAAAATAATTCACACATTCAGTGAAGTCAGAATTGCTTGTTTAACAATTAAATACAACTTACAATTATTGTTGGCATGTAGAAGAATAGAAAAGGAATGCTTACGTGCAGTTTGCAAACTGCAATATAATTCACTAATGCCAGGAATTGAGCCCCTGATACCAGGTCAGAGACTCTAACTAGTGCTGAGCAATGAAAAGTCCTCTCCACCAACAGCAGGAGAAAGAATATTGAACAGAGGCCATCAGCATAAAGGTTGCAAAGCAGAAGCTTTAGGGGCACTTGCAATACCAAGCAGAGCTATAACGGGCATTTGGTATTTATTACTTTAATGATCTAAGAAAGAAGTGGTTGGCACCATTTACATTACAAATATCTGAACAATTTTTTTGCCAGGGATGATGCTATGATTTTCAGTATGCATGCAAATATTCTGTACAGGAAAGTGTTACCATCTAACAGGTTTAGCATGTAATGACTAGAAAGGTGCAGAGAACATTCTGCTGACAGAAAGCATTCTTAATTTCATCTTATATCATCTTTCAGACAGTACTGCTATTATTTAAAACAAAGGATGCAGTTTCAGTAGAACCTCTAAACTCATTCAACATTTCCCCATTTAGATAAGAAATAAAACCAGATTTGAGAAACAACTTTGAGCTACTTTTCTGCATATTGCTGAAGTCAATGTAGAAAGTCAGCTACTTCTAACAAAGTACCTGCTAACATTACTGGTGGAAGTATATGCGTTACTAGAGGTTGCTGTGGAGCTGAACACGCTGTCTAATTCCGCTAAAGCCGCATACTTGTCTGAAGATGCACTTGACTGATTTGGGGCTGACAATGCAGGACCTCCTGATGCTGACACTACTGTACTGAAGCCACTTCCTTGCTCACTACCACCTAGAAAGAAAGAAACCATATTAAAAGTGATGAAGATTGTTTCACTTTCTGCCCTGCCAACGTTGAGAACTAAATGAACGTTCATGCACAGTTTAAGTTTCAGACTTAAAAATTAAATATGCACTAGGGCATACAGAAAAAAAAAAATTTTAACAAGCCATTGGCTATTAGCAAAGTGTCATGCTTCTATAGATATTCTGCAGCTCCAGAGAGCCTCTGGTTTCCCTAGAATATGACGACTTAATACTACCATCATTTTCAACTAGAAAATTTAACAAAACACATACCCTCAAATTATCGATTTCAGAACAAAGTTCTACGTTACCAACCAACACAAGTTTTTATACACTATTTGAGAAGAAAAAAAGTTACAGAATAACTAGGTTTTTTCTCCTTAACTTAAAATTAGCTAAATCCAAGTATCACTGCTACTAGTTTATAAAAAACTAAAGCCAAATCTTTTTGTGGCAGAGAGGTAGGAAAGCTACTCTGGCAGTTCTCTGCAACAACTGTGGCTCTCCATTCAAGAGCCTTCACTATAGGTTTTAGCACAAAAATAAAATATATATTTTTATATATTTTCATCATTGCAGTAATAGTTATTTAGATATTTCCACTTAAAAGTTATTCATCTTGACAGCAAATAGGTTCCCAAAAAGCAGTCTTCTGATGACATCCTTTTGGAGTGACGTTAGTCTTAAAACTTACATCTTACACATTAAGGGTACACTGACGTGAAATTCTACTGATAAAGGACATTTTGAAATACGGTTACTATTTTGACATGCACAGCCATCCTTGTGGTAAGTATACACATGTAGAATAAGCACATCAAAGAATAAAGTTTAATACCTTGCCCTGCGCTGAAGATATTATCTAAATTAGCAAGAGCTGCATATTTGTCAGCTGACTGGAGATTCGATTTATTCACTGCAGCTTTACTTGCTGTTGTGTTGCTCTGAGAAGCATTGAAGGCTCCAAAATCAGCACTGGAGGATTTGGGGAAGTTATCAAAGTGAGCAAAGTTAGCATTCACCGATCCAGCGCTTCCACCTGTAACAAATTAAGTTAACATGATCAACACTCCAAAGCTAGAGAAAGTCTCTTCAACTGTAACTGATGGCACAATAATCCCACCTCTTTGTGGTTACATGAGGCAACGTGTTCCCCCACCCCACGCATTTAAGACCCTTTCCCACTTCCTTCAAAGTTACATTGGGTCATCAGAAATTTTTTTTTTTTTTTTTACATTTTTCAGTCTGCAGATCAGGGACAAGAAAACCCCCAAGCATCAACAGCTTAAATCACAGTCATAATCTGATCTTGAAAAACTTTATGCTATTTATTAGCTGTTAAAGTAATTTCAACAATAGTATTTTGCTAGAAAAATAAGTATTTGTCTCAATCTTTTACATGCAAAATACAGAAGCTTCATTTTCCTGACATATGTGTCTAAGGAATAGCTACTATTTGCATTTACTTAATGGTACAATGTTTAGCCATTTCAGAAGTCAGCCATCGTTCTAAGCAAAGAACAGTGCCCAGAATTCCAAAAGTATTATGATCCCTTGCCAAGGTTTAGACGGATAGTTTGGTTCTCTGTTCTCAGATTTTTAGACTACATCCAATCAGGAAAGAGGTGAGAGGGAAGACGCAACACTTTTTATACCAAGTCTCCACTGATGTCAGAGATACATAAATCATTTTTAAAAATCTGACTTAGGTCCACACAACTGAACTTCAGTTCAAATATGAAACCATGAGCTTCCATCCCTTCAGTGTCCAGACAATTTAATCTAGGCAGGTCACGTACTTAAATTTAAATGAGTTGTTCCATTAAGTGTATCACATTTTGTAACAGTTGATTGAGGATTCCACTCATACTACAGAACACACAACTTTCTAACAGCATAATCAAGAAGTTAAAACATATGCAACAGTAGGAATGAAAATGCTATACTACAACGGCATAAAATGAAGCAAGCCGAGTTTTCCACTGCGTGGAACTTACTGTGTACAGCCTGGAGAGGAAAAGCTGAAGTAAATTCACCAAAACTGCAGCTAGATGAAAGCGTTCTGAACGCTGGACAGCCAGAAATTGTGTGTGGGTTAAAGTTAACATAAGAAGGGAGAAAGAAAATTTGAAAAAAAGTTTAAAACGACACCACACTCAAAAAAAAAAAAAAAAAAAAAAAAAAAAAAAAAAAAAAAAAAAAAAAAAAAAAAAAAAAAAAAAAAAAAAAAAAAAAAAAAAGGAAAAGAAAGTCAGTCAGCCAAAGATCTAGACAAACAGCAAGTGTAAGCTCAAGCAGAAGTTCTAAAGCATGATCAAATTAAAGGAAAGCAAAATAAATCTTAGCAATAGGCTCTACACATGAAGTCAAACATACTGAAGTGTGTGCATATGTTATACATACGCATAGACACACACTTTTTTTTTGTGCTGTCATGTGCTTTTGGGTCTACTGAAACACTTCTCTTACAAGATACAGAGTCAATTCAGTATTTATCAAAAGCAGTATGGTTTATTCTTTTCATAGTTATTTCAGGTGTAGAGCTAACAAACACATAGTGCCATAAATCAGACTTCTGAGTAGCATTAGGAAAAAAAAGAAAATCAACACCAAACAGAAGGAATTCATTTTGAGTTTCCCCAGAGCTTCAGATGGCTTGATTGCATTAAAGCAGGCAGATGCAAGAAATCAACTCAACATAAGTACCTTCCAACATAAAGGTAAGGATTATTTCAATTAAGTATTAATCAAAAGTGCTAGAGTTCTACCTGTATTTTGGGGCTGAAAAGAAGGCTGACTTGCTGTGGGGAAACCTCCAAAATTACTCGAGCCACTAGACTGTCCAAATGCATCAAAGTTTGCAAAACCTGCATTTGCAGAGTTCTGCGCTGTAAATTGCAAAGGAACAAAACATGTTAAATGGATATGGGAAATAAACACAAAAAACAGATGTATTAACTGAATTCATGGTCATGACAGCCTCCAAAGGTTATGTCCTACCTTGTAATTTCTTTTTACATGAAAAAATTATACATGATATTCTACAACGGAAAGTTGTCTTTGAACAAGCTTTCACGAATCACCTTCACAGAGCTGTACCAGTTAATGCTACTTCTCTCCTCCTCACACATGCATGACCTGATGAAGTCCAGTTCAGCTTAACCCTAGAGTGTTTGCAGTGGTGGCTGGTCAGGGAAAACCAGCCAAAAAGTACAGAATACCAGATGTACACCTGTAGAACCCAAACCAGGTATCATTCTAAATGTTAGTTTCCAAAACTAGAATTTGTGGACTAACCAAACATTTCTTTGGGAATAAAAATTAGAAAGTATTCTTGTAACATACTGACAATTTGAATTCCTCATATACAAAGTGCTTCTTCCTTGGGTGAATTTAGTTTGACACCACTTGAATAGTTTTGGCTAGGTTTATAAATTCATTTCACTGGAAAATTCAGGTTTTTAAAAAACTAAATCAGAGTACAGAAATATGGAAAATCAATACCAATGTCAAGAAGATAGCATTCATAGAGTGTATCCACAAAATAAAATCCAAGGACATTTCAAATAGAATTTCAGTTTTCGCCTTCCTTTCGTTCCATACTATAGGAGAAAATAAAAGTTAACACCCATCTAATTTCAAACAGCTGGACATTCAATCATCTATAGATTCAACAGGAATTGCATACCTAACTAATAAGCTCCACAAAAAGTCTTAAACACTGTTATAAGCAAGGAGTAAGAGAAAAAAAATGTTTTTAATCAAATGCAAAACAAACCCTGTATATATAGTTAACTTGAGTTACCATCTAAAGAAAGCCCACAAAAAACCTTCTAGAATAACAGATGCAATACATTATATTTTTGGGTCAGGATTTGTTTATTCTAGAGGGATTTTGCAGATTAAGTATATACAAAAACAATAAATTATGCTGATTGTTTAAGTACTGTTACTTAATAGCCAGATAATGCTAATAAAAAGTTGCATTACTTCACTTAATTTCTACTAAAAAATCATCTGTACTACAAATTTATAAACTAAAAGGACATTTTTATACAAACTACTGTATTCCACAATGCTGCTAATACAAATGAAAGTGCAAGCATTTCCCTTCACAGGGGATACTGGGAGAGAAGGTGAGGTTTGACTCTACTTGATACCACTTTTTATTAGAAGCGTTCATGCATATTGGCTTTACATGGCATGGTTTTGGTAGTGGGGGGCTGCAGGGGTGGCTGCTGTGAGAAGAGATCAGAAGCTGCCCCCATTTCTTACAGCCAGTTTCAGACGGCTCCAAAACAGACCTGCTGCTGCCCAAAGCTGAGCCCATCAGCAATCCTGGTGGCACCTCTGTGGTAACATATTTAAGAAAGGGTAAAAAACACTGTGCAGCAGCTGTGAGAGTAAGGAGTGAGAAAAATGCAAGAGAAACAACCCTGCAGACACCGAGGTCAGTGAAGAGGGAGGGGGAGGATGTGCTCCAGGCACTGGAGCAGAGATTTCCCTGCAGCCCATGGAGAAGACCATGATGAAGAAAAAGGTTATCCCCCTGCAGCCCACAAAGGACCACGGTAGAACAGATATCCACACTGCAGCCTGTGGAAGATCCCATACCAGAGCAGGTAGAGATGCCCTGAAGGAAGCCGGAGCCTGTGGAAAGTCCATGCTGGAGCAGGCTCCTGGTAGGAGCTGTAGCTAATGGAGAGGAGCCCACACAGGAACAGGTTTTCTGGCAGAAGCTGTGACCCTCTGGGGGCCCATGCTGGAGCAGTCTATGCCTGAAGGACTGTACCCCATGGAAAGGGCCCATGATGGAGCAGTTCTTGAAGAACTGTAGCCCACAGGAAGGGCCCACGGAGAAGTTTGTGAAGGACTGTACCCCACTGCCAGGGAGGGACCCCACATGGAGCAGGGGAACAACATGAGGAAGAAGGAGTGGCAGAGATGAAGCGTTATGAACTGACTGCAACCCCCACTCCCCATCCCTCTGCACTGCTCAGGGGGAGGAGGTAGACGAGTCAGAAGTGAAACTGAGCCTGGAAAGAAGGGGTGAAGGCGGTTTTAGTTTTGTTTTTATTTCTCACTATCCTACCCTAT
This sequence comes from Phoebastria nigripes, assembly GCA_035582835.1. Classification (NCBI taxonomy): domain Eukaryota; kingdom Metazoa; phylum Chordata; class Aves; order Procellariiformes; family Diomedeidae; genus Phoebastria; species Phoebastria nigripes. Next base: position 1,526,041 of record JAYKAV010000444.1, on the reverse strand, counting down.
TATTAATTGACAATAAATTAAGTTAATCTTCCCCAAGTCAAGTCTGTTTTGCCCATGACAGTAACTGGCAAGTGATCTCCCTGTCCCTACCTTGACTCACAAGCTTTTTCATCATATTTTCTCCCCCTATCCTGCTGAGGGGGAGTGAGAGAGCATCTTGGTGGGCACCTGGCAGCCAGCCAAGGTGAACCCACCACAGCATGAGAGTCAACAAGCAAGAGGGGGGGTGGAAATCAATGAGAAAGCAAGGTCTTGGTAAAGTTCTGTCCTAAAATTTTCACCTTTGAAGTGTGCAAGGAGAAGAAGTTGACACAAACAGAAGAAAAATAGTTTCTATTATACCCTCTGTATTGGTTCAAACAGCATTCTACAGACTTCAACTCCAAATTCCACAGGTTTTTGTTTTGTTTTTAAACCAGTAGCTTAAGAGGAATAGATTAAGAATTCAATTGCACCTTGCTTTAAAATGAAAGTGATGCTTTCATCCTGATGCATCAATTGGATAGGGGCTACTCAGAGACTGATGTTTAGTTGACCAAATAGGATTAAGTACATAAATGTCACTCTTTGAATTGTGACAAAGTTTTTCATTTTAACCACTCACACAAATAGAATACTATGTCAAGAACCTTAAATGAAATATCTTTTGAGTCTAGATTAAAAAAACTGGAACATATTATATTACAGGCCACTTTTAACAATTTTATTGCATCAGCTGACACAGAAAGTATGATTTGCAAGTAGACCCATGTTAAAACAGTAAAGCCGTAAAGACTCTTCTGCAGAGTATTCAGATGTTAATCTTGATTTATTTTATGTGGTAAAGTTTAAACCTATGTAGAAGTGGCACAAAGGTAAAGACCAGGTAAGACTTGTACTTTCCTGTACCTGAACAATATGTAGATTGGCAATTCCAAAATTCAGTTCTCCACACAGAAACCCAAGAACAACCCTAAGTAAGTTAAGGAACTGCAGTGGATTGCAGATTGGCATAGATTTATGACTGCTGTTGTGACTGCAGATCAATGAGGCAGTACAAAAGCTAGCTGGCTAAAGCTAGCTCAAGTATGACAGCACCAGTCATGGCAATGCAAGCTGCCTCTACAATCTTTGCATAGTTTCTTCTGTGAGGTTTACACTACCTGGTGTGGAATAAAGGCATGAAACATTGCAAAACCAAAAAAAACCTAAAATAAATTCCACATATATTCAATTACAAAATTGAAAATAATTCTCTAGAAGACAATAACTATATCGTACTATTTTATTTCTTCTGGGTAAAGCCTATTCTCCTTTGTTACCCGTCATAGAGTTGTGCTGTGTTATTACGCCGTTTTAAAATCTTTTGTGCAGGTCTTCTAATCCGTTAGTTTATAGAAAGTCTACATGCCAAAAATTTTTATCTTTTTTGTCACTATTACCAGTCTGTAAACTAYAGACAGAAAACAGTTATCTACCATCATCTTCAAAATCTCATCATTTTGCAGAAGTTATGGAACTTCGTAAATTAAATACAGACAGTAAACATAAGGTCAGCATGTTTCCCCTTCAACATGCAACAATGTCCTGAGCCAGCTTAGTATATTAGAAGACTCAGAAAAAAAGGAACATATCAAAAGTTGCACTTTCTGCATAATTTTCAAGCTTTACATCTACACTTTACAGATCACAGCACAAGTTTGTTAATATTTTCTCATCAGCTGCTGCACTCAGTTGTGCCTTAACTGCAGAAACAGTAACTTATACTGGAAGACCTTGAATTTGCTGGTGCTCTTCAGCGATTTCTTCAGTTAACCATAGCATACATGAAGGGAAAGAGAAAAGTCCATCCCCTGCAGGCATAGCTAAAACCAAGCCCTAAAACAAGAACACCTGACCATAAACTTCAAGCAAGTAGTGCTCGACTAAGTGCAAGTTCTTCCATCCTCTGCTGTAGTGTGTGATTACTAACAAAAATTACATGTTTATACGGCTCCTTAAATGAGCATTTAAAACTCATTTTTGCCAAAGCTGGCAGACTGATCAACCCTCCTTATGTTCCAAAGGGAAGAGTCTGTAACATTTCATTATTAGTTTCAGTTAACACTACCCTGTGGTTACTGCACACAGAACAAGCCTTACAAGTGTTTTACCCTAGCAAGTCAGAAAACACCTTCAGATAAACCAGCCTGCAATACACATTCAGCTATTGCACACTCAGAATTAGATTTTTGTCTTTTAGAAACTGATTCACCAGCCCTGAAACTGTTTTGGGTTCTAAAACTTATGGAAAGGAGTCATGGGAATGACCACAATGGTTAATTATTGAAACAGAAAACTAGTCAGTACAGCTGAGTATTCCTCTCAATTTTGAGTTTCAGCACTTATTTCAACCAGAAATTAACAGAGTCTTTCATAAGATTATATTTATTCTTGACTGTTCATATTGCTTTTTATCCTTTTAAAAATTACCCAGCAGAGATGCAGTGGAATTTTACCTAGATTTGGAACACAGTCATGAAATATTGCTTTAACAGAATTTTCATCTTCTGAAACCCACAAAGAGTAATTAAGTGTATATAAATATAGAATCATTCAGCAACAAGTTTGGAAAGAATAAGTTATTAGAAAAAATTAAATATCTGCAGCCTCTTCAGTAACACTGTACAACATTGACCAGTCAGCAGAAGTTCTCCCAGTTAAATATACCTCCAAAAAGATGATTAACATGAAATCTTATGTTAAGGATTTTACAAAATACAGAATAAGAGTTGCTGTTGCAGTGTATTACTGAATTCAGCCTATTATTTCACAACTTTTTTTTTTTTTTGAAAGTTAACTTTGAGAAAGCCTTCACACTTTGCTCAGTTCTTCAGGTGTGCCTTAAGTCACCTCCATCACACTTCCTCTCAGCTGTTAACAATTTCAGGACTGATTTGCAAGAAATCTCTCTTATTCTTGTTGGCTTAGCAGCATCATAGTTTCTCTCAGAAAAACTAGATGAAAAGCCCATTCAGACAAGGCAGGCAAAGGTACTTTCCCACAATTACAATGCAAGTTAGCAACAACATACTTCAGTGACCACAGAATCAACTTTTTCTTTAGGATAGACTTCTATGGCTCAAGATCTTTGGCTGAAAATAAACCCTGAGGGCTCAATATATTTTACTGAAGTCATTCTTTAAGAATTCAAGGCCTACCCCCATCATCAGCCAATAACGTATGCTCGAAGCTTGTTTACTCTTCCTGAAACTACAGAATACTACCCACATGGGTAGTATTCAGTTTTCAAATAGACACACACACACAAGAGGAGGTCATTCCTTAAACTGAGGAAGCCTTTGTTTTTCTTTTAACAAATTGACAGTTATTGTCAATGCATTTGAACCCCCTTAAAGTCCCTATATCTGCTTTCTTTCCATGAATGCTCTTCCTAATAATTTTCAGAAAGAAAATTAAAGGTCTAATATCAGCTTCTTCCTACATTCTGTTACTCATCCTCTCACTCTCTCCCCCGAAGGATTTAAAGTTCTAGTAGCAGGCAGAAACAGTCTAATCATACATATCATAGAAAATAGCTAGACCAACTCCCACTTCAGAAAGCAGGATTATCAGCCTTTCTGTCTTCAACATTTCTTTATAAAGATCTAAAGGAAATCTTGAGCAATACAACATTCTCAAGGCACAGAAATTACGTATACCTCATGAAGAAGTTTAGTCTAAAGTCATCAAAAATTAAAACTACATTTTATGCATTTAAAAGGGATACAATGCTCAGAGTACTTACCTGTATGACTGTTGAAGTGTGCAAAATTAGCAAAATTTGCTGTAGCAGTTGACTGAGGAGGAGCAGCAGCAAAGATATCTGAGCCAAGGTCACTGAGGAGGTCAAATTGTTTCTTTTCTTGTTGCTGCTGTCCTTGAGATCGAACTACAACAGGAGACTACAAACAACATTTCAATTAGCTAATACAAAAAAGCTGATATTTTACCAAACTGACTTTTGCAAAATACTAGAAGGATAGACTAAGCATATTTCTTTAACAAGTCATTTATTCCTGAAGTTTAAGATGCTGTATACAGCACAGACCCTCCTCCTGTAGTATGAGGAAGACAATCTCTTTATGCTACTATGGTGGCTTTTAAAGGAACTCTGCAGCAGATTTCCATGGATTAATAGGGCCTAGAAGAATAACATAGCAGCATACAAGCAGCTTCAAAATTATGTATTTAAAACTGCAAATACCATACAAATACAAGCAATAAAACTTAATTTTACAAGTTGGAAAATAGTTATTCACTGCATTCTGAAAAAAATCTTTAGAAATCAGTATAGGGAGAGAAAAATTGAAGAATTTCATAGCAAGGCTGCAAGCCGCAAACTTCTACTGTTTGAGTCTTAAGAGGTTGAAGAGTTCAGGAGTTGTCTGTATCCTCAAGGTAAAACCGTTTTTCAAAAAAACTGTCTTCCCTCCAAAATCTAAGTACATAGTGTTGTTTGACTTTACATAACAGCATACAGACACTCCCTGAAAGCCACCTGGTAAGACAGTTACAGAATGCATAGCAAGTAATAATGAACATGCATGCTTTTCATCCACATATTCACTACTAATCTCATGGTTAACAGTATCAGCCATTTTATTGTTTTCAAATTAAAAAAAACCAAACATGAAAATATATCACATCAGGTTCAAACTTTAGAGATATTTAAGCAAAAGATAATCACAATTAAACTTGTCAATCACACTGGAAAACTCTGCTTACTGAAAATAACCATTAAAAAAAAAATCAATTTGGTCAATAGAAACAAGTTTAATTTAGAACCTGATCTGCAAACATCTGTATACTTCAACAAAATACATAAAATAAAGTTGTCTTTAGTGATTATATTATTAGGTAACAGTTGCTATTGCAAGAATTCTTGTGCCACTAAGAGAAAAAAATACTGCTGAACAGTTCTATGCTCTTCAGCTCTGTCATTACTCACTTGGCTAGGTGTGCCCTTGTTTAAGTGCAGTGTGGGTGCAGCTTCTCCCAAGAGAGATTTGAGTGGCTTCACCTCAGGTGTGCTGCTTGTACTACTAGCAGAAGACCCCGAAATGGATGCATGGACTGATGCCACCACCTTTGCTTGCTCTGGAGGAACATACCTACATTCAAAGAGAGCAATGGTTTTTACAAGTTTAACATGAAAATTTCTGCTCATTCATAAGACTCAAGTGTGAGAACTGGTAGATCTCAGCTTTGCTATTTTAACCACCGACCCTGCAACAAATTCTATCAGTAGTTTGCAAAATACCCATTATTTAAATATGCCAGATATTTTTTTTAAAATGGACTAGAATTCCAAGTCATCAATATTTTATAAAACTTATTAAATACAAACCACACGTGTCTTCCACCTCCTAATAAAAGCCTGCAAAACCCTTACTTTACACTGTTTTGACATCCCCTTAAGCCATTTCTGTTCCATCAATATGAACTACATATTGAGAAACTTCTTTAAACAGTTTGTCTTCACTGCTTCCTGTAGGAGCTCTGAATAAAGTCCAGAAATCATTTTACTTTCCAGAGCTGTGCGATCTAGTCCAAAGAGCACACAAGAAGGAAAGTGCACTCAAGAACGTGAAAATAACAGTCCATCTTCACTTCTTGTCATAGAGGCAATCTTTATAATTGTAAAGCTATCTTACCATCTTTTCTTTTCATATTTTTCCTGTAGAAATTCCTTTACTTTCTGTGGATCCCTGAAGTCTGGAATTGCTGATGATCTATCATCAAATAGGCCTAGCCAAATCTGTTTGCACACCTTATAAAAAAACAACCATGGATTAATCAGAGAAAATATCTTAATTCAAAACCTATTTAAGTCTACAATTGTTAATACATCAAACCATTAAAAAGTGTGTGGCTGCACATTTTTTGTTCCAGACTGAGCTGCTCTAATGACTGGTGCACCATGTACTAGTCTAAATACTTAAAGTTGAAAGACCATCTGTCACAGCAGGGCAAGCAAATCCTAGCATCCAATTTCACCATTAAATACTGCTTTTACAAAATATTTGTAGTATGTACTCATGAAGGGGCAAAGCACCTGATTTCTACCTGCGATCTTTAAGACTCTTCTCCTCCACTTAATTCTACACATTCCCTTACCTTTACTTCAGGGTTTAAACTGTCTCAACAGATTCCATATGCTATAAGCCCCAGATGGTAGCTTTTAAAGGATCTGAGGTTATTTATTATTTATACTTATAATTACTATTTGAGTATAGGAACTTTTTTTTTAAACAGCCTTTCTTACCATGATGCAGTTTCTATGGTACCATATACATTTAATTCGAGTGAGGGTATGAGAAGGGGGGAAGTACTCTTGCTCTGCTTTAATTTTCTAATTGTAGTTGTGAGTGAGCAAAAGTTGACGCAATTGCAAAATTCTCAGTATGCTCAGCTTCAATTCCTGACCAAAACATGAGGAAAGGTGACTGTTGTCAAAACTAAACAAGACACAGTAGCTGTCACACTTAAAATGTTTTCTTTAAGCACTTAAGACTACTCTGCAAGTAACCTGAATATGCACCCAAACATTAGCTACCCTCCAGAAACACTCTGACATTTTATAACAGGTTTCTTCCAGAGAAGTAGAGTCAAAAAAGCTTTGTTTTTATGATGCATACTCTTTCTTCCCACACCCTTTCTGAAATAGTTCTGACCATCCCTCTTACATACCTCCTACAAGCATTGCCCTCTATCCCTGCAGTAGTGTCAGGTTTTCAGTATTGTCCCCATGACCTTGAGAGGAAGCACACGCTCTAACAAGCAAGAGCTGTATAAACCAATTGCCCTGAAAGTTGGCAAATCAAGGCAGAAGCTGCGATACTTCCACTACATCATCTTCCCCAGAGAGGTTTTCTTCTTCTTTACCTGGCCAGCTAACATCACCAAAATTGTAGCAACTTAGCATCTTTGGGAGCACTAGTTGTCAAATGTGATAAATCTTATAGGTCATTTCAAAGATTGCTCAGGATTAGAGAGATTAGACAGACAGCATAAGTATGTTTTTCATACTTGATGTCTCAATTTTATATAGCCTGCTTGCATGTCCAACACTCCACAGTCCTTACTGTCATCTACTGGATAGAGACAACAACAATGGGAAACAGATCTAATGATCATAGGATAGCTCTAGATTTAAATACTCACCTAAAAATAAGATCAGTAGTTCCTACTTCAAATAAAGTCAGCTATTCAGCATTCATTCAGCAATTGTACTCCACAAAAGGGTTAAGCTGAATGCACTGATATGAGTTCGCAAATTTAAACAGTCATTATTTGCAGTATGGTAGTAGGTGAAATGAAACTGAAGGTATTTAATACTTCTTCATACAAAGTTAGAAGATATAAACTTAGTCAAAAAAGTCACAAGTCTGTTCTAAAATAACAGCCAATAGCATGAAGCACTATTTTAATAGTAGCAATCTTTCACATAAGCACTACTTTTTGCTGACAAAATGTATAAAGTCAGAACATTTATGGGTATAGCTTTAAATATCTGCAGTGGATAGTCTGATGTGTGCCAGCAGTAGTATTTCTATACTTAGATTTGTGAGTATAACTGTACCAACTAGTAGTCATATGCTTGCTAGGAAGAGGAGGAGGAGAAGTCTTGTTTATGGCTAGTTACAGAATAGCTGGCAGCAGGAGTTGGTGGTGTCCGAATCCACACAGTCCTGTTCCACCCCGCCCCCTCCCCCCTCCGCCAATTCAGTATTGGGAGGAACATCAGGAAACACTGAAGAAAAGAAAAAGTTGTGCCTAATTTCAGACAAGCAGAAGCACAAGTGTTAGAACAGCCCCTACTTGATCCTGTACCTACCAGAACAACACTCAGGGCTGTACCATGATGTTCAGTTTGCATCTAGCCTAAGATGTGCTAGTGAATGAAAGGAGGTCCTCTTCCCCACCCATATCAGGCCATTTAATTACTCCCCCTTCTTCTACTACCCAAAACAAGCCAGATCAAAGAAACTCATCACAATTACCATGTCACTAGTACCACTGAAACCTGTACTGAGATCAACTCACAGCAACAGTCAAACCACAATCCAGTTTTTCACCTTTCCCCCTCCCAGTTTTCTGCTTCATCTTCACCCTGAAGTGCATAAACATTCAGAGGGAGGGGAAAAAGAAAAAAAAACAAACCAAAACCAACTCCGTGTCAAATAGTCTCAAGCCTTCCTGACCACTACAGGCGATTTCTAGGAGAAATCAGAAAAACAAGGCCCTGTGTGACTTTAGATCATTTACCAGCTATGCAGCTATAGTAGATAACAGTTCTATGAATATGCAAACAGGTACAAAGGAGGACTGTGCTGTCCAAACACATTGTTGGTTTAAAATGATGCAAGCTTCTTAAAGGCGTCAATTCGCACATTGCATTGCAATTTTTACAAACCTTCAGAAAGCAGGCTTCCAAAAGCGTTTCCTGAAGCAACTAATTTCTTCCAAATACTTAACACAAAAGCAGTAACAACTGAAATGTGCCTTAAGTCACTACTATACCTTATTTAATTAAACCTGCTAGGCACTCTTTATTGGTTCTCTGTTACTGGTAGCAGAGAGAACAGTATTACTAATGGGCAACACACAACCACCAAGCAAAAGAACCTAGACTTAGTCGCACATGCTTCAGCAAGAAGTTCTCATTTTAACAGAGTTAGACAGCAGTAGCTATACAAACACAGGTTAAAACATTTACTTTACCACACCAGAGATGCAAATTAAATTTCACATAAGTTTCTTTACCTAAAGAGTTCTCAGAGAAAGTACAATTTCTTAGAAGTCTTAAATACAGACAAGTCCTTTAGAAAGCCAGATTTTAGAGCTTTAATATCACACAAGAAACTATTAAAAGGCACAGTTTTGTCTATTTCTGTATGAAGTACCACACGATGCTTTGAACATCAGCAGCCATTCCAAGCAAGCATTCAGAACACAATAAAAGGCCTGTTGTCTCTTTCCTTGTTTGCTGGTGACCGGTATGCTCTTTCTAGCTATACTTTTGTTACTATCATCTGACTCGACAGGGATCCACAATACTGCATTGATTATGCTTCAAGTGAGCCATAATACACAATTTTCAGCTATCTACAAAAAAGAAAATGGCAGTGTGCTGTGCAATACTATAGGATGAAATCAAAATTGGAAATTAAAATTTAAAAATATTATTGTCAGAGACAGAACTTGCATTGTCATACAATTGTTTTTTGAAATAGTTATCTTTCCATAGTCTTAAAATAAGTCACTAATAGTACTGAATCTTGTGCAAAGAAAAGTTTGCTGTGAGAAATGTGAGTATTTTTACTGATTGGGCTATCACATTTTTTATTTCAAAGCTATTTAAAAGTTACTGTTATGATAAAGATCAAAGAAATTTATGCCATACAACTTGCTGTTCGGTTATGGTGGGATATGATCACTTGATCACTCATCTACATCTTTGGTACCCTGATTACTACCCACTAATCACAGCTTTTAAATCCACTATCTGAATTTGACAGCACTTGAGATACTAAAAGATTAATTGTAACAAAAAAAAAAAATTAGTGGAAATGTAGAAAAATCAGATTGGCAACTAAAGTTGCCGATACTTCAACATGAGCTTCAGTTCTATGTTCTGTCTGGCCTGACAGCTGCCTAGGCAGGACACCTGAACAAATTAGCACGCAGCTATTCATAGCATGTGCTGACTCTTGCCCAGCCATTACTTGCAGGACATGGGGAAAAAAGTGCAAAAAGGCAGTAAAGGGCATATAAATCTGCACAAAACCAAGCTTTAAGCAACTAGTTGCTCTACTAAACACAGTTTTCTTCTTAAGTTTTCTAATACAAACTTACTATTTGAGGAAAAAAACAAGGAAGTAATTTTCAAAAAAAGCAAAAATTCAGAACAATATATGCTTTGAGAAATTTGAATTCGATATCCCAAAAAGCACGTATTTCAAAACACCTAACTACTCCATACCTAAATCAGATTTGCAGAGCTGATTCAGAAAATGCTACTGCTCAAGTTTCATGATACATCTTAAGCTCCATTTTAACAGAATTACTCATTCCTTTGCTTTTACAGATAATACATGAAGAAGCATCCCAACTCACCACCAAGTTACACAACATTACTATTAAGGTACCGGGCCTAAAAATTCTATGGCTTTCTGAAATCCTTCTACATCGCACCATCTTCTTAGGGATATTCTGGTTCAGCCATTTAATATTAATATTGTTCTTTTTGCAACAGCAGCACAAATAAGCCTCTGCTCAAAAGCTCTGTTCATTCACAAAAAGCCTTGCTATACTCCTCCTTTTGATAACCAAAGCTCTATTAAACAAAAYGCTCTGCTTAGAGGAGAAGAGCCTGGCAAGCTGGAGCCAAGAGTAAACATTCAAGTTATGCGGAAGCCCCTAGAAACAGTGGAACATATCCAACAATCCATAATCATTGTCCACTGTCCCTGAAAAGTATAATTAGTCCATGTCCCACTGGTTCACCAATGCAGCAAGAAGAAAAAAAGACAGCATTGAAGTCAGAATGATTAAGCGTATRCAGCATTTGAAAGTCTACTTTTGTTGAAGGGTTGACAGAAGCAAGACTTTGAAGTTTCGCCTGCCTCTACTACATTGTGGGAGCTGCAAAGTAACAAGAAAAAGCAAAGTTTTATCTTGTCAGATAACAATAAGTAGAAAACAAGATTCAGCAGTTATCTTCACGAAATTTAGAAGTTCATGAGAATCCTTTTACAACTGGTTTGGGAAGAACGGTACCTGTTCTCTGCCAACAAGCTCCAATCCTGCAAGGGATGTCATTAGACATTTGGCAGATAGATACTGGGAAGTTCAGAATTAGATCAGTAAGTACAGCATGAAGCAAAGAGGGAAAGAGAATCACAACCAGCTTCAACCTACTCACCCTGACCTAAATAAAAACCCAGGAGGTAGCAAGGCAGAAACTGTGAGTTGCTATAACTTAAATATATCTTTGAAAGGAGAAATTGGGCCAAGTGCATATTGTATGTTATAATGAAGTCTTTACCTATATTTCTCTTCATACCATTGGTTTCCCTGAATCTGCACTTATTCTATTTGAGAGAGAAACTGTTTTTCCTAGAATAACTCCATTTACCTATCTTGTTTTCTATAGACTATTTATGTTTGTAGTCCTACAGTTTGAGTAATTACCCTTGTTTTCAGCTTTAACACACAGGAACAAAGAACTCATCCCATTCATTGCACATCTGGTACTCCACAAAACAAAGTTGACCAGAAAGGCTTCTAGTTTAAAACCCAGCCTCATAGTAACATTTCATGCTTTCAGGAGTTCCAGGCAGGGCTCAAAGGCTAAGAGGAACATAAACATACCTGTTTTCCACAAATGTTTAGCTTTTGTTTTTGCTTCTAGGTTTGTTGTCACGTTTTGGGGTTTTTTGTGTTTGTTTTTTTACAGAGTTGAGAAGGTGGAAAAGGACAGGCACACTAAAAAAACTGCTAATAAAGAAAAAAAACCTCAGCAGTATCCATCAAGTTTTGCAGAAAGCCTGAGACAATCTGAGATTTCAGTTATTTCTATCCCAGTGCTACATATTTCAACTACCAAACAACACTTTACCATGTCATAACTATTTCACTGATACAGATCTCCAGTGTGTGGGGGAAGGCGGATATGGGAGAGACAAAGGCCTTCTGCTTACACAACACGTTGAGCCACCACACTTTAGAAACTCCTGTTAGCATAGTTGTGCTAGTTAGGAATAATAAAAATTCAGTTAGGCCAGCAAAATTAAGTTTTTGCTCATGAAGCCACCTTCTATTGTATGCAGTGAAGGCAGCATGGCAAGGAAAAGCTGTAACAGGACAAGTACTTCTGCTGGTAGAAGCTGCACTTCAACTAGAAAAAGCACACTTCTGGACCTACAGCAATAGAGCACTTCTTGTTTAGACCATTGCATAGGAAGATTACACATGTCAGTCCAGTTTAAAAAGCTCTAATGAGATATTGCCTTTCAGGAGCCTGGTAAATGCCAAATTAGATTTCTTCTTCTCCTCCCTCCCCCCCAATAAAATATCCTCAGTTATGCACCAAATGTAATGCTGACAGTGCAAAGAACTACAGATTACCACACAACAAAACTATGTTCCAAAACATAACACTCACCACAGGAAGAAAGATTTGGAAACAGTTCCCTTATGTAAGCAAGTTATAGCTTTGTTTAGTAATTCAGCACTTGTGATGTCAATATTATTCATTAATCTCTGTAGGTTAAAAGAATTTTATGCTGCCAGTATACTGATTTCAAAGCCAGTTTGGGTCCAGAAGCTATAGTTGCTTTCATAAGCACAGAGTCCAAGCTAGTAAATCCTGCTAACAAAGACATTGTTCTATACACAATCAGCTCATGTATCTCTCTATCGTATTAGCCGAACCAGGGATGTATTACAAGTACACCTGACTGCACAGCTCATGCTGTCAGGACTCATCAGCTCCAGCTTAGTACTGCTCTTCCCACTCCAGGGTTTCTAGGCCACATTCCATAGTAAAGAAGATTCTAGGAAAGCATTTTGGTCAGGCCAAACACCAGCTCTGAACCAGCCTCATACTACTACTAGTTCTGCAATTGTAGGTTCTCCTGGAATCTAGAGTGCAGGAAACTGGTAAGAAACACTTGCACAGGTGCTATCAAGAGTCAGGAAGACTGCCACAGAAACAAAATTAAGCACTGATAAACTAATCCCAAGCAGTTGAGCATACCCGCATAGCATTCTACTTATTATCTCAGGTAAACATCATCTTTGTCCCCAGGTGAACACAGATTTTCCAAATACAAGACCATCCAAATCATCTTCTTCCACCATATGCATATTAGAATAGGCTATTTGGAAAGGTTATAAAACATATGGCACTTTTCAAAAGTGTAGTAGAAAAATTAACTATGTAACTGGTTTGCCTCATAATACTATTTTTCAGCTTCAGGGGAAAGCTTCTGAATAAATATTCACAGCTATAATGGCAATGTGAGATGAGTTTCCATTTTCTGCAGTGAGTTCACTTTCTACTATCATTGCACTACTGAATCAGAGGCCTAATCAACATTAGCATCATTTGATTATGAGTATTCAAACAGAACCATCTCCATACCACTCTCTCCTCATTATTCCTAACATGAAAATACAATGTGAAAATACTTCACACCGCTCTTCATGAAGAGAACAAGGAGGGGGAAAATCCTACCCAGTGAGTCAGAATTGCCTTTACCCTTCAAGAGGACTTCAGAAGACACTTGAGGAATATCAGCTTGAAGATGTCTCCATTCTTGCTGCAAAAGTGAGCTAACCCCAACATTAGCAAAACCAGAGTCTGGACATCTGTTTATACCTGCAGATGAGTAAGCAACACCAAAATATAGATGTCTTCTAATACAGTAAGATTTAAATCTGTATATGAAGCAGTAAAATCTCATCCAAAAAAAGTTCAAGTTACCTGTGCCAGAAAGATATTCCTTAGAGGTGTATATACAGGGAAGGAGATGGTGACTCACACCTGAAGAGAAGCTGCTCTGAATAATCTTGTCCCAAAGCAGTCACTTTGTGGAAGCCTTTTAGTAACTAATGTTTTACCCACATGTGCCACAAAGATGGCAATTTGTGACAACTGGGGAAAAGTTATATTTCAGAGATTAGGACTTTTTTTTTTTTTTTTTTTTTTTAAAAAAGAGAACTTCAACCTCATACAATAAATTGACCTTATAAATACTCTTTGAAGGAGAGTGGAAAACTACTTCCTCTAAGAACAACTCACCACCTTATCTCAGGGAAGCTTTCTTGCTATTTTCCTTTCTATTCAGAACAAGTTCCCTATTGTACACCATGATCTACTCATCTGGAAGCAAGAACGCTTACTACAGAGGCCTTGGCCATGTTGGAGAAAGACTAAGAGGACAAAGTGGGAATGAAAGTATTTTACCAGCTACAGAAAAATGGAAGTTAAACATACTAGATTGCAAAAAGTTGAGGGTTTTTTATATATGTAGCTGCAGAACTAAAACAACTGAACATTACAACATCTAAACCATTTAGTGATTGCACTTTGTTTCACATGTCCACATTCTAAAATGTTGGACAGTTCCATGTTTGAACTAGTTTATCCTAGAAAATTTCATTTCTTAATACATACACAAGAGCCATCTATGCTGAAGAGCAAGCTAAGCAAAGAAGATTTTTTGTGAGGTCAGACGATCTTCATCTGTCCAATACTTTATCTTATCTGCAGGTGAGTATTCCAAAGTCCACTAACAACAAGAGAAAGCAAAATGCTTATTTAACTACTGCAACATACAGCATGACAAAGTGAAAACATGTTTAAGTTTTAATCTTCTAACAGTGTTTAAAACAGTATCAATTCTGTTCAGTATTTGAGCACCTGTTAAATCTACCATCTGCAATTACAAATATCTATTTCGTGTTACTTTAGAATTAAGGCAATGCACTGCTATCCAACAACCCAAAACTAAACTCAGGAGGACATCTTCATTTATGAGGTAGCTTGTTTAAATCACTGCAATACTTTAATTAGAGGAATAAGTACTACAAACACAAAGACCCCTGCTTTTGAAACATAGTATAGCGTTGCAGAGGTCTGTAAACTTTTTTATGTCAATAATAAATTATGTATCAACTAAATCATTATGATTGGCAGACTAGTCAGGTCTATAATGAGAAGGACAACTACACTAATCAACTGAGTAGGGATCACTTAAGGTTTCAAATCAGTGAAAAACGAAACTGGCAGCATTCTCTAGCCATTGCAGATGCAAACTGAAATTAAAACAGATGCAGGGATGAAGGGAGGGAGGGACACACACATGCACACACACGTTTTTCTTTACACTTGTGAAGCTTAAAGCAAAGCTGGAGTTTACAATCTAATCCTATGGAAAGAGACTCCAACGTACTATATCTGAACCCACAAAAGATCCTTTATTATTCTCCCCATGCAAAAAGCCAGCAATATGCTATACATATATAAACACACATATACGCAATGTTATGTTACACAGCTTTAACATGCCAAAACAATTTAAAAAAAAAAAAAAACCAAACTAGTCAAAGCCATTAAGAGTATTTTATAATGTCTGGAAGAGTTTAGACCTTGTTCCAGCTCTATCTAGAGGAATCATCCACTAACAGCCATTTCAACAAATAACACATATTTACCAGGACAGAAAAAGAAATTGCTACTTCTATTTTCATTCTTCAACCTGACAGTTATGAATGGGCCAAGTTTAAGAAAGTTAAGTATCAGCATTTTAGCTAATGATGGGATTTATCCCCACAAAGCTTCATAAGAACATGTTGATAAGACACTCTGTAGCCTACAATCAGTAGCTCTACTAAAACAGAATACAGATCCAATCAAAGCAAAATAGAATTTTTTCTAATTCAGAACAGAAGCAAAAGCTGCCTCTAAAATCCTCAATGCTATAGTATGGTATTAAAATACAAACTTCATGCTCAAACTGAAGACAGCAATAGCCACATCCAGGGTTTACATGCTCCATGTGTCCCCACAGAGCCAATCCAGCATTTGCCTCAGATTTAGTTTTCATCTATTAAAAAGAACAAAAAGGCACTACACTAGAACTTTTTGTCTTCAAAGCTGCCCCAAGCCACTCTAAACACATAGACACTTATTAGATAACAATCCTTAGAGGAAAAAAAATTCTCCCTTTCCTTCCTCTCTTCAAGAACCTTCAACATTGATATACTTTCATTAAAGAAAGAGGCTACTGAAACTACTAGAAGACTTTCTGACACCTACTCTGAAGAAATACAGCTACAAGCAACAAATTTATTTTTGTCATGGTACACTCTTTCAGGAAACACTGCTGCAGTCAGTCTCGAGGTCTGGGCTTGCAGAAAAAAAAAAACACAAACACAGACACATGCATATTGCCTTATGCAAAAGCAAAAGAAAACCCAATTCAGAAACACTGATATGTGAATCTAGATTGCCTAGGTTGGGCAATAACACATAACATTATGATGAACAGCTACCTAAGTGAAACAAGCTCTTTAGAAGCATCACTTCAAATGATGTGGGCTTCAAAAGACTTCTGTCTACTTTTTGCTACAAAAAAAAAATCAAGTTTTCCTTAAGTAGTGTTTTAAAGTTTAATATTAAAGTGCCAAAACCACCTGATATTCTCCAAATAATACTTACTTCATTTCCATGTTTCTGCAGAAATTCTATTTCCTGTTGTGTGAAAGTAGTCATTGAAATTGACTTCACTCTGTGAGGTGGATTCAAGCCCCGTCTAAAAGAAGCAGCAAGAAGTATTTAGTCAGTATTCAGGAAATCTGTCATCATACAATCACTTTTAACATTACTACCAGAAGTCAGTCAGTTTTAAACTCAGGAGCCATCTCTAAAACACACTCATTTTGGTACTGCCATACAACTTAAGACTATGTAAGCTCATCTCAAAGTAACATTCAGCATGCAAAGTCAAATAATTGAGCTTTAGGGCAGACCAATGTTTATAACTGCACATGCAAACTCACTGACCCCTTCTATGCAAATTTATAAAAACAGAATTAGACTTTTTTTTAAATCCTAGACTGCTTCCCCAAACTTGTTCACCCTTGCCTCTACCCTTGATCTCTCAGTCTTGGGCCCCTCTGCTGTAGTTTTCTTTCCCTCCAAC
Organism: Phoebastria nigripes; assembly: GCA_035582835.1. Classification (NCBI taxonomy): domain Eukaryota; kingdom Metazoa; phylum Chordata; class Aves; order Procellariiformes; family Diomedeidae; genus Phoebastria; species Phoebastria nigripes. The sequence goes on along the minus strand of JAYKAV010000444.1, from coordinate 1,509,305 downwards.
TCCTCCCTCACTTCAACCTATTCTTACTATAACTTCTACACAATGACTAGATTTCTTCAAGCTAAACTCCCCAGCTCAGATTCTTTTTCTCTTGCTTTAACTTATATTTCATGTCTCCTCCCAGCATCTTTTTCTACTTTACTTTTTGCCCCTCCAACCACAGGTCTGTCTTCTTCCTCCTCCTGAACACTACACAAGTAACAGCAACAAAAGCAAAAAGACAATGTTTTTATTGTGCTCTCAAATGAGAGATACCATTACTAATGCAATAGCTCAAAACTTCAGCAGCTCTGCCTTAAGCAAAGACCGGCACCATTCTCACATACACAACACAGACTCCTGCAGCAGAGCTAACAGAAACTCAAGTCACTTGTGCTGCCAAAGCCTGACATTGTCAAACACAGTTCAGTCAAAACCTGCAAGCATAGAGAAAAATCCTGCTGAGCAACAGTGCCAGTATCAGAAAAAGCTTTCTTTCTTTTCAAGCTCTTTCTCTGAATACATGCTAACTACTGCTTTTGCCCACAAATACTTACAATTAAAATCAAGCCGTGTTTTGCTCAATGGAAACAAGAACATTACGTCCCACATATGCCAAACAGTGGAGACACTAACTCAGGCAATACAATGGGGTTAGTTTAACACTCAAGTTAATCAGGCCTGGATTTTTGCAATACCATCTTAAAAAAAATGAATATACATTAACTATGAGATATCAAAGAACACAAAATTCTGTGGTTATGTATGAGAAGAAAGTTTCCAGAAAGGAAGTTGGGGAAAACTTTCCAGAGATGTAATACGGGGCTAACAAATTGCTGACAAATCAACTGATAAGAGTTAGCTTTATTGCTTATATTTGTTACTTCGCTTTAATTATAAAATTTAGTTCAGATTGCTTTTAGGAATGAAAAAAAAACCCACAACAAAAAAAATCACTGACATCCAATTTAAGAAGACTAGAGGTGATTATTCCAAGAACACCAACTATAAATTAAATTGTTATCCATGAAAACAGCAAATGACAAACAGCTAATGTTCCAAATATTAACACTTTCTACTCAACTTTTAAAGAATATTTTTAGCACTTTGAGTGTCTGAGTAAGTATAATGGGAAAAAAATTTTTTGTGCATTTAGCTTGCAAATTCACCTTGACATGTAAATTCACACTGTACCTGTAAGACAATTCTGATCCTGTTTTTAAAAAAATTTCCACATTTTTAGTTAAAAGTTGGATACTGATTAGAACACTAAGCAGTAACATTTTAGCCTAAGCTTCATTAAAAAACAGATTTAAGATACTCAATGTTTGAAACACTTGGATAAAAATAAACAATTAATTGTATTTTGCCAAGAAATGCAATGAACTTAAGAGTACCTTAAAAACAGAAGTCATATAAAAACCTATTGGCATATGAGAATTAATTTTACAGAATGCTATTTGCTTAAGCAAATTTTTCAAATCTGAGCATCTAAAATTAGACTCCATGGTTCAGCACCTCGACAAGAAGGCCGAAGTTTTATTAAGGTTAGTGATAGAGGTTTCAAGATACTTTATTTAACTCAATCATCAGCAAATTAATTTCTCGTCTCAAAATGTTTAAGTTCCATGGTAAATTGGAATTAACAGTTTAACATCTTTCATCTAGTTGTAAATCAAATCCAGATGTACATCACAAATAAACTACACTTATCAAAATACTGTATTATCTAAGACTTTTTTGAGTAAATACTCATTTTAAGATGATGCAACTTCAAAAAAATCTGTAAGAGTTCTATGCAGTTAAAATACATTGTTTCAGAGGTGGTGCTAGTAKTAAGTTTGGTTGTTTGGGTTTTGTTTGGGTTTGGGTTTTTTTTTTTTTAAACACCTCCTTGGTCTGTGCATGTGAGTAATTACATTTCACTAAGCAACAGTGTAGAATCGCATGTTAAGTGACAGCATAGAAACAAAGTTGGCATCCACCTGGCATTTCACATAATATGCTCCATCAAATATTATATGAAAATCACTGTCCTTTGCTTTTCCCGTAAGTATAAAAGTGGTTCTGTCTTCCTTAGTCTGTTCAATTTACTCTCCTCCTATTAATTAAGATGCACAGTTAGATACTTGTAAACTCTTTAATGACTTATTTTAAAAGCTAGGGTTATCCACTAACACATTCATGTGTTTTTCAGCACAGGTAGTATATCTAAGCTTTCACACTATTTTCTGCTGGAAATTAATTTTTGCAGTAAGTATAGTTTAAGTGCTATATTGTACCTGTGTTTGCAATTTAAAGGCACTGCACAAGTTATTTAAGCAGTACCTACTCTACACTGATCTACTAGGGCTCTTCAAAGCACTTACATCAGCAAACATGTCTCTTCAATTCTGTTAATCAGCCACAGTAAGTGTACTTAAAGCATAGACTAGATTTTGTTTAGTCTAACTAGAGACTTCCTACATGCCTCTCTCTCCAGTGAAGACGGCTCTGGAGTTTTAAGGTTCAGATTATAAAGTTCCCCGATTTACACATTATATCCATGATGTGGGATAAGATGAATTCTCATTTCTTTCACACCCTCCTGCTAAAGGAGGAAGACATGCCCCACTCCTAAAGGTCAGATCACAACACACAAGTGTCAGATGTCTTGCATTATGAAAGAGAGCACGTCACCACATCAGTGGTCCAGGAAGATCAGAAATCCTGAACATAACTTTAATAGCCATAAATGCAAAGTTAACTATCAAGCTGCAGTACTATACATACAAGTAATTTTTATGTTTATTTAACATGGCAAGGGGTGGGGGGAAGCCTATGAAAAGCCTGCTCTTATGCTAAAGCAGTGTAAGAAGTCAGACTGGAACAAGGAATTCAAGACAAGAGGCTGCATTATACAGCATACAAATACAACCCAAAACATATGCATTATGTTCCTTAGATAAATTACTTTGATTCTACCATTAGAACAGCTAAAACCCTATTTTTTTTATGATTTCTAACTAGCATGAGCCACTTTCAATAACATTATACCCATGAACTGACCAGAATCTCCCTAAAACAGAGTAGTTGTGGGATTTATGAAGCAGAACTCAAGAACTGAGCCTAAGTACTAAAGCTACTCTTACTTCAAAATGCTAAGATATTTTATACCCTTCCTTACCTACAGAGATTACTTGATGACCCAAATGATTCACAAACAACTCATCTACATATGGGGAAGCTTACTGGTAGACAGCCAAGTACAATTATCCCTTATGAGGAATTAACAAACTTTTTTTTTTTTTTGGGGGGGGGAATGTAGCTACCACTTGCTTTGTTTCTTTGCATGTATTTGGCAAGAGTTTTGCACAGTTCTAAGGCTTTACAGTATTCCCTATTTAACAGGAGACAAAATGGATTATAGTCCCTTAGTCCAAGTTAATAATGCCTGAATTTAAATTGACCCTGAACAAATATTTGCAACCTGCACCCATGCAGCCGTACCAGTTACTCCTTTATTACAGAGTTTCTGAGGAAGACAGCAACCAAACACTATCTCAGCACTTAATCCAGATCGCAGCTATCTCTTAGTTAAGAGGTCCTTGGGAAAGATGACCGAGTAACACTATTCTGCCATCTGCACTTATCCGGCACACCATAGCTAGAACATCCCACACATAGATCCCACTCATCACTGCCAACTTCTTCATGCTCAGCAATGGTTATTTCTGTGACCAGAACTTCCAGCTATGAGTCTATCCTCCACTGACCCTCCATTGAATCAGTCCAAGCTTCTAGTGATGCAGCCTACCATAGGGGCAGCTACAGAGAACACGAGCAGAACACGAGATCTCTGTTCTTCAGAGAGCATTGTTAAAACTGGTGCTCTCGCAAACAAAGGAAGCTTTAAGGCCACTGACACAAGATGCTGAAGTCTGGCAATTGAAACATTAAACATTCAAAACACTGTCAATGAGCACTGAACATTTGTTACTAACATAATTTAGTAGCAAATTATGGTTAAACCTGTGATTGTTGGCAGAACAGCCATTCCTGCATTCATCTCAAACAAATGTCAGCAAAGTTGTCTGCAAAGGCCAGGGCTGGGAGGGGAAAAAACCTCAAGATTTAAAGAGTGGGCTCTGCTGGGATAGAGGGTCACTTCTGCGGGAGGAACGGTGGGCAGACAGCGACTCAACACTGCTAATGTCCCCCTGTCTCAGATTCTAACATGATCTCAAGTCTAAGCCAGCAAAATCTGATCCCTTAAGAAGCAGGAAGTTAATGAGGCAAGTCAAATGCCAAGCCATCATAGAGCACCCTACCATCCCCAGGTGTCTGGAAAACAAGCTTAGAAAACCCGATGTCACACCATTCATTATTATTTCTATGCTATTATTATTAGCAAAAGAGAATATAAGCAGTACTGGCCATTCCTGATACTTGTAGACCTCCCTGGAGACCCTCCACCATCTCACAAGCTCATTTATTTTTAACAGCAAAAGGCTCACGTACACATTTAGAAGCACAGTCAAGGTTAAATTAACTTTTTTCTTAAAAAAAACCAAACATCCTTTCTGAACTGCATAGTATTCACTGCCGTATAGATATTTCCTTTGCTTTCCAGCCATGACACTGAAAACAAGAAATATAGTAATATAGGAAATACCCTTAAAAAAATACATATATATACACACATACCACACGGAGCCATTTTCCAAACATGCTTAGAAGGAAAAAAAGGACTGGAAAGTCATGCCAACACAGCCAGAATCACCTTCATTCTAACACTGTTTGTTTAGACCATTTTAATTTCTGCAAAACTTCTTTTGGGGAAAGGGACAATAATTCACCACCATTGCAAAGATTTATTTTTTTAGTTTATTACTAGTATCTGCCATCAAATACTCCAATCTGGCTGATACAGAAGTCCCTTACCCAGGAAAATTTTAAATTTAAAATTTCAACTAGGAATATTATAAGCAGCCAAAAGAAAGCCACATGATCCAATAATTGTAAGAAATAGCATAAAAGGGCTTTAGCATTCCCCCAGTAACCGTATGTTCTAAACATTCTTTGGTGCTCCTTCCTGACACAAGCCAGAAGTGCAAACATCTGAACAAGAGACTTCCTCAGCAAGTTGGAAGGCAGGGAGTAAAGAGGGCAGCAGCAAGGGAAAGGGTAGGAATGTCCTAATTATCACATCAGCGGATATTAAAAAAAAAAAAAGAGTCAAGATTAAATAAAAAATTTCTATAGTACAAAACTTGTGGAAGTAGACTCTTAGTCAAACAGGAATACTTTCCATTTGAGAATTTAAAAACATGTTAATTTTATGAACATTAGGAGCAGGCTGACCAGGAGTGGTACAGAAGTGCTTGAAAGCAAAGATATGCAGAGACAGCTGAGAAGCAAGGCACAGAGGCATTTGATAAGACAAAGGGAAGGATGTCACTGTCAGCAGAACACATGGTAGAAACATCCAGAAACACAATAGACATAGCTAGCAACATAATCCTTTGAACCAAAGGACTTCTGTCAAACCAAAAGAATCAGTCTGCCAACATTTCCCAAGATGCGGTTTTGCTATAAGAGAGAACTCTTCTGGTTTTGTATTACTGTAATACTTGACCTGAGAAGACTGCTCCTCTACCACATCTCCTCCCACTCTCGGGGAAGAAAAGGTTGTGTGCATATTTCTACATATCCTATATTCTTGTCCAACATCAAAAAGTTGAATTAGGCCCAGCCTGTGTGATGCTAGTGTGCTTTTTTCCCCACATGAAGAGAATTTAAACACAGGAGACAAGCAGAGGTGTTTAACGAGGAAGCCACTATCCACACCACTATCCATGAACTTTCTCCTGCATGCACCATTTTGCACAGCGAAACTTTTGCTCTGGTAAACCCAATCTGATAAGAAAACTTAAAACCTAGGTATTACAGAAAAGGACCTCTTCTATGTTATTCATACTCCTAGCTTGCCAAGATTCACCTTCATCATTAAAGTCAGAAACAGATCTTTTTAGCAAAGTCACTAGTTATCATTTTTAGCAGTACTTGAATGAGCTAGACATACTATTTTTGGAAACAGTTAAGAAAATGGTAGGTTTTTTTAAAGCTAAATCTAGTAATAAATAGCATCACTTACTTTCTACATATAGAATCATTAGTGGAAATTAATGATGGATCCAGAATGAAGGTTTTGGGTTTGAATAGACTGTCCTCGCCAGGACAATGAATAAACACTTCAGAAAACTTGCAAAAAAACCAAGTTAGACTTCAGATTTAAAAAGTTTAGAGTTAACTGTATCTAGAACAACATGCCTGTCTAAGATGATACCGATATTAGCAACCACTTTTAATTAATTGAGCAACCTTTCTGAAGGAGACTTGTTAATGTACTAGTATTTTAATCTTGCATTGGGCACTTCATACTTGAAAAAACTGGTCTACTCAACTCCAAGAATACTTCCTGTACCAGATTAGAAAAAATTAATTAAAACAAGAAGCAATGCAAGTCATTMACATAGCATACAAACAAGATGAAGTAGTAAGATTATTAAAGCCTTACAGTAAAGCAAGTATTATGAGGTAGAATGCAAGCAGCCATTAAGCACTACAGAAGCAGCAGTACTTTTACATTTATTTGCCATTATGTGGTTTCTTCCCAAGTAATCTCCCTCCAGTGTGGAATTCTACAGTGAAAAGCATTTGGAAATAAACAAGTTGTATGAAGGACTATTCTGATAGAAGTGTTAAAAATAACAGTTTCTAGTTATGAAACAGACATGGCCTATCTCTACACTAAGTCTCATCACTAACAAAAAGATCCCACTGGCTAGGTTCTAAGGTGTTAACCAATACATATGATCTTGCACACACAATTTATGAAAGCATTTCCAAGTCAACATGAAAGAACGAGCCCAAATTTATTTCAGAAGAAAGCTTTAAGTCCTCTTAACAGTCCTTTACTCCAGCTTTAAGTGTAGGTGTTACTAGCTGTAACAACTAAAAGTGTTGTTTGTGGTTTCTTTTTTATAGCAACACAAAAACACTGCATATTTAGAATGAAAGAGCTATTTGCATTTTTATTAGAATACCAATACATTAACAACTGTTCTTCAGAAAAAGTCTTCCTCCTTTAAGCATGTTAACATCCAAATGATGGCCAACTTAACAGCAAGTGACAGCTGTCCCCTGCTTACTAGCTGTTTCACTGCATGTACATCCTTTTGGTTACTGTAAATTGGACTACGGACTTTAGTAATCCATACCTCCCAGCCAACAGACAAAAGGAACAAATCCTACTGAACCCATGCTAAACATCTCAGCAGCACTCATGATATATTTGTCTATTAAGGTCAAGAAGCCTGAAAAATGAAGGACAATATTCTCATGGAGCAGTTTTATCATGCTGTCAGTTTAACCAGTAAGAACATGTGCAACCATTAAATAAGCTCTGTGCAGTAGCTTAAAATAGTTTCACATGCCAGCACAAATAACAGTTTGCTAACAAAGCAAACAATAGCCAGAGCTGGCTGATTAAGTAGCATGTATATGTCAAAAACTAGAGTCTGTTTTCAGTTCCACAACCTGAACGTATTTTCTGTATTTGCATCAAGCCTGTTCAAAAGTCTACACAAAGTAGAAGTAAGAAGGAAAAAAAAACCCCAAGGCTAATTAGCTGTCTAGTAGTATAAAAGGCAGCTTGTTCCATGTAAATTCAGCACAGAACTAACATGTTTGCTTTGGTTTGAATCTCAATATAATTACCAACTTTGTTCTAAAACACCAGACCTTACTTGGAAGGCCTGTGTGGGGTACTTAGTCCTTCTTAGTAAGGGGACAGAAATTAGTTCAGGCTCCTGAATGCCTTTTATGAACTCAAACCCTTACAAACACAAATCTGTATCCTTTGACATACTATTTATTTATTACTTACTTTGGCCACCCTTTGATTCTGCTCCATTGTGCTTATGGAGCACAATGCCACAGAAACATAAACAAGCAAACAGATTTAGCTACAGAAACAGTAACACTGAAGACAGTAGGGTTTTTTCCCCAAGTTATGTATACGTAACTGAAATTCAGAACTGACTGATCTYAACTCTTAGTTTCATACACACTATCACAGAGGAGGAAGGGTGGAAAAGGGAGGAGGAGTAGGGGGAGGCCCATGCAGGAATGAGGAACAGGAAAAATGCAATCCACTTTATCAGAGCCAATCCCTTTCTAAGGTTTATATACACAGTTTGTAGGAAGTAACAGATGTAAGAAAAAACCTTCTACTACTTTTCTGATCAAGTATATTAAACTACTAAGGCTAGAGTTTAACCTCTAAGCTACAGTTTAGTAGGTTGTAAGACAACTCTCTATCAAGCATAATTTGATACACAAAAGGCTAGGCTGGTGATTTAACTTAAAYAAGATTTTTAAAGGTTAAACTCAGTATTCACGATAAGGTTAGCCTCCCCCACATCTTCAAGACTGTCATGAAAGTGAACTGTTCAGCCATGTGCCTCCTTCCCTTTCCAAAAGTATCCTCCAAACGCTTGTTTAATTAACTACACCTTCAATGATTTCCGGGGGGTGGGGGGGTGGTGCTCCCCCCCTTCACGTGCGTGCCGTAGGCAAACGCTCGCACTTCCTACGCGCAGGAAAACGCCTCCCCAGGAGCAGCTACAGGATGAACTCTGGGCTGCTGCTGCCCGCCGGCCGCGAAGGCTGCCGTGCGCCCCAGCCCCGCACACGCACACCCGGCTAGCAACCGCCATCTCCCGGCCCAGGGACTCCGACGGGGATTTTTAGCGAATACCCCCGGGAAGGCCTCCCGACTGCCTCCCCCTCCCCGGGAAAGCCCCCCGCCTGCTCCCCTCCGACGTGGCTGAACCAGCAGCCAGGCGCTGCCCTGCGGCAGGGAGGAAGGGCAAACCCAAGAGGGAACGGCCGGCGCAGCGAAACCAAAGGCGAGGCGCTACACCCCGCGTAGCGGCTCGCCTCGCCGCCGCCCCAGCAGACGCGTCTCCCGGCGGCGAAGCGAGCCCAGAGGCCGGCCAGGGGCGGAGGTCACCCCGCCGGCACCGGGGCCGCCCTCCCCCTGCCGGGCCGGCTGGAGGGATGGAGCCGAAAGCCCCCCCGCCCGCACTCACAGGATGCCGGAGCAGGAGGTGCACACGAAGCTGCCCACCGTCATGTCGGTGTAGGTGGGGCCGCGCTGGTCGCAGTCGAAGCACTTGCGGTTGGGCGGGAGGCTGCTCATCTCCCGCAGCAGTTTCAGGTGCTTCTCCTCCTGCTTCCGCTTGGCGCTCGCGGCCATGGCCCCGCCGGCGAGGGGACGGCCCGGCACGGCGCCGGGCCCCGCTCACACCCCGACGGCAGCGGCGCTCCGGCGCCCGGCCGGCGGGAGAGGGGGCCGGGGCGGGGGGGAAGGAAGGGGAGGAAGGGGCGGGGAGGGCAACCGGCGCCCGCCGATCAGCCGGGGCGGGAGCGCGGCCGCCGCTCACGCCGGCCGGCAGCACCGCGAGAGAGGGTGGGCGGGAGGGGGCGGGCCGAGGGCCGCGGCGCGGAGGAGGCCAGCGGCGGCGCCAGGCCCGGGGCGGCTGAATGACGAGCCTAGGCGGAACCTGCGCGACACCTTTATGAGATCAGAGAAGGAGATGGCGGCGGCGGAGCGGCGGAGCCGAACGCGCTCGCCGGCGGCAGCGCCCCCTCTCGCGCGGGAGGACGCACTCCCCTCCCGCCGCCACACCGGCACGGGGGAGGCGCCGCCGCCGCCGCCGGGGCCGTGTCACCTGGCGTGACCCGGCGGGGCGGCGGGTTGCTCCAGGAGCGGGGAGGGGTGCGACCCCGGAGAGAGCGGGGCGGGGGGGGCAGTCCTGTCCTAATGGCAAAAACTCAGTAAAATGTACGGTTCGCCTTTTCTCGGGGCGGAGGGGGTCGCCCCCTCCCCGCCGTGTGCTCCGGGCGGGCTGTTCCCTCCAGCGACCCCCCCAGAGGCGCCCTCTTCCCCGCCCCGGCCGTTGGGGGCTGCGTGGCCGCCGGTCTCCACACGCTCCTCAGCCCCACGCGGTGAGGGCGGGCTCAGGCCGGCTGGGGAGGGGAGCCTGTTCCATAAAACAGCAAACGCCGACCTGGCCCCCCGCCCCAGCAGTCCCTGAGGCCCTCGTCGCTGAAGTCTGAGAAGTCAGCCATGGGAGCTGGTGAGAGCGGAGGCTGAGGCGAAGGTGGTCCTGTAGGAGCCCTGCCAAACCTCCTGAGCGGGAAGCGTTTTCCAGAGGGGGCTGCCGGGGGTCCCTGCCGCCTGCGGCGTGACTCCGGGGGGACGGACTGGCGGCTGTGGTGCTTCGCAAGGGCTCAGCGAGAGTTGTCAGTGCCATTTTCACAAGGCAGCGGGATTCGTGAGGAGAACATTGTTATGGGTCTCTGTCTTTTTTGTTACGGAGACGAAAAGTGCACAGTTTCCCCTTGGGAATTTGGCTGCTGGTGCCCGACCGGACACTTTCCTCATCAAAGGAAAGTAAACAGAGCCAGCAGTCACGTATATCTGCTGATATCCTTGAGGAACCCTTGGCTCTGGCTTGAACTCAAATCTGCTGCTCATCTACAAAATACGCATTTGTTCCTTACAAAGGTGCCTAAAGGAATATTTTTCAACAGAGCGCAAAATACTTTTAAAGAAAAAAAAATTCAACACACTTTATAATTTGGTGGTTTAATTTGCAAAACTGCCTAGCAACACTAGGTATGATTAAAAGCTTTTAAGGTTTAATGATTCCCAATGCTGTGTATTTAGGGTCAAGTTTTGCACCTCTGACGTCAGAACATATGTTAGCACTAGCTTTTGTAGGAGCAAGAGCTGATCCGCTGTATTTTCCTCATAGTTTTAGTTAAAAAAACCTAGGACTAGGTGTTCAGCATCAGTAATTTGGCATTCCTCCTCTGAATCCTCTGGATGTGCTGATTTACATGAGCTGATCAACCAGTCCTAAGTTTTAAGCCCAGAGTCTAATGCACTGATCTCAAATTTTTCTAATACGGATGGCAGGAGCTGTTCATAGTGAAAAACAAACAGCACAAAATCATTAAATAATCACAAATGCTTAAACAGCATTCTTAAAAGTAAACATGAAATATTACCAGTCTTGTAAGGACCAAATTCTCACTGCTTCCTCTAATTTTTCACTTCTCTCTGAAATGCTGACATTCTTGTTTTTCAGAAGATTTCAATTTTTTTGCCTTGTGCAAAACATGCTAACATTGGAGATTTGCCAATGACCTAAACGACCTAAAGTAGATGACCTAAATTTAGAAAAAAAAAGTTTAAAGGTTAAAAAACAAGTTTTTTTTCCTGGAAGATAGTTTGGAGAGCAATGATTGGCCACAACACCTGCCGTAGCAGAGAGTTGCTACATACAGTTGGGTTTTGTTTCATCGAGAGTCAAAGGTGCTTTGCAACTGAAGCGAGAATGTCCAACTTCAATTGCTTGTGTTGCGAATGTACTTACATGAACAACTGTTAATAAAAATGATGCCATTGTCATTGAAGTTGTCATTGTCATTAAAATGTGGCACTGAGCTCCCAGGGAAAATCCTAGTACTGTTTAAGTCAATCACGCAGTTCGATAGGAGTCTTACAGATTTCAAATTACACTAGAGCAGGCTCTAATTTGTTTCATGAAGAAACAGTCCTGACGTTACTCATGGTCAGCACCAAGATGGGTTTATGCTAGTAGATAAATGACCTTTATTAACATTAATTTGGTTTAGCAATCACTTTTTAAAAATACCAAGCCTCTCTATTCTATATCTCATAAAGCCGATTTACCCCACGAAACAACGTAAAGAGACTTCAGAGGGTTGTGAGGATACACCCTTTTACAAATATCCATAAGCTCTGTGGGATTTGGATTCTTCTAGAGACTGTGAGCGCACCTGCTCCAAATCTTGGGTTCCTACAGTCAAGCATCTAAATCTTACCATCTTGTTTCCCACAGGAAGGGGTGCTTGAGAAATACAGCTACCTCTGTATAAATGTATGTGTTACACTGTTGACATACTAAGTCTGAAAACTGGCTACATTTATTTCCAGCCCTGTTTCACCTCCCTGCAAGCAATAACGTAGCTTGGGCTGCTCTTCCACTCCCTCCTTTACTATTTTTTGCTGCTCACAGCTAGCATTAATTTCCTCAAAGCAGATGGCTTGTGTTTTCTCTAAATTACTGAGGGAAAAAAATCCACAAATAATACATGTGAATAAAAACTCTACTCTTCAGCTTTACTCTTTGGTTTTCTTTTTCCTGATATATTTTTCTGTTTCTCTATCCTAGGACACGAATTTCCTTTCCTACAGCTTCTCTGTCCAAATTTGTTCTTCATTCTCTGCTCCTAATGACCAAACTTTTGTGGTTGGAAACATACTGGCCAGCTGTTTATTCCAAAAGTGCTTAATCCCTGCTGCACCTGCCACAGCTTTTAGCATTAAAATTAATTTCTTAACAAGAGGTCAAACAAAGATTTCTTATGCTTGCAACATTTCTCTTTACATAAAAAAACAGAACTTAAAAGTTAGCCCAGTCATGGGTAATAATACCTGAAAGACGTTGCTTCAGTAAGCCCTTAAATATGGGCTAATAGGGTATAAATCATAACATACAAGCACATAATCTAGGGACTTACTGTCAGGACCAAAAGAAACATGAGTCTAAGAATGCACATTTGGGAGATGAATAAGACGTTCTCCGTTTGTCACTAGGATTGAGGTCAATAATATCCATTTTAAAGCAATTAACCCAGCAGGCTAAGTGCCGTGAAAATTATCATGCCAAAAGACTAATGGGCTATTAAATCCATCTTGCTTCACTACTGATGGGCATACAAAATTAATCCTGGGATTAGATATATCGCATCTGTGGCAAACTGCTACGGCAATATTTGTATATGAAGTGTTTTCTGAAAATGCTAGGAACACAGCAAGTGTATCTGGCAGGAATGTTCACTGATATGCTCTGTTAAAGATTCAGTCAACTGAGCATAAATTAGTGTGTCTGTGCCTGGCCTTATTTAAGTAGTAGCTTTTTGTTAATGAGTAGATACATTTTGGTAAGAGCTCAGAACAAGAGAAAGTCATAGTAATGTTTATATAAATCATTATTGATTGTTGACAGTTATTTAAATCTAGAAAATTTAACTGCAGAAAATGGTCAGACAAATATGATCGAATTACAGAATTGTTTTTATTTGAAATGCCATTTCCCTTTGACATTTCCCACCCACTGCTATGACATTAACATAGTAGAAAAGGTAAATGATTGCTGGCCCTGCCTTTACCCATAACAGCTGTTCGTAGGAAACAGACCTCACAATAAAGAGAAAGGCACAGTCACATCTGCTTGCTTTTTTGTAATGCACAAGTTAGTGGTCTTTTTTTTTTTTTTTTTTTTTTAAATGTCATGTTTTATTAGTGTGACATACACCTAATTCGTTTTGCGTAATGTAGATTAGGAAGTGATTTTCAGCCACCACAGCAATGGAAGTCTGAGATTCAAAGCAGAAGTGCTGGCTCTGAGGATGACATGGAGGAGGTTGAAGGTCTGGGGTGAGGGACACAAAACCAAGAGCTAGCAGAAGAGCGGGAAGTATCAAAAAGACCAAAAAACATAGACAGAAAAAGCAATTATTCTTTAGACTCCTCCTTCAACAGTTTATGACCTATCTACTCTATCTTTATTGACAGAACAGCTTTTACAGTTTCCAAGTGAGATAGATTGAAGCTGTGTAGAGCCAGGTATCAGGCATTAATAGCAAGACACATAATCTCCTTGCTGCAAAGTAAACTAGAATTTTCCTATTAATCTGAACACACCAGACAGGTTTTAAGAAGAGGACCATAAAGGTGTAGAATGCCTTTCCAAAGTTAACACAACAGATCAACATCAGAGGTGGTTAAAAAGCCTTAAGTATCTTTCCTCTTAGCTTGATGTTCTGCTCTTGGTGAAAATTGCTAAGAATGAAGGTTCCATTGTAAATGATAATTTAGATGAGCTTCTTGCAGTCATTAATTTTTCACTCAAAATTGTTTGAGTGGAAAATTTGAATCGAAATTAATCGAATCAGTGACATCCTAAAGTTAGTGTTGTTAAAAATACAGTTCCTTTTGTCTGAACTAAATCTATTACCTTGTAGTTCAGTTGAATCTACTTGAAGCTTTTCAGTGGGAAGGACTGAGATTTCCTGGATGGACTCCCATGTAGCACTAGTTATCCTGTACACCTACCTCTCCTCAGTTTTTCAAGTTAACTAAACTATTAACATCCCTCTCATGGAAACACTCTCCTTAGGCTTTCTTCATCTTCTACTTTTGTTTTCTTCTCATCAAACTAAAAAAATAGAAAGTATATCCATTGATAAGATTAAAAAAATAAATTCTGTTATTGAATTTTAGCTGTTTAGAAAGTGTTTCAGAAGAGCGAGCAGCTTCTGTGTTACTTAAATTGTGCTTACAGTTGTTAACTAAACACTGTTCTCTCCCGGCTGGACTGGAACTACTAGGGGACCTTGTGAGCCTGTCTTGCCTAAGATTACCATTGTTTTACTGCCTTAAGGTTTACAAGTTCCTTCAGGCACCGTGCTCAGTGAAGAACAGATTTTATTTTTTTTCAGTGGGGGATTTTTGAGTGCAGGATTGTCCCTGCTCATAGTGTAATCCAGTCTAGTTCAACAGGAGGTTTTCTTATGCAGGGAAGACATTTCAGCAGATTGACTTGTTCCAAAGTTACAGGAATTTTTCATTTTTTAATTTTAGTGAGAAATTTTGATAGCTGAGGAGGCATTATTCTCTTCCTGCTTTCTAGCTTGGTCAGCGATGTTGAAAGGTTATCAATATTTCTACCTTGCCCCTTTATTTGACACAGTTCTTCAATTTCCATCATGCCTTAAGTGTACAAGATCATATGCCAGTTTGTAATCACAGACTAGGTAGTGGAAAGAACACGCCTATATACAGTTGCAGTGAAGGCAAAACATCTGTCATAGCCATATCTTGTACGTGAGGTGAATGTGTTTTAAGTTCATCTTTACAGTACCTTTATTTGTAGGGTATGTGCCAATGTTTCTGTTACTGATTTTGATTTGTATTGGTTTATCATTATTCTATAAGATCCTGTAGTTGAATGATGCTTTATAAACTGTACCACAAATCACAGGACTTTTTGTAAAATGATTGTTTCATGCATCCTTTCAGAGGAACATGCCAGAGGAGAGTGGAACCTTCTAAACTGAAAAGGGAATATATTCATATTTGATCCTATAAACAGCAATAGAAAAATAATGGTAAGCCATATCATATTTTACATTTGCTGGAACTGTTGATGGGAATGTTAGCAATACACAAGGCAACCTAGAGCCTATAGGTAGAAGAGAGAGGTTGTGGAACCAATGTGATTAAAGTGAGAAGGAAGCAAACAAATGACCTTAGGAGACAAAGAGCTGAAAGACAGACCTTGATGGTGGAAAGACAGTTTAACTCTGTCTAACTTTTGGTTCTAAATTAGAAGATGGAGAGACAGAATCTGAATAGATATCTAAACCACCAACAATTTCTGTAGTATTTGGCTACATAAAGTACTAAACCAGGAAATGCTCTCCCAGCTCTCTGAACAGGAACAACTTAATTTGCACATTAAAGTTTATATAACATAACTTATTTCTTGACTTAGGAATGAGATTTGCATTTAAAGGCCAGTGTATTTTCAAGTTAAATTCTTCCTTTTCCACTTGATGATGAGCATTTCCTGCCTGTTTTCTGTAAAACTCCTATGGGAATGAAGAGAGGCCTTTGTTCCTCTCCACTAATGAATCTAAATTATTCATTAGTCAGTCTAATTTGTGGAAACTACTATCAGTTAGTGCTGTCTTAGAACTGCCTTAGATTTGGCAAAAAGAATTACAGGTACTTTGACAAGCATCTTCAGTGAGGGAAACACAATATTAAAATAGACAGGAGAAGTAATATTCTCAACCAGTGTTCTTTTATTTGCTCACGCTTTACAAAACTCACATATTCTCCTTCAGACTTACTTCCCTACAATTTTAATTCTTTTAATAAACATCACTTGAAGGCTGATTTGGAGAACACTAGAGTAGAATTAACTGTCCTGAGCAGGCATCCTTTAGTGCTCATGGTAATCCTGAAGCAGTTTACAACTGGAATCTACACACAGAAAACAGGTCCAAAACTTTCTAATTCTCTAAGTCAACCTGAATGTGTAAAGAATGAAAAAGGTCAAAAAGGAAGGAAAAGGTGGGCTGAGTCTAAGATGCCAAGACAAGCCACGAAACACCTATCATGCACTCCATTATCCAAAACACTGAGGTGGTAAATCAGTGACTCCAATGTAGTAGTATTTGAATCTTGCCTGATAAACAAAGAGTTTCGTACACTGCACTGAACAAATCAAAGAATATAACAAGTACAGAATAACTAAAAATCATGGAAACATCCATTTTGATTTGAAGTGGAATGAAAAAGAACTGTATCTTAGAGTAAAGCAATGGAGATGGATATAACCAAATAGGGAAATAGAGCTTTCAGATGTCAGACATTCAAATAGAAGAATAAAGAAAATAAGCTATGTAATGTGAAGATGGGAAAATGAAGTTCTTCAGTCACCCTGTTTCTGAAAGAAAATATTTCCAAGTGGACTACAAAAGGAAATGTGATCCTTCAAATTTAGTGTAATGTTTCTCATTACTGTAATTTTTAAATCTGAGATATTGTCACCAAGATTTTTTCCATGAATCCCTGAGAATTTGTCTTGTCCAAACCACAGAGAGAAGGGCTTTATGACTGGTAGTATTAACAGGTTAAAAGTAAGAGCACTAACAAGATGCACAACAAACAAAAAAATCCCCTGGAGAATGTAGCACAGACTAATGAGTTGCAGTGAATAGATACGGATAATCCCTGGTAGCTGCAAATATCCTCTTAAGGGAGGTTTCTGCAGGAGAAGCCTAATCTCCATCCATACATGGGAAAAATACTGCTAAAACTAGTAACATTTTAGCACTTTCTCTCCATGTCATTTAGTTTGGAAGTAAAAGGACAAACTCTCAAATTGTTGTTTAGCATAATTAATTTAACAAGAAAAGTAAACCCCCTGACACTAAGGCCTCTTGTACATTCTGCTGTACAGCAAGAGCACCTGCAGTTTCTTGCCTTGAACTGACTGTTTTCAACATTGCAAGCCATAGCTGTAGATACCAACAGCTTAAAAAAAATTAAGATTTCTTTCAAGAATGCATTCTCTGGTTAAGTGGCAATGACAGGCATGTCTCTTTGAAACAATGTGTGTGAATTTCAATTGAGAATGCAGATTCTGACAGTATTTGCCAATTAGAAAAACTCTTAACCAAGAGGAAAAAGAGAAATGCTTTTCAGCATGTGACTTAACCAAAATGACTTGACATGAAAAAGAAGCTTTTTTTCATGACATGACAGGAATATTTAATATTTACGGGTTACATGCTTAAATAAATTAAATTTTAAAAAAGCAACTGAAAAAAAAAAAAAAAGGCAGAAACAAATTAACAATTAAGGCACGGTGGGCATAGTAATATTCCACATACTGTGTTTTGGCAACTGGAAAAGAGTAAGTGTTCGAACATTATTGCAGCCTGATGAGAACAAAACCTTGTTTTGGTTTGTTTTTTCAGTTTGGTTTGTGGACAAGGGAGTTAATGGAAGAGAATGAATAAATACACTGAAACAGCACAGTGAATGAAAAATTTGGGATAATGTCCACTCAGAGCAATACCCTAGATATTAAAGAGCAGCGTCTTACTGACATAAACACAGGAATTTGAGAAATACAGCCCCCAATGTGCAAGAGATTTTTAAACAAATGAAAAAAACCAAAACAAGTTCCTCCAGACTATCATGGATGAGGAAAACTGGCAGGGAAAAGGAACCTGACAGTTAATAAACCATCACAAATATGGAAACAAAAGTATTACAGAAGCCATTAGGTAAGTATAGTATTTCTTACAACTTAGGACTTTTAATCAAGTCTCTTGTAATTGTTAGAATTTGTGACACTGTTAGTACAATTTTCTTAGAGCTCTCTAAGTTTGCCCTGACTCTCCTAAATTATCAAGATCCACTTTATGAATACAAGAAGCGTGGCCAGCAGGTCGAGGGAGGGGATTCCACCCCTCTACTCTGCTCTGGTGAGACCCCACCTGGAGTACTGCATCCAGCTCTGGAGCCCTCAGCACAAGAAAGACACGGACCTG
>JAYKAV010000444.1:1478771-1490850 GCA_035582835.1 Phoebastria nigripes | reverse complement strand
ACTAGATATAAGGAAGAAATTTTTTACGCTGAGGGTGGTGAAACACTGGCACAGGTTGCCCAGAGAGGTGGTAGATGCCCCATCCCTGGAAACATTCAAGGTCAGGTTGGACGGGGCTCTGGGCAACCTGATCTAGTTGAAGATGTCCCTGCCCATGGCAGGGGGGTTGGACTAGATGACCTTTAAAATCCAATCTATTGGATTGGATTGGTTGGATTGGACCCTTCCAATCCAAACTATTCTATGATTCTATGATAGAGGTTTTTGCATCCTGCTCCTTTTTGTGTGGGGTTGTTTCAGACCTCAGTACTTTACTACTAAAGGTCCAGCTTTCCAATTTTTCAGGTTCAATGTATTCATAGCAAGCTTATAAATATTGCTTTGATGCCAGAACTACCCTTCAGCTTATTTTTCCCTCCCCGCATGTACCTTTGTGCACACAGATAACTGCCCAACTGAAATGTTGACACATGCAGGCAAGAGATACAGGAGGTGCGTGCCCGGCAATGCTGATTAGCGAACAGCTGCCGTTCAGTGCTGCGCAGTTGGCTCTAGGTGCAGACCACAACTTTGGTAATTCAGAGTTAGGACTATGAGTGTAATCATTCAAAAACAGAACAATTTCAGCAAAGTAATGATTAACAGAGAAAGGTTTCATAGTAATTAAGGAAAAGTTTCCATTGTTACTGACCTAGACATTTGCCAGGGTAAACTCTTGTTTTACACTCCTACTCTTTCCATCATTGATAGAGATCACTGTACAAACCCACCTGTCAAAGGGTTTAATTCTTTCTATTTCATCCTCATTATAAACTGAGCACCTAACAGTCAATGAATTTTCAAACCATTGTCCACAATCTTAGCTTTGCTCCGAAGTACCGTGTGTTTTCTTTCTTTGCTAGAGCCTCTTAGCGCTGCCAGGCAATGGCCACAATTGCCCTCAGTCCTCTCTACAGCCAGTTTCATCCCCTTGTATAATGAAATCCAAATAACGATTTGTCAATGCTAACTCTTTGGAATGACATCTTCATCTTAAAAGGATGTACTGTTATGCTTCAGAAATGGAAATTATGTTAAAGTATGAAAAGCATTCATTGCAGGTTTCAGAAAGAATCTGGTAAGAATCAGATAATTCAGCAGTGGATTCTGTCACTAGCAGCAAATCCCTTCTGCCATAGGGGGAATTTTTCTATAGAGGAAAATTTTGAAGCTTATTCCAAATTTTACCATACTTTATTATTATTATTATTATTATTATCATTATTATCTAGTCCCTGATGTTTTTGATTACTAGGAAATGATGAGTATAGTACTCCAGTCAAGAAAAAATGTTCAAACTTGTTATTTTTAAATTGCCTGTTTTTATCTCTCACGAGGTAATGAGATCAACCAAATTCAATCTGATCCATGATCATCTCCTAAATACTTGATCTTAAAGCCAAGCTCACAGTAGGCAGTTGAAATAACCAATTAAGAACTGACAAGTTCAACAAGAATCTTTCAAAGAAATAAACCATGAAATAAATTACCTACCTCTGAAACCTGGGAACAATCAACAGTTTTGCTACTGGTCTAGATTTCCATGAACTTCAGCAGCCTGCCTGCTGTTCATGTGGCACACAGACTGAATCAGGGAAATTATCACAAACCTCATTTTGACATGCCTGAAGTCACAGGACACCGAGTGTCAGTGCAGATTCCCAGCAGCTGGGAGAAAAATAGGCAGTGCCATGGGTCTTGAAGTGAAACTACATGAGTATGTGCATCTAGGGTAGGCTCATCCTAAAGTAATAAAAGCAGCAATAGAAGCAATAATGAATTGCCATGTGGGGATCTGCTAAATGCCAATATGAATGTCATCTTTCTTTTTTTTTTTTTATTTTCCTCCGAAGTGTTGTCTCATTGCTTGGCGGATATAGGTCGTTGAACATGTCTGCCTGATTGAAAACATGCTGAAATAGCATCACATGATATTTGAGATAGAAATGAAGTATTTAACATATATTTCTACTGCAAAAGAAACAAAAAAGCAAAACTGAACTGTACTCTGATATTATAAACAGAAAATGATAGGTGTAAATCACCCCAATCTAAAACCATTAGCCCACTAGAGATGAAAACCCAATCAAATTATAAAAGTAGTTCTACTAAGCTCATTGCCACAGTCGTTACTTGATGCAGGAGGTCTGTGCAATGGAATAAGCAACCTTCAGATACACACTTTTAGATTAGGCAACCTTTTTTTTTCTGATGGACTATAAAAAAAGTTATTTTGTAAACATTTTCAGTTCCTATCACTTGAAATTAAAGAGAATAATTTCCATTAGCATTCAACTAGCACTCAACAAATGAAGCCATTTTCTCTCTGGACTCTTTTCCTCCCTAAACATTCTCCGACATTGGAATTATTTCTACAAATCATTTTGTTACGTTATCATCCTAAGCACCGATATTTTGCCAATAACTTAGAGGATAAAGCTGTGCCTCCTAGTTCTTTCTATTGAAATTATCACTAAAGTAACCGAATTCCTTTATTGGACCAAGCCAGAACTTTTAGACAAATTATTGCCCTCTGGTTGTGGGAATGCTTCCCCCTGGTTAATCCTCTGCTCTTGCAGGACTAATTCTGTAACGCTTCCTCAGTTTCATTAGTATTTTCTTAATTACATAGGGCTGCCTCCATGAAGGAGATACTCCACAAGAACAAATTGCAGAATGGTATCTTTGAACTCCAGTTACTCCGAATTTTCTCTCACAGGTTTAGGTCTAATGTAGGACAGTGGTGCTCCACTAGTGTGCTTCCTTCAGCCTCGAGAGACACGTAATGATTTTTCATTCAGCTAGGCTTAATTATTTTTTTGATCTGGCAATATCCCCAGCTAGATAGATTAGCAGAGCTATTAATCACAAATCTAGATACGTCCCCACAAAACTGTCAGCTCAGTGTGGCAGTGGGTCTATTATCACTTACTATGTACTCTGTAAATGGTGGCATCATTCTCTAAAAGTGGTCAAGTAAGCAAGAGCAGAACATTTTAAAACTTCCAAAGCTAGAAACTTCAGAAACTGATCTCCCACACCAGTCAAAAGTATTTCTTTTCTCACTTCTATAAGGGGGAAAAATTGCCAGCAGCACTTTTTTTTCCCCCACCTAAGTGCTAGCCACAGCCTACAGAGACAAATACACTGGCATTGACAAACCAAAGATCTGATTCAATACTTATCTAAATATGTTTGAATTATGAAACTATAGAATCTGTTACCAGAAGCGAAGGACTATAGCTAACTATTGTCTCTCTCTACTAAGACAACTTGCATAAAATCGTGTTGAAAAGTTTCTTTGAAGCTGGATAGCAAAACATTCTTTCAGAACTTTTTTTTTGGAAGTGTGCATGCTTTTAAGAGTTAGAAATGCTCCATAAAAACTGGCCAAGTCATTTGAATGACTATTGAGAATACCGTTTTTCGATAGACACACCTACCTATTGATGCGATTAATTTTGGTTGCCGATATAAAGTACCAAAATTAAGTACTTTAAACCGAAATCATGCCTTCAGGACAAAGAGTATTAAACCACAAATGTCAGGTAATGTTTAATCTAAAATATGTTACTCAAGTTATAAAAACAAATGTTGCTCTGATTTATATAAGCATCCCAGTCTAATTAGGGGAAAACATAGGACTGCAGAGCTATTGAGATGCCCTATAGAGGGGAACTCTCAAGCATGTTCAAAACTCAATGAAATTTTCATCTCATTGGAATTAAGTGCAAAATTCCTCCAACGTCAATAAAATCAAGATTTCTTCTGATAAAGAACGCTGGTATAAGAACAACTGAGCGCACCTGGCAATAAATACTTACAGAGGTAAGGCATAATTTTTAATTTCCGTAACTGTAATTGTCCCCAGCTGGAGCAACAAGAGCAAAAGATCTAATGCTTCTAAAATGGAGCTCAATCTGTTTAGGAAAAGGATCATATGATACAGCTATGATGGTGATGGATTGTCTTGATGATCCAGGAGGTCCCTGATAGCTGTACAATACCTGCACTGCAGTAATTCAGGTAACATATTTGAACATAAAACTGGAAGTTCACGAGCATAGTCACAAGCATAGCTGCCACGGACTGGCAGGAACATTACACTTACTACACAAAAATAGAAAGTGATGATAATGTTTACCTTCTCTCTAGAGCTACCCTTTTCCCAAAGAAGACCAGCCCCAGTTTTTAGGTGCACCATGCAGAGCTGCATTGCATTATGCCCTGTGATTTAAAGAATCACCGACAGCCTTCAATGCTCTGATTCTGTCACGCAGATCAACTGTGTTTCCACTATGCAACTTTGCACTATGACAGTGGCTATTTACTGACCAACTGGTGACCATTTTATCTCCCTAATTTATCAACAATTTCTTAGACAAGCTGAAATGGTAAACACAAAAACCAGTGCCATTAGATCAGTGGAATCAATTTGAAAAGATAAAACCAATCTGTCCTTAGATGTTTGCTTCTCTACACTAAATGCATCTCTTAATATTAAACTTCAAAGCTCAGATGTAAGAGAAACCAAATAGTTTCGAGCCTGTTTAAAGTTTACCACAGCACTCAGTAAAGTTAAGGACAAGAAAAAGCAGGGCTCTTCTGATGTTTCTGTACTGCATCATCCCTCTCCCCCTGCCCTGCAAAAAAGGATGACAGCACATCTTTTGATGTTTTGAATTCTTCATGGCTTTTTATAGCAACATAACACCAGAGCAGCTTATTTAAATTTTTGATTTATCATAAAACCCAAAAGTTTGGTGTAAGAAATTTCAATAAAAGCTTTAACTTTTCACCAGCAATTTCAAACTCCGAATTAACATGGAGATAACTGTAAAGTGATTGTATTTTAATCTCCTGCCTTTAAGTCACAGCAACAATTAACACAAGAATTATTCCTGGACTTTTTTTTTTTTTTTTTTAAGAGAAAATTACAGCAAAAGATCTGGTTATTGCAACCAGAAGAAGCTGCATTTGAAAACAAGGAGATAATACAGAGTGTTCAGTCACGTTACTGAACAGCTCGAGACACAGGAGCAAAAGCACATACCGAGAACAGAAGTAACTTAATAAAAGTGCATGAAAGCGTATCAAGAAGTTTTTCTCCAATGACTTAGCTGGGACCAATACAGTAGAACTTCTCTTACCTTTCTCAAAATAAAATCACTTCTAAAACACTTTCAAGAAAAAGACAAAGGATCTAGATGACAGAGTAATCCCAGACTATTCACACATTGAGTTTATTTAACATTTGGAGTAAAACCAAGTCTAGACCAAAATCAATAGCAAAACTGCCATTGCTTTTAATGGATTAACGACTAGGAGTCCATTTATTTCATAATTCGACTTATATCTATGTCAAGCATATTAGCATTCTTATGCGAATTACTACAAAGATCAAGAAGGAAAAGAAAGCTAAAAAAAAGGGTTAGCATATAGTACTGTACTTCTGTCAAAATGTAGCTGTTAGTACACACATGACACCATATTTTAAGTTAGTGCAGAAATATTGTTATTTGTGTTCTGGTTTACCAATTATAATTTTCACTTAACAAAAAAAATCTTTATTATGAGGTAAGGTTTGAATGAGTTAAAGGAAGGATAAATGCAAATACAGTAACAGAAGTATCTGCATCAGATAAGGTTAAAAGGTAGCATACAGAAAAGCATAATCGAAGTTGACTCTTGAGATGATGTTAACCTGTTCCAAAATTCCATAAATGCTAAAAAACATATCCTTTTCTACCATTAAGTAAGCTTACAAATATAATATTCATAACAATAATCAATGTTCAGTGGGTTGCAAGAATAAACTGTCCTGATTCCTTCCTGTCAGTCAATTATTGACAGGCTGTTTGATATATTGTCTTCTCCGAAAGGTAAATAAAATGTGATTTAAGAAAGGAACAACCACTGGGAGATGTAAATGCACTTGTACGCAGCACCTGGGTCAGAAACAATGCAAGCAGCTTACAAAGTACTTTTCAGACAACAGAACTACCATGGAATTTCACGAACAATGTTTCTAGCAGAAGAAAAGCTGATGTTTTCACCAGACTTTGTAGATACTGATTTCTGTAAATCTAACCAATCTTCTAATGCCACTTAGATATTGTTTATGGCTACTGATTCAGGGGAAAAAAAAAAAAAAAGAAAAAAAAGAAGTTATTAATCTGAAGTACGTAAATGATCCCACTACTACAACGGTAAATCCTTAAATATATGCTTGAGTGCCAGAAATTAAAGCACAGATACCATATAAAATGCTTTTCTGACCTTTGGAAGCTTGAAAATAGGACACGTTTTCTTACAAAAACTCTTTTTTCACTAACACCTCTATAAAAACCCAGTCCTTTCTTACCATGTCCCCAACCTGTCTTTCCATTTGAGCTCAAGACATTCCATACAGGTGCTACACAATAAATTGATTTATCTTGCGTTACTCAGTTTTTTTCCAGCACGCTATTCAGTAATCTACTTCTCCTAGGACTTATGCCCATATTCCAAACTGTAAAGCCACAGTAAGCAGATCTTAAATAGTCTTTTAAGGTAAACTGCCAGAAAATTGCTTTCTTCTCTCTCTCAAAACACATAAATATGTATGTAAAAAATAGTAGGTAGATCAAACTTTGGATGTAAAAAAACCCACCTTCACTATTGTCCTTTTAAAATAGGTAAAGGTAAGAGAAATACCTCATCTGGAAACTGAAAATAGCATGAGTAATTTCTATCCTCTTTTCAGATTTTGCTATTATTCCCCTGGAATATAGTGACCTTATTGGCTTTGCTTATATAAGCGATAATAGATTACCTAGCTGGAATTTTTCACTTAACACAAGCACTTTTATGCATATTTTATGCTAGACTCATCTTTCTGCTCTCCTTTTTACAGTCAAGCTTTCACACATGTAATCTCTCATGCCAGAATGCAGAAGAAAGGTTTCGCTGCTATCCAGCCACATAGGCGTTTTATACACGCTTAAGATGCAGATCACACCAAATACTGCAGACGCACACGGATCGCAGACAACCAGTTCTTTTGCTTGAATACACTGATAAATCTGTTTCCATCAAGTGGACCAGAGTCAGAACTCATTCTCACGCCAGGGGCAGCAGGGAACGCGCCACCCGCGCTGTACCACAGATCAGCTTAGCAGCCACGACCGCAGCCCGGGACCTTTTGCTGCTTAGTGTCCTTCACATAAATCCATCCTGGGGGCCGGAGGCAATGGATGCACATTGTTATGGACAGTAACATCAAACCTGTCTGAATGGCCACCTGCATATTTTCTTCCCTGATTAGCGAAGGCACATTTACCTCGTCTTTTTTTACAACCAGTGCTCACAATGGGATAAGGCAGGCAATACTTCTTTAACCGCTGTCCTACATTCAGCTTCTTCCTTTCTTCCTTTGAGGGCTCAGTCCCAGTTTGTAATAGACTCTCTCACACAATGTTAAAGGAAATGATTCCAAAAGAGTCACAGTCCTCATGCATCTGTTGTCTTCTGGTACGCATACTGAGTTTCTATGTCATTTAATAGGAACATCATGCAGGTACCCGAGTTATTCCTAAGTGACTTTCCATTTACTTGGAGTTCCATTAGAACGGCTACAGATGGTGCAAACAAAACAAACACTGATGTCACTGAATCCAATCCTTTAGTCACGTGACCGCTTAAGTTAAGCGGCCAAAAGACAGGAGAAAAATGAAGTACCTGGACTAAACAGGAAAAGTACCAAAAAGAGAAAAAAAAAAAAGAAAAGAGAAAAAAGAAAAGAGAAGGCTGTAGCTTATCTAATAGCCTATCATTAAATCATGTTCTCCAATTTCTTTGGGTTCAGGCCTTCATGATCTTTATTTTCACTTATTTCTAGTTTTGCAATAAAGGAATTTTTACAAATTTTAAAATTAAAAATACACCCTCTTTCAGAGTGTGCTCCAACAGTAGAAACCAATGTGTGTGGCAAACAAAATTTCCATGCAAGCAGTAAGGCCTCAAAAGTGCCATCTGCACTTGCACTTTTTTTTTTTTTTTTTAAATGGATCGCCAACAGTGTCAGTATCATCGACATCACCATTGACATTTTCACAAGGTCAAGGACAAATGAATCCAGATGCAATCCAAAGACCGATGTTGCATATCTAATTCAACTCACCTTATTAACAATACCCTCAAAACAATCTCCAAGGAAGCATTCGTGAAACCTTTTTCTATACAGCAAGATTTTGTCACGCATTATTAAACATCATTAAAAACGGTCTCCTGTGATGTGTGGAAAAACTGCTCAGCCAAAAGGCAAATATTCAGAATAAGGGTACTTTTGTTATGTTTAGGAAAATGAGCAAATATTAAACATTGTGCAAAAGGAAAAGACTTTATTTATTTTAATACCGTATTTGATTTGAAAGTTTCAAGCACTGAAGATCAGAAAACCAAACTGAATTTTGCTTTCCTAAATACATATATATTCAGCACGGAAGCCATTAATTCTTAAGAGAAACCAGAAGTGTCTTTTATCGTATAGTTACTGCTGATAGCTTTTTCAGCTGCCAATGCTTGTTTGGGTTTCGAGTAATCCCAAGGTCTCC
Source organism: Phoebastria nigripes (assembly GCA_035582835.1). NCBI lineage: Eukaryota > Metazoa > Chordata > Aves > Procellariiformes > Diomedeidae > Phoebastria > Phoebastria nigripes. The sequence goes on along the minus strand of JAYKAV010000444.1, from coordinate 1,482,217 downwards.
TGTTCTCTGTATACCCATATAGCTTCCGCAGTGCCACACGGGCAGCTTCTTCCTCTGCAGCAAGCAGCGTTTCACCAGGACCTTCAGCTATAATCTTCTTATTGCTTGGGGGGAAAAAAAAAAAAAAAAAAATTAAAACCATTTTCATCATGAAATCCTGAGCACTACTGTGTATCATGAATAAGGGCTGCTAGATTTTTTTTTTCTCCAATGTCTGTGAATACTGAAGGTAATTTCTATATACACACAAATGTAAACATTTCCATTGGTCTTTCCTGCAAAGATAAGTGATTGTATATTCAACAATGGAAACTCCAATCAGAAATGTGTCCATTTCCTGGAAGAATGCTACTCTGTTCATTTAGATTCCTAACATATCACTGATTCTTTACAGTGTTCAATTTGTTAGCCCTGTTAAAAATATGCAAATTCATTACTCTGGTTAGCTTAAACAAAGAAGTGAAATGCTTCTGTCTTTTCTCCTCCCCTGGTAAGAAAGCATTTTAAAACTTCTTCAAAAGGATTCACAGATAAGTTCTCTATGTTATGAAGTACGTACTCAGCTCTGTTTAATCAACACCTATGGGCACTGAATAGGAACAGTTTGTGAAGGGGCACCAGGGATTCCAGAAGAAAAATAATCAAAGTTCCTTTCTTTTATATAAGATAATAAATTTTAGAAGGCATATAAACCAAAGCATGATAAATCAGAACAAGTTAAGGCAATCTTCCTATGTGTTTATCTGCAGCTCATTTAGCAAAGTAACAATGATGTGGGTTTTGGTGGAAGAAGGTCCTGTCCTGCTCCAGAGGAGCAATGTTACCCCTGGGCAACAGACCAGGACAAGCACTGACCACACCTGAGACAAGCGCACCAGGGATGACTGGCACTTCCTACATCTTGTCTGCATACAGACACTCCTCTTGCCTAGTTTACGGTGCCCATGATTTGAAAACTAAAAAGCTTTTCTGGAATATAAAATAAGTCTCTCTTCAATCCCACCTCCCTTGATGTCTATGTCTCTTTACCCTTCCCTAAGCCCTGGATACAGTTGTGGTCCCTCCAAAGCCATTCAGTTATGCTATTCGCGAAGTTCCTGCGTCAGGTCACCCAGAACATACACCCAGACGCTTTCATGCGCCTGATTTAGACTTTGAAGCCCTTTAGTCAGAGACTGTCTTTTTACGCATCATTGCGGCAAGCTATGGCCAACGCTTAAATGGCTAATTTCTGTAATAACTTGACCAAAGAGCACAAGTAGAAAAGTAAAAGACCATCTTCCCTCCTCCCCTCTTCCCCAGCTTAAATCCATTTCACTTTAAATTAATATTGTACTAACCAGTACAACCCAACAAAGTACAGTGGCAGAACCGTGCTGACTCCCAACTGCCTCGTAATTCTTGGTTCTGGAGAAGAGATACTCCTCTTGGTCAGTTCTTCCACTAGTAGGCCCATAGGATTTACAACTTCCCAGATCTCAAAGAGGTCTTTTCCAATCAGTTGGGGAATAAAAAAATCCTAAACAAGAATATTTAAAGTTACAATTAATGGGAAAGGTAATGAAGGCTCTAGCTTCTGGTGTCCCCTAATAAAAATACAGTATGAAGAGGCATTAATACAGTTGACAATAAATTGCTGAAACGAATGATGAAACTGCCTCAGTGCTCCATCACAGCTAAGCACAGCTAAACAGTGTTGCTACGCTCGGCAGCTCTGGTTCTGATTTAGCCACTGACAGGATGTGCGCCTTGGGCAAAGTCAACCGCCCAGACCTAAAGAAAGAACAGCACCAGCCTGCGAGAGGAGTTATAACAACGCTAATGCACAGCTCCAAGCATGAGGTAAGCAACTCAGTGCTGCTTCCAAGGAAGAAGCTGTATATCAGAAGAGTTCTGCAAACAGGTTGAAGGGAACATGCAAACCCACGGCACTTTCACCTGTTCGGATCACTCTTGCCTATTAACTGCTACTTGCTCTTACAGAGACTGCTCAATGGTCTTGTATCAGAAATAAGATTTTAACAAACATTTCTCCATTGCAAAACTAGAAGTAAGTGAAAAGGACAGTAGCTGTTAAAACTACTTTGTTACGCTGCACTTTAATTGAACATTTTTGTATGAAATATCTTCAGGTGCATGCACTCCTACATGCAAAACCTATGAACTCAGACCCTGCTTTATATAAAATGTTCTTTTTAAATTGAAGATATATGTGACCTTACACGGAATAATTTCATTATTTGATCGTATAGTGCATGGAATATAACGCTTTCCCTTAGCAAGTGTCAGCAAATACTAAAATATCACCATTATAAACCAGAAGTATATGATTTTATGTACTTGACCAGCCTGTGCTTCTTAAAGAAAAAAACAAAAACGAAAACAAAAGCCCCACAATCCCAAAACCCCCAAAGACCTCACCCAACCACCACCACCAACCAACAGATCTCATTGTTAAATTGTCTTGCTACAGGTATTGTCAAACTTCGGCCAATCTCCCTGGATCTCTGGCCATCAAGGTACAAGACAATTTTTTTTTTTTTTTTTTGCCTTTTTTTTCCTGTAACTTCCAAGACCCTTAGATGTTATTGTTGTCAGTACAAAAATATATGACAAGTAATGACTTACCCTGACAAAGATCCCCGTTTTCTCAGGCCCGCTGCTATCGAGCAAGGCTCCTATTACAGCAAAGAACGTCCTCTGTAGCACATTTGGTGGGACAGGAAACTCTTTGCAAAGCGTCAGGTCCTGTATAGACAGGTTTTGAGCCACATAAGAAACAAGTTCCTGACTGGTAAGAAAATCAACAAGTGCTCCTATCCCCTCTGCAGGTAAATCTGGATAGGCACCTTCAAAGCACTGCGTCAGGTAAGAGCGTGAAAAAGACATCCCTTGTTCAGCAAGTTTACTATTATCTTGTAGATTAAGAGCAACCGTTTCTTTGTCTAGCCCAAGTTCTCTGCGTCTTGCCTCTTCACTTTCAATGTAACAAGAATTAACAAATGCAGTCTTGAGAAGATCCAAAGAAAAATTTTCACGTAGCCGGTGGCTAAAAGCWTGTATCTCTGCATGGTAATCCCAGTTGGGCTTCTCTGATCTACAGACATGGAAAAGAAAACAAATTCAGAAATAGAACAAGAAGTTACCCGCACTGCAAGCATCATGCCTTTCAGATGATCGAAAGGCAATGAGAAATTGAATTGGTTTTGAAGATCAAAACCAGCGTTTAAAAACCCTAGTGTCAAACACTGTCGGTTCGCGCATCGCCGTTTGCCTGCCACAGGACGGGCCCCCTGCCACGTTCAAAACCGGGGCTGCGCTGACCTGCGGAGCTAAAAACGTTCTGCTCCAAAGCGCGACGAGAAGGTGCTTAAACGTTTTGATTTTACCTATTTCTCAGCCTGTTGCACTCCCTTCCCCCGAGCCCCGCCGCCCCCGCCCTCCCC
>JAYKAV010000444.1:1293581-1468117 GCA_035582835.1 Phoebastria nigripes | reverse complement strand
AAAGTCCCAGGTTAAGAACATAAAGGACAGTAAGACTGGAGTTCTATACGATTAAGGAATGTTAATATGGACGTTTATATACTGTCAGGTCAGCAAACATGGTGAGCTACAGGAGGTGCCAGTTTGAAAAGTGACTGCAAACACACAGACATTCACAATAAGATTGGCTTGATAGTCACATTTTATTACCAAAACAACTAGAAAGCAAATCATTTAACTTCATGCTACAAAATATTAAGAGTGCTGCTGGGATATTAGCAACCAGAGGCAGATAGTAAATTTCAAAGAACTTCCTAGCACAGACCACACTGAAGGGCTGCAGGAGGAATGAGCCATTCTTGCCAATTATCTCCTCTAATTTGACCTCTTGGCAAGCCCTAGAGGTCTCGGCTAGCCCTACACTAGAGACTAACTATGTGCAATTTTTACCTGAACCTCTGTGCTAGCATACTATTGAAATGAAAATTGCTTTTGGTAAATTAACCTTGCCATTATTAGTCATTATAAATGTTTCTGTAGTGTTAAACATGCCATTCTTGTAACGTTTAGAAGTGCCAAATCAAAACAATCCAAGGATACATCAAGTGGCCAAAACTCCACTGAAGAAAATGGAAATCATAGAATCATTTAGATTGGAAAAGACCCTTAAGATCACAGAGTCCAACTGTAAACCTAACACTGCCAAGTCCACCACTAAACCACGTCCCTAAGCACCACGTCTACATGTCTTTTAAATACCTCCAGGGATGGTGACTGCCATGAGGCTTGTATTGGCTCATTACCTCTCAAAGTATCAGCTTATCCATAAAAACAGAGACAGCTTTAATCAGAGGAGCAATCAGCTTCTCAGTATACATTGCCTTTCTTGCTCTCTGCGTCCAGCAAAGTGGTCACCATCAGTCATGTATCAAGCAGAGATGGCTATTCCCAATATAAACTAAAACAGACTAAAGTCTTGACATGTTATCAAAAGCAGCGTCTGCAATGCCTTGCATAATATTCTACCCTGTTTCTGCACATTTGTTTTAATGCTTTATGACAACATCAACCCAATCTTATTGAGTTGCACCATTGCTCACCAACAGAAAAGCAGAAGACAAGGCTAATAAATTTGCAGGCTCAGGGTCAAGTATTAATTGCAGAAAACACTGACAATCTGGGAACAGCAAAATCCCTTGCAGTCAGACTAACATTTCCTATTTTGATTTTCATTTGGAAGGAAACCAAAACAATGCTGTATTTGACTGAAACAGAAGCATTTTGAAATGTGAATTTTGGACAATTAAATTGCTTATGAATAGTGAAAGCAAAGGAAAGCAAAAGCAAATAATTCAATCTCATTATTTTGTAAACAGAAACCAAACTCCACTAAAAAGGAGAAAATAAAAAAAAGAAAAAAGCAGCAAAAGCTGGCAGAATCAGTGACGACCAATCACCTGCGGTTTTCATCCAGCACATCCAAGACCTGCTGGTAAGCCCTACGAGTGGAAGACTGGATAAACGACAAAATGCCACGAGCAGAGTAAAGATTAGTTCCATCTTCAGGTAACATATTGGGAGGACAGACACGAGCCTGTTGCAGTGATGGTGTCACACTGTTTGTACAAGCATAGTAAATGAAGAGAGAAATACTATAGTCAGATTTTAAATTAAAAAAAGCTTTTCAGATAGACCCCATTCCAAAATGCTTATTGCTTGCTTTTGGTTTACCCTTCTCCCACCACTATAAGGTAACACTCCCAAATTCTGGTAGCGTAGGGATCATGAGCTACATTTATATATGTTCTTCAGAAACAAACACAAGTAATAATCCAAGGACACAGTTTTAATCTGTTATACAAGTTAGTTTTACAAGTCCTTGTCCAGCTAAATCTGTACCTGTTGAAGTCAGTATTCAAGTCCTCACTGACATCAATGAGAAAAGTGTTTTTACAAGCACTGGCATTTTAAAAAAATGCTACCCATAACCTCTTTCAAAATACAAGCCTTTTTCAATAAGGAGAATCTCACAGAGCCTCTTCAACAAAAATTTTTCTTCAAGCTGTGACTAAAGATCAAGGTAGTATTTTGATTTGCACGTGAACAAAGTTTAAAAGCAACTGCAAGAAATTCAAAAAAAAGCACAGAATTCATATCCCAGTGACAATAAATTACATGATCTGAGTTTTTGACTATGATGCAAAAATAATATTTAAAATACACAGGACTGAAATTCAGACATGACCATTTGGATTATACAAACCTCATCTCTATCAGACAGAAATTAGTTTTGATAAACTGCCTTTGATGTGCTCGTGTTTCTTTACATTCAGCCAGACTTTATCCACATCGTCCTTCACACATCAAGATTTTTTTAGATTTTTAAATTTTTGTTTTTGTTTTTGTTTTTTAAATCAGGAAACTTTAATTAAAGGTGAGATGCTTTTTTAATGGGAAGTAATTCATGTTAACTTAATTGTAAATATTARAACGAATGCAAAACAAAGTGCGAGTCACTGTACCCTTTAAATCTTGGGATGGTTTTTATTCCAAGATTAGCATCCGTAATTCAACACATTTCGTTTGATCTTGCCACTTGTGCTTTGCTCCAACAGTTTCTGGAGTTAGAATGTCAATCTTCCTGCTTTCGGTATTTTTAAGAAATTAAGCAAAGCATTAGTGGCTGAGTGCTTGGAAGCTGGTTTGATATTTGGATAATCTCTAGATGGGTCATAATTCTATGGATACTCTTATTTTGAATAGAGTTGCTCTGTGACTGGCTGGCACCAAGATCACAAAACTGAGTAAGAAAGAAAATTCAGTTGAAAAGACAGATTCAAAGCATGTTACATGGATGTCACTTCACCCACAGAAAAGTTCAGCCATCCTGTGCTTCAAGAGACATGCAAAGACAGCAGTGGCTGGTGCTTGACTGATACTGGTCATTATTTATTATTACCTAAACTGCAAATATCTTTTCATGCTGCTGTAGAGTACATTTGGACAAGACAAAGTAAAAAGGAGAGAGAGACATCAATAAACATCTACTTCGCTTCTTTACAGCTTTTATCATTCTCCAAGACTTGTAGGATCCATCTTTCTTTTATATTTATGACTTCTACTTTGCAATCAATGGTAGTGGTAACATCCACACATTTTACTCTTGAATTTCATTGGAAATGCCAATATTCACTGGAAAAATATCAAGAAGCAGGGGCAAGTGTGGAAATACTGCCACTTAAGTGAATTTATGAGAATTTCTACTCCTTTGTGGATTTGCTGGCTTGAGGGAAATGAGGGAAGAGCTGAAGGCTTGAACTCATAGTATGTCTTATATTAAAAGTAATTTTTCCTGTTCATCACTTCAGAGATTTACAGAATAGGCTGAAAGACAGCTTAAAAAAAGGTAACAAGCAGTATTTAGACATATTGCAAACTAGAAGATATTGTGGAATTCCTGTTGTCCAGAATGGTATTACTGTAAATACCACAGTAATGTTATTTGCATACAAAGTCTTCTGTAGATACTGAAAAAAAAAATCCCCAAAAACTATTTAACTAAAACTGCACAAAATTCTCTAGAAGAAAGTTACATGTGATGATTAAATGGAAAGTGTATATAATAAGGAAAACTCAAGGTGGACTTCAGAACTAGATATTCCTAACCCCATGGTCTAGTCCCTGGACACTTTATGCTCATTGTTTTATAGGTGGCTTGTAAGAAAAGGCAGTTTCAAGAGATTACTTCATTCATTTTAAGATATTATTTAATTCTTACTTAAGAGAATATTTAGTTTCTTAAATGATTTAATTATTTAAGAGATTATTTAAATCTATTTGCTCCTGGATATGAGCTAAACCGTACAGCTACATGAAATTACTCAAATTTTCTCCATAAAGGCTATTGCTAATTTTAATATCCTTCTAAAATGCATAGTTTGAGAGAGACCTCTCTCTTCCTTTCTGTCTGAAAGTGAGAATAATTCTGTGAAGGGCTCAAATGTCAGGATTAAGGAATATGGGGCGGGGGGGGTGTCAAAAAACAAATAAGAAGCCAAATTTTTCTTCTATCCTTTTTCAGGATTCAAAATTATTGTCCTGTAAACATGTGGTATTCCTTTAGACTACGTCAGAGACCATGGAGAAGAAATATTACAAAGCAAATATCTGATATACAAATCAGCCAAGATGACATAAGAAAAAAATCTCTAACATAAGGAAAATTCTCTAACATTCAGTATGACTACTTATCATTAGACATTGTGGCTATCCCCCTTCTCTCCTCCATTTGTAGTTAAATGGTCTTAGTCCTAGGTATAATTTTGTTTCAAATTTCTGAAAAGAATTCTTATATACAGCTCCAGCCACTTATTTTAGCACTCCCTGGTTACAAACACCAGTCAATTCCAGAGTTTGGAACCAAAACAAACATGGAATTACAGAAATTACTACGGAAGAGCACAGTAACATTCTACTATATGCAGAGTTTTTAGCTTAGCAGTAATCTCCCCTAAACCTTCTCAAAACATTTGTGATGTACACAAGGTTTATTTCAGATATTTCTCTGACTTACAGTTCTGGAAGTATGAAATGAGAGGTAAACAGATTTAACTAATCAAGGTTACTTTAAATTCAACCACATAGACAGACTGTATTCTCATTAAAGACATGCACACCATTACCTTTTCCCCCACAATTTGCATGAAGAACAGAATTTCTCAAACTGTGAAACTGAACTCTCTAGACAGATGTGTTTTTCTAAGGGAAAGGCTGGAGCAGAAAAAAAATTAAACGCTGTCCCCTTTTCCATGCACTCTTGGTGGTTTGTTGACTTCTGATGCAGAAGTGGAATCCTTGCATTCAACATTGGCTGGCAATGGCCAACAAAAAGCTTTGTTTCTCCAGCTATTCAAAAACAGCCAAAGAACAAAGAATCAGACAAACTAAAGCTATTTTAAAATTTAATTTTTCTTTGCAAATTGGTTCTTAGTTGAAGCTGTCCCTTTCCTTTTGCCACCAGGTATTTTTCCCCTATGTTCTTTACACAGGGGAACGATTTGGCAAAGTTTGAGAAACCCTGAAGCAAAATTAGAAACCACACATTCAGTGTAGCAAAGGCTGTTTCAAATTTTATATTCTAAACTACAGATACTTAGTCAGAAAATTAGTATTGCAGAGAGCTACATAATTAAACACACTCTTGATTTGCATATACCAGGTAACATTTAGGCTTACGTGCAATCCTTAGTCGAAAGAGGTGACTGGAACCGTGGCATTTTATTTCTTGGGACAGTATCTGATCTGTGCCACCTTGAATAATAATTGTAATCTCTTAAGTAAGCATCCTTATAAATAGAGGGATTGTAATTTAGAGAGCTGTCATTATTGCTACACAGATAGATAGTTATTGTACAAGCAGGTGCTTACTTGTTAGTCTCAGTTTTTTAAAAAACATTTGAGAATTACTGTCTTTAGTGAAGCCCAACTCCTGAAAAATTCTCGTAACTGTCTCTGCATGCAACTGGATGACAAGAAGAGAAAAATAACAGAAAAGAAACAACTATTTGTACCACGTAGAGAACACTGTGATAGGGAGCCCAGCCAATTCTTTCACTTCAATCTGGCAATCTATTCCAGAATGTTTAATTTTGTCACTTTGTAGGTCAGCACTGGAATTTTGCACAGTACATCTGAACATTTTGCCCAAGGAGGACAACAGTGTCCCAGGTTAAAACTTGAGTATTATAGTCCTATTTAGAAAACAAAGGTTTTAAAAGGCAGTGTTCCATGTGCCTTTTCAATGGGGTCCTCATTATGGCATCCAAGTAGACTATTATGTCAGGAAGTTGAATCAAGGAGGTAAGAGAAACAAGCATTTTTTTAAAAAAAAAAAAAAAAAAAAAAAAAAAAAAAAAAAAAAAAAAAAAAAAAAAAAAAAAAAAAAAAAAAAAAAAAAAGAAAAAAGTATATTTGGATAGGAATTAAATATTTGAAGTGAAACGTGGACTCTCTTTCCTATTTGAAGATGTGAACCAGACTCACACAAGCATAGGAATGAAGAGCTGATCTTTGTCAAGTTAGAGTACCATGGTATTTGTTACTGCAGAAGTAAATTATTTAGACATGATATGAACTTAAAAGTCAAGCCAGTTTTGATGAAGCAGCAGTGTATCATTACAGTAATTAGAACAAAGATTATTTCTTTCAGCCAACAACAGCGGAAATAAGAAATTTAGGAGCAGCTGGTTTCTTGTGGTTTTGTACCACTGGAAAAAAATAATATTTCTAGATGGTAAAGAAATTTCAATGTGATATAAATGAGGTAACAGGTGTACAATTACGTTTTTGGTAGCACAAAGAATACATTTGTAGTAGAATTTATCTACTTAAATGATCTAATTTATCAACAAGGAAGCTAAACGTAGAAGACATGCATCATATTTACCATGAACCTCTAATAGAAATAGTAGCCTATGAGCTAGGTGATACCCAGTACCATCTGAGGTAGCATAATTTACATAAGCAGGTTTGTTTGCTTGTACTGCCTATTTTGAGCTATACAATAACACTTCCACATGGGTAGCTTCTCTAAGTAGCTAACACACTAAAAACAGAATGCCACGTTATCAATTTTGTTTGTAGAATCGCTACTTCTGGTTTTATTTACAGGAAACTTGCAATTTTTTTTTGCAGTTTACAGTACGTGTCCTATGGGCCTAAATTGTGAGGAAACAAGAGCCAAGAGATACCTTTTTCACCAAGTACAAAAGACTTGGCTTTCCTGCATTTGTGTGAGCCATACAAGTTCCACCTTGAACATAGTGTTTTTGTAATCTGAATTCACATAACATTCTCCTGAGAGTTAGCCAGGTACATAGTCACATTCTCCACCTGGAGATTGACAAAACCTGTATGAGGGAGAAATGCCAGACTCAGCTGAGAATGCCACAGCGTGTTCAAAGTGATTTCTTTTTTTGCATCACACTGAGTCAGAAGAAGCAATGATGACAGAAAAAGAAGCAGTTTCTAGGAACCTCAATGATTTCAAAGCAGATGATCTACACATGAGGCACAGCATAACTTCTGTCATAAGAAAACAAGTACTTGAGAGGACAAGAGACAAATGAAGTTCTACTAAAATACGTTATCTGCAGGTCAGCAAGTATGGAATGCTGCAGTGAAGAAAGATAGCTTCTTCCACACGGGCAGCAGAGAGAGCACAGATACAGCAGGCTCAATATTAGCTAGCTGTTATTTTTCATACAAAGAGAAGAGATGCTGGGTCGATCTAAAGTTCATGTAATTTTCCTAAAAGACACTCATAATGGAAACTGCTTGGCATCAGAAGTTTGATTTATTTGACAGACATTATGCAGGCACTAGCATGGGCATGAAGAGCGGAAAACTAATCTCCAGATGTGTCATAATTTCCTGGCTTTTGTAAATGATAAACTGAGTCACACAAGCTACCAGTTGTATGTTCATTGATCATATCCTTTTTCAATTTACAGGATTCCAAGTTCATATTGTATTGCTAAGCCTCTGAAGGACTGCTAGTAGATTAATAAACTGTGACAGCAAATAATATTCAGACCATTTTAAACCAGTAATTCTATATATAGCTACTGAGCGACAGGAAAGCACACAGGTGAGTTTTACAGATTTATGATTTTTGGATTCAAGAAGTCCAAACATATGTGAGAAATCTGACAGCAACTGGATACATCCAGTCAGAGCTGATCTTGCCAGTTTCTCAGTTGGCTGGCTGGGCAGACACAGCCCAGGACTTTCAGAAGACTAAACTAACCTGGGGAGCAAGGATAAAGTGATTTCAAGAAATCGCAAGAATTCAAATACCATCTGTTTTTCCTCTAAGTCCAATACATCAAAGACTGGCAAAGCAGAGCTGGTAACATCAAAGGGGTAAACTTTTTCACAAGCAGCTTCCATCACATGAAGACCATCTATTCCAGCATGCATCACGTGCAAACTATCAGATAGGCAAGTAAAGGCCGTTCCTGCAGTGAAATTCTAGTATGACTGGTCCAACAGGATGTAACTGGGTGACCAATACCACAGGGAACTTGGGCACTTAGTAGGCTGCTAGAACATTTGGAGACTGAGCTGATCAGGAGCTTATGGATGTGAATCTGCTTTCACCAGCTCAGTGAATATATATGACTCAGCAGACTTGAGTACCTAGACACGTGCAATCTATAAGCTTGTATGAACCAAAAGCCTGATTAAGTAAGAAGAGGATGATATGCAACAATATTTCCATGAAGATCTGGAGGAAGAGAAGGAGAATTCTAACATGTCTGGAACATGCATCAGAGTACATTTCACCAGTTCAAGACAAACTAACTAACAGGTAGACAGATATGTAGTACATATAGTACCTCCTAGTGCCCCTTCTGTAAATAGAAGAAAACAGACATTTCTAGGACATAATTCACTTGATCTATTTTAGACTAAAAATAGGTAGACCCTAAGTAGGTCATGCCCTCTAGTTACTGAAAATTAAGTTTATGGTGATTTAGCAATAGTGTTATACAGTCTACATTGGGCAGATGAACCCCATCTTTTAGGTCTTAAATATAACATCCTTTCAATAAGGGAAAGTATTCTTTATGGTAGCTGTATTGGGAATATTATATATATGAGTTTTAAGTGCTACGTTGCAAAAACAGTTATTGCCAGGTGGAAAGATGCTGTCACTCAGAATAAACCATGATTAATCAAAGACTATCACATCTAATAAAAACATACAGACCTGTATGTCTTCAGAAAGCACCGTAAGAATTGCTACCTCAGATGGTATCAATAGATGAAGTTTCCAATTCTAAATGCTACCTGCCATTTTGGTCTCAAAAGATTAAGATATATAGTCACAGATTCCAATGCATTAAGTACATTGACACCAAAGAAAAATTACTTATTCTAATATTTATGAGAAATACACATATTCCTTTTTCTATGAATGAAAACCATTACGTAATATCAACAGTGAGAGAACCGGGAACATTTTCATGCACAAAGAACTCAATTTCCTGAAAATTCAGGGGAAAAAAAAAAAATTATACCAGCTCAGAAACTGAAAAATCTCCTGAAGTAACAATTCACGATAACTGGTGAAACCAACTGTGAGCCCACAAACACTCCCACCCATCCACTGCAAGAAAATACTTCACAAATGAGTCACCTCACTAAACAAAAAGCATAGAAATTAAGAAAAATGCTGGCCTTATAATATTTAAAATTATGTACTTGCCACAACATACAAAATATTATTTGGAAAAAACAAGTAACGAGGAGATAAGGAACAAAGGAAATATGTAACAAAACTGTAGTTGTGTCCCTGCACCCTGTTGCTCTACTCACATGGAATCATTTCGGGCCAGCTGGCCATTCTGTCGAGTGGCATTTTCGCTCATGGAACGTTCTCTCTTCAGTCTTCCCACTGAGCGGACCTGCGTAAAAGGGGAGAAAGAGGGAGATAAAAGACAGGGAATTCCAGGAGACGCTTAATAACTTGCATTGGAGATTTGTAAGTTAGATCTGCCCTCAGATACAAAGGCACGTTTTCATGGGTTTCACAGTGATTAGGAGGAAAACAACTGATGACAGGATCTGATGCTGGTACATGTAAAACCAAGGTCCAAACTTATTGCAATCCTGTCGTTATCTATCCACATGATCTGATGCCAGAAGTATGAACAAACAGAATTTTGAATATGTAAGAAAGCAATATTATGTTTAATATTACTTCCTATCACCAGAGGTAAATATATTTCTACTGTACTTTATGAGTCTATAGAATATGCAGCTTCATAAATATTTTTGAGTTTTTAAGATGTCAATTACACATCATCCACCTGGATGCCAATGTTACACCATTCTTTGAAGTTGGTTTTCAGAGTTTTGTTAAAACTCACTAATTCTGTGTGGTGTTATATCATCTGGCCATGAATTCCAAAGGTTAACTATACACATTAAAAGAATCTTAGTTTGTTTTCTGATAACCTGCAAATTAAAAAAATCTTGCAGCTTTCGCTTCAATCAAAAGGATTTTTTTGTTAAAAGTATGTTGACTAGTTCTAATTATGACTTTATTTTTGTAACTACTGTGTAATCTTACTGAGCATGGCAACCCCAGCCATCTGCCAGTTGGAACTTCAAAGTCATCATTAGAACTACCACAGTGCTAATAAAAATATTTTTATATTTTCCCAACTTATGTTAGCACCAGGTAGATCTGCACCACAGTAGAGAAATCATTGGTCATTTCACTTTCTTTACTAGAATGCTTCTCAACTAAGGAAAAAGCAAAATAAGTACTAGCCTCTTCATTTTGAGGTGTCTGCTGTGGAGGTTTTTCTAGGTCCAAAAAATCTAGCGGTTGATCACTAAGAGAAATAACACGGGGAGGAGTTTTCAATGCCAGTGGTTTGAATGGAGTAGACTGAAGAAGGTCAAGGTCTGGTGGTCTGGAAAATGGAATGTCTTCACTATTACCTGCAAGAACATCAGTTGTCAATAGAAAGCAAGCTGTTCTGAGGCCTGAGGGCTAATGCTAAAGTTCAAAAAGACATCACATCAGTTACTTCCCCTAACTATGCCAAATAATTAAGTATACCTTCCTTTAGCAGGGCTTGTATGTTAAAAACTATGGTTAAAGCTCTCATAAAGACCACATTAATTGACACTTATTTGAGCAGTTTCTCTGAGAACAATGATCCTGAGTAATCCTGAGCATCATCAACTGTTATTGCAAGTGAGGGCACTTCTAATCTCAAGACATAGTCTTATTAAAGGTGTATTCATTTAGAAATACGGTGACTGGGGATGTGAAGATGTCACTCTTTCAAAGCATAAAATATATGCATGTCACACATTTTGCAAATTGTAAGGCCTTCAGCAGTTCCAGGTCTGTCACTGTAAAGCCCATGACAATAAATACTAAAGAAGTATTGATAGAGTCCGCCCAATAATAGACAGATCCTTAACATAATTAGCATTCTGATTATAATCAAACACATTTTGCATGGCTAATATATAGTACATCCCCAAAACTTGTTATGGTTACTTTAACTTATAGTTAATTAAGAAAAACCAGTTGTAAATCAATAAACATTAATTTTTTTTTGCTCCAGAAATAGTTTAGTAAGATGAAAAGTCAGCAGTTAAACTTTCTGTTCATAATTCATTCATTAACTGTCTCGACTACAAGCTATACCAGAACTATTCATGAAACATTTTCAGAGTTTAAGAAACTTCCTAAGTCAAAGTTGATGAGCAATAACTGTTTGAAAACCAGAAAGCATTTTACAGGTTTTTCTTTTAAAAATATATCAGTATACGTTTTTGCCCATCCAGAAATATGGAGAACTAATTTAAATTTTCGCCTCTTTTTCTTTTATTGAGATGCAGACATACCTGCCACTACAATCCGCTCTGGAACCTGCATAGTTACACTGGCATTTGGAAATCCTTCTTGGATGCCCTTCTCAAGGTCAGCATTTTGAGGAGCTACTTTGAGTTTTTCTGGGACCCTCATGCGCTGACTGATTCCTTCGGTGTATTCCATTTCATACTGAAGGCGATTAATTTCTGCCATCTCGGCAGCTGGAGATGGGAATGCAGCCCCACTCATTCTGGCAAAAGAAAACCAAAAGCTATAATAGCAATATAGGAAACCAGCAGAAAGTGCGTCAAGGAAAGTCTTTGTTCTGATTACTAGGCAAGTGGTAGATGATCCTAACTAAACAGACTTATTTAGAGAAACAAATTATATGATAAAATTCATAGGAAGTGTGGTCACAAGTAGCTGAGAGTTGAGGGCAATGACAGAAGAACAAAGTGATGCTGTAGGCAACGCTCAAATCTGCACTGAGGATCCTCAAATTGAGCTGTGACAAAAAAAAACATAGAAATTCTGCACGTAATGTACTATTCCTGCACTGGCTGGCAGAAAAACAAACCAACCAACAAACCAAAAAGAATTGGTAGGATTGGTAGGAAATCTATTCAGGATTGGTAAGAAATCTGAAATATTGATCTGTGTTTACACAGATCCAGTGTACAGGTATTTGAGAAAATGGATGAAGTCTTACAAAACTGCATGTTGACATAGGGGAACAAAAGAAAGGGCTCGGCTTGGGCAGCAGCCTTCTGCTCACTGTCAGTCACCCAGATCTCACTCCATCTTACAAGGGCAAAGTTCCTTATCAACAGCCTGTCAAATCAGCTTGAAAACCTAGCATATTCATAACTCATTTCCAATCACAAGCAATTCTGTAAACTTCTCGCTTCTGAATTTTTCTGTAAATGAAAATCTTACATTTGCAGAACAGACACAAGATGGGCAGAGAGAGACCAAGACTTTATTTACACGTAAAAGGGTTTGCCAATACTTTATATATACATTTCCTAGAAAAGGCGGGGAATTTCATATGAAGCAGTGGGGAAATTTCCTGGAAACTGGGCTGCAAGAAACTTACTAATACGGCAATTGCTGGGAGCTGTATCGAAGACAAAGACCAAGATAACTGGGTTTTTTGAGCTTAGATTTAAGGTTGAGAGGAAAAGAAATCCTAGAGCTGCACTTGGAGGTGGGCTGGAAAGGGGCTGCTGATGGAAACTGTGGGCTGGAAAGGGAACTCGGATGGCTGAGAGAAGTTGTTCACCTGGGCAGTGGCTAGTGGACCTTGTTGATGGCTCAGACTGAGATTACGGTTATGGGCTCGGTTAAGAGAGAGACATCCTGGAACTGCAATTAGAGCAGGGCTGGAAAGGGCCTCCCAGAAGAAACTGTGAGCTGCAAGGAACTCTCAGTTGTGAGAAACTTTTCATCCAGGCAATGGCTGGGGGACCTTGTCAACAGCTTAGACTGAGATAACGGTTATTTTTAGGGTTAGGATTGAGAGAAATATGTATTTCTACACATATATGTACACACACAATATATAAATATAGTTATCCTGGCAAATTCGCCTATGGGAAGCATAGCTTACTCTAGCAAGAAATCTTTTGGTGGTATTGCTTGAAGTAGTTCCCTAAATGAAGTAATCTATCCTGGCAAAAAGGCAGGTTTTGCTGCTATAATTGCAACTACATTCTTCTACTATTTTTGGTCTGCTGCTGCATGTGTGCTTTCACAAGCTGAACACGCAGAACTTTGCAAACAAAGCACCTCAGTGCAGACCATCTACATGGCAGGTGAGACGGACCACAAGCCATTCCTCCCACCATCACACAGAAGCAATACTTTCCATATTTATCAATAAAACCTCAAACTAACAGTAACCTTCAGGCAACAGAAAGAAGCACACGGAAGGATCTGGATTGTGTAACACTATATTAAATGCACTCATTTAGTATATTCAAGATGTGATCCACTTGGCAATCCATCCTGGGATCCTCAGTGTTATTTTCAGGACTTCCTATCACCACAGATCAAATGAAAGAATCTCATTCATCTCAAAGTCTCACTGCAGCACAGTAGGAGAACTGGGGGTCAGGGAAAAGGCAAGAAGGTCACTGTTCTATGTAAACTTAAAAAAAAAAAGTAGTTATAGAGGAAATACCTGAAGTGATGCAGATTTAATCCAGCTATATTAATTCTTACYGTCTGTATGTATCAAGTGAAAGGAACTGGAACAACCCATTTAATTAGAAATAAACACTTTATAGGAGTTCAAGAAGTGCTTAAGCAGCTCTGCCACTTCAAAATTCTTAAGATTTCACGTTGGGGTTTTTTTGTCCCTGCCCTTTGGTCTTGCAAGCTACATTTGTCCCTCTTGCAAGACATTGGCTAGATCAGCCAGTGACATGAACAACGTACACAGTCTTCTGACATTTCCACATTCCAAAAGGTGCTTTTCATTTCAAAACATGGTCTGTGACCAGTAATGCATTTCCAGATCGACAGGAGTAAAAATCATAATGTCAATAAAGAGACCGAATTTTAAGAACTTAAAAGTACCCAGAATATCTACTGGAAGGAGCTTAAAGAATAGTCACTGCTCACAAGACTTAACAAAAGGTGTTTCACTGCTTGTTCACTTTCTCATTTTGGAATACCTGTACGGCTCTAAGTTTCGCAATCAAGTATCGCTACACTGCAGCAGTGTTTATACCACAGCTTCCCTAGAGTTTGGCATTGTGTTTATACATAAGTCTGCATGACAACTGCTTTCCAGCTGCAAGGTAAAACACACACAAAAAAGAACAGCATTAGAACAGTCACTTTATAAACTATTTATAAACTAAATATCACTATGTGGGTTTAGCTTACTTGCCAAGGACCTATAGATACAATACCTCAATGTCTTCCTACTCTTGCCCTCTTCTCATCTACTTTGCATCATTGAGAATTCTGTTTTCTGTCAAAGTGATTTCAATTTTTACCTCTTTTTACAGGAGAACAGCAAAACAAGAAACGGTGAGATTTCAGCAACAGAAAACTTAAAATATTTAAACAGGGCTTGTTAACAAAACCCCCAACTATTTAAAGAGAACAGAAATCAAAGTTATGTTTTCTGTAATGTTTGTGTTACACAAAGCATTTTACAGAAGACATTAATAATAAATCAGGAAGAAGAAGGATTTTAAAAATGATATTTACAGAACTAAGTAGCTCTAAAGAGGCATGATAATAGAAGTCTGAGAATGATGAGACAATAAAAATACAATCACAAATACAGCATAAATAAAGGACAGAGAGCAGCTGAAGCACAAATGAGCATCAGTGGCATTTAACAGAAGAGAGAAAGGAAGGAGAAAATCCAGAGGAGGATAAGGGAAGAGAAAGCAAGAGAAGTTATATAAGGTGAATTATATGTGTTCAGAAAGACATAGGGTACCTCCTTCCCGCTCTTCTAAACAGGAACGGCAATAGAAGAGACAGGGATGAAGCAATGCATATGAATCTGAAGGATGACTTTTTGTCAGCATTCTGACAATAATCAGACATTGGCCATATCTGTGCTGCAACCATGAATGTTATGCACAGTGTGGATGTCAGCGTTAATCTGAGATATATGAAGACGAGCACTGGTAACAGTATAGCTGTGCCAGCACTGAGATCAGAGCAGGTTTTACAGCCCACACCAAACTAATTGTAACTTCTCCAGCTACGTTACTGTTTGTTCCTGATGTGGCTACTTTACAGCTAGCCTGTTCAAGTGCACATAAGCTACAAAGTGCTCCTTTGGCAAGCGTCTAGATATCCTTTGACAAGTAAAAGGGAAAGAGGAGGACTTAAAGCAAAGTTAAGGACATGTATTATAGGACCCAAAGGACCCTATTATGGGACCCTAAAACTGTCAGAACATATATCACAGAGGCATTCAGGATCAAAGGCTATGAAATAACAAAGCACTAACAGAACAATTTGAAGGAAAGGAGAGCTAGGTGTAGGCTAAATGCTGAAAGCTGTTCTGCATAGTACAGTTACACGTGTTGAACTTTCAAAATACATTACCTCCCCTTCTTAGCAGAAGAATGACATGAACAAAAAAATATCTGTTACACATAAACAAGGCTGTGGGATCACAAAACACTTAAGGCTGCATTCTTTCAAGTTTGTTTTACTCCAGCTGGAGGTTTTAATGCAAAACACCTTTTTTTTTTTTTTTTCTTTTTTTTAATAGAAAAAATACTGGAAACTTTGGGATGAAAAAAACTGTCACAGTTTGACAACCATTTCTCTGGACACCCAAATATTCATCGTGTTGTGACAGCATTAAGAGCACTCGGCAACAGACCCAGTCAGCTCATGTCAGAGGAAGGTAAAAGGGGAACCGGGCGCTCAGGAGAGCACGGGAGCCCTCGGCGTGCTCAAGCGCTCCCTTGGCACTTGCGACCACCCTGAGTGTCCCGTCAGTCCCCGTAAGGGTCGAGTCTCCAAAACACGCGCCCAGGGCTGCTGCCAACCTCCAGCTGTGGACGGCGGCTGCAAGCGGCGCTGGTCCCGCTACTAAAACGTTTCCAGTAACACGTTGGGAACACAGAGCTGGGAACGCCGGGAGCGCTGGGCGTGCGAAACCGCGCAGCGACACCCGGCACCGGAGGGAAGGGGCGGCCACCAACAGGGCGACGGGCAGAAGGGGTGCCCCGAGGTTGGGGGCGGAGGAGGGGGGAAAGGCAGCGGCGAGCCGAGGCAAGAGGGGAGGCACGGGGCGAAGAGCGGGGCTGGGGCAGGAGGGGGCCCGGCGCCACGGGGGGAAAGAGGGCTGAGAGGAGACACGGTCGGGGGGGACGACACTGGCTGGGGGGGCTCAGGCTAGGGGGACGGACGGCTGTGAGGGCGGCGGTGGAGAGGCTCGCGCCCCGCAGCCGGGGGCGCCCCGCGGCCGGGCTAAGCTCCCTCGGGACAACCTGGAGACGCTGCCGCCAGGCCCCGGCAGCCCGTACTCACCCAGAGCGGCGGGAAGGCGGCCGGCGAGCCGCTGCCCTGCCCTCCCCTGCCTGCCCCGGCCGGGCTGCTCCTGCCGCGCTCCGGACCCTGGCGCTGCCTCCCGCGGGCGGGGGGTGGTTAAGCGGCGCGGCGCGCCCTCACTACACTCCTCAGGTAAGACGCAAAAAACGGCCTGCTTGTCCCCATCGGGCTCCCGTAAGGGCTGCCGGACCGGGGACCGCGCGTCATGTGACCGAAAGAGGGCGGAAACGGCTCTCGCTGCTGCCTCACGTGTGAAGGAGCCGGAGGGCATTCATTTTTAGTGAGGGAAGGCGGGCGCCGCGCAGGCGCGCTGAGAGGTGTCCCGAGGCCGCGGCGCAAGGTCTCCCGCAGGGCCGGGCCCGGCGACGGAGTAGGGCCCGGGGCTGCCCTGCGGGCGAGGGGGGTCGGAAGGGGCGCTTGCAGCCGGCGTTGGGCGCTGGGAAAGCGGCGCCGCTGTCACGGCGACCCGCGGGCCGGAGGGAGCAGGTGGTCACCTGCCCTGCTTCCAGCCAGAGCGTGAAGAGCGGTAGTTAGCAGCACAGGCCTCTGMACGGAGAGACTGTTTAACTTATCCCTGAAGCTGCTCATCGCCTTCTCCCTGTCTGCACGGAGGGCAAGCTGCTTGCGTTAGTGTGGTGCCGCCCTGGAGCTGGGGGCGTTGAACCTCCGCGGCTCCTCAGTTGAGCCTCACAGTAGCTGGTGGTCCCCAAGGGAAAGAAACTTCGGGCAGCACTCACTGCAGGTGCTGGCAGAGCCAGGACCCTCTGCTCCAGCGCCTGTGCCGCTCCTGCTGCCCGTCGCTGCCTGCAGCTCGCTCCTGCTGAAAACGCTTCTGCTGAAACCACTCCTTGCAACACGTCCATCTCTTAAGTGTTGACTGTCAAGCAGCAGAGCTTTGTGCAGAGCACTCAGGCTCTCTGCTTGTATCTTTGTGCCGTGGTGGATTAACATACTGTTGCAATATGGAAACATGAAGATCTAATTATGTGTTAAGTGGGTGGAAATTCTGGCTTGGTGTGTGATGAACCTGCCATTCCACCCTCACGTGCAAGGGCAAAAGGCCAGTCACTTTAGGGCATGTTTTCTGAAAGGTAGTTTCCTAGCTACCACTCAACAGCAACTCCACACTTCAAAATACCCGGCTGCTAGTTAAGCTTCACATCTTACCAGCTGGTAAACTTCACAAAGGCTGTCCTGTTAAACGGTGTCTTTTCTATGTCAGTCACCATCCCATTAGCATTACATAAAATTTGTCAGCAAATGTGGTTGACAGAGCCATCCATTTCCTGTCCCACTTAAATCCAGCTTGCGCGTCAATTCCGACGGGCAGAGCACCATCTCCTTATGTCGGTAAAACACTTCCAAGGGCCCCATTAGGTGACCCTTCCTGAAACTGGCTCTTGTTCACAGCATAGGCTGCCTAAGAGCAGCTGCTTCCTTGTGGTGTGGGTAACTATCAATTTCTCAATTCCATAGAGAAAAATAAAATGAAAAATGCTATTATATACAGCAGATATTTTTTTAAAGAGAGGAAAGTAGCCTCTGAGCTTTCCCTATATTTTGATTTATGGTCACAATAATGTTTTGGAAGTCAAAATGAGTAGCAATGCCAGAAGTATTGAAGCGTATATTGATCCAAGGCCCGCAACTTGCTAATTCAGTTCTTTACAAATACCAACAGCACTGTTTTACAGAGGCAAGTGGTCTGAAATATGATCTCTTACTAGATAAAAATTGTATAACATTTAGAATTATAAATTATTTGCCTTTAGATATATGATCTTACATTTGGCTTCCTTGAAACACAAATTGTTGTCCTGAGCACATCTTACCAGGCAATCCCCATCATTCTGCAGGAGAGTCCTCCTCAGTTTTACCACTTCTCCAGGCTCTAAGATTTATTAACTATCAATAGAGATTTACTCTTTACAAAAAAAAGATGTATAAAAAGTCTAAAACTGGTTCTTGAAGCACGCTAGAAATAATTGTCCTTCTCCTGTGATTGCCCATATATAATTTTATATTGAGATCAATTATGTAACTATTTTTATTCCATTGAATATATGATTGTTGTTCATAAATTGAGTGGTCACACAATAAAAACGGCCACAGATTAGTCACCTGGGTTCTTCTAATCCACAGGAAATTCTCCAGAAGAGCCCTGGTGGTGATTTCTACTATAGTATCACGTTATGAATTACCACTAGTAGATAATGACTACGTCAGCCTGTCCAGGCCCCATGTATTCTGTCAGATCTCAAAAAGAATTGCATCAGGCTGTACCCTAGCTGTACCCTCATTCCTTTCATAGAATCATAAAGGTTGGAAAAGACCTCTAAGATCATCAAGTCCAACCGTCAACCCAACACCACCATGCCCGCTAAACCATGTCCCTAAGCGCCTCATCTACACGTCTTTTAAATACTTCCAGGGATGGTGACTCAACCACTTCCCTGGGCAGCCTGGTCCAATGTTTAACCACTCTTTCAGTAAAGAAATTTTTCCTAATGTCCAATCTAAACCTCCCCTGGCGCAACTTGAGGCCATTTCCTCTCCTCCTATCGCTAGTTGCTTGGCAGAAGAGACCAACACCCACCTCGCTGCAACCTCCTTTCAGGTAGTTGTAGAGCACAATAAGGTCTCCCCTGAGCCTCCTCTTCTCCAGGCTAAACAGTCCCAGTTCCCTCAGCCGCTCCTCRTAAGACTTGTTCTCCAGACCCTTCACCAGCTTCGTTGCCCTTCTCTGGACATGCTCCAGCACCTCAATGTCCTTCTTGTAGTGAGGGGCCCAAAACTGAACACAGTATTCGAGGTGCGGTCTCACTGGTGCCGAGTACAGGGGGACAATCACTTCCCTAGTCCTGCTGGCCACACTATTTCTTATACAGGCCGGGATGCCGTTGGCCTTCCTGGCCACCTGGGCACACTGCCGGCTCATGTTCAGCCGGCTGTCAACCAGCACCCCCAGGTCCTTTTCCGACAGGCAGCTTTCCAGCCACTCTTCCCCCAGCCTGTAGCGTTGCATGGGGTTGTTGTGGCTGAAGTGCAGGACCCGGCACTTGGCCTTGTTGAACCTCATGCAGTTGGCCTCAGCCCATCGATCCAGCCTGTCCAGGTCCCTCTGCAGAGCCTTCCTACCCTCGAGCAGATCAACACTCCTGCCCAGCTTGGTGTTGTCTGCAAACTTACGAGGGAGCGCTCAATCCCCTCATCCAGATCATTGATAAAGATATTGAACAAGACCGGCCCCAAAACGGAGCCCTGGGGGACACCGCTTGTGACCGGCCGCCAAGTGGATTTCACTCCATTCACCACAACTCTCTGGGCCCGGCCGCCCAGCCAGTTTTTTACCCAGCAAAGAGTACACCTGTCTAGGCCATGAGCCGCCAGCTTCTCTAGGAGAATGCTGTGGGAGACAGTGTCAAAGGCTTTACTGAAGTCCAGGTAGACCACATCCACAGCCTTTCCCTCATCCACTAGGCGGGTCACCTGGTCATAGAAGGAGATCAGGTTAGTCAAGCAGGACCTGCCTTTCATGAACCCGTGCTGGCTGGGCCTGATCCCCTGGTTGTCCCACACATGGCTTGTGAGCACCTTCAAGATGAACCGCTCCATAATCTTCCCCGGCACCGAGATCAGGCTGACAGGCCTGTAGTTCCCTGGATCCTCCTTCTGGCCCTTCTTGTAGATGGGTGTCACATTGGCAAGCCTCCAGTCGTCCGGGACCTACCCCATTAACCAGGACTGCTGATAAATGATGGAGAGTGGCTTGGCAAGCTCCTCCGCCAGCTCCCTCAGYACTCTCGGGTGGATCTCATCCGGCCCCATGGACTTGTGAGCGTCCAGGTGGCGTAGCAGGTCGTTCACTGCTTCCTCTCGGGGGGTTTATTCTGCTCGCTATCCCTGTCTTCCAGCTCAGGGGGCTGAATACCCTGAGGATAACTGGTCTGACTATTAAAGACTGAGGCAAAGAAGGCATTAAGTAAGTACCTCAGCCTTTTCCTCATCCTCGGTGGCAACGTTCCCCCCGGCATCCAATAGAGGATGGAGATTCTCCTTGGCTCTCTTTTTGTCATTAATGTATTTGTAAAAACATGTCTCTTACGRCAGTGGCCAGATTGTGTTCTAGCTGGGCTTTTGCCTTTCTCATTTCCTCTCTGCATGACCTGACGAGATCCCTGTACTCTTCTTGAGTTGCCTGCCCCTTCTTCCACAAGTGGTAAACTCTCCTTTTTTTCCTGAGTCCCAGCAAGAGCTCCCCGTTCAGCCAGGCTGGTTGTCTTCCCCACCCGTTCTTACAGCATATGGGGACAGCCTGGCTCCTGCACCTTTTAAGACTTCCTTCTTGAAGAACATCCAGCCTTCCTGGACCCCTTTGCCCTTCAGGACTGTCTCCCAAGGGACTCTCTCGACCAGTGTCCTGAACAGGCTGAAGTCCGCCCTCTGGAAGTCCATGGTAGCAGTTTTGCTGGCTCCCCTCCTTACTTCACCAAGAACTGAGAATTCTATCATTTCATGGTTGGTAAGCCCACGACGGCCTCCGACCACATCTCCCACCAGTCCTTCTCTGTTTGTAAACAGCAGGTCGAGCGAGGCACCTCCCCTGGTAGGCTCACTTACCACCTGTGTCAGGAAGTTATCTTCCACACACTCCAGGAACCTCCCGGACTGTTTCCTCTCTGCCGTGTTGTATTTCCAGCAGACGTCTGGGAAGTTGAAGTCCCCCATGAGAACAAGGGCTAGCGATCGCGAGACTTCTGCCAGCCGCTTGTAGAATGCTTCATCTGCCTCTTCATCCTGGTTGGGTGGCCTATAACAGACTCCCAGCAGGATATCTGCCTTGTTGGCCTTCCCCCTCATCCTTACCCATAAGCACTCGACCTTATCATCATCACAATCGTTGAGCTCTAGACAATCGAAACACTCCCTGACATACAGAGCCACCCCACCGCCTCTCCTTCCTCGCCTGTCCCTTCTGAAGAACTTATAGCCACCCATTGCAGCACTCCAATCGTGAGTCATCCCACCATGTTTCTGTGATGGCGACTAAGTCRTAGCTATCCCGCTGCACAATGGCTTCCAGCTCCTCCTGTTTGCCGCCCATGCTGCGTGCATTAGTGTAGATGCACTTGAGCTGGGCTATCGATTTCACCCCCAACATTGGCATGCCACCCCTAGGCTCATCTCTAGGGAGCCTGGTTTTATCCCCTTCCCCCTTCAAACCTAGTTTAAAGCCCTCTTGATGAGCCCTGCCAATCGATTTGGTGAATTTCAGGATGCTCCTTCCATTTCTTCATTGTGTAGAAGTCCTAGCACAAATAATTTTCTTTGACGGTTTTCAGATCTCTCTGCAGATATCCTCGATTTTCTTGTTCAGTGATTTAAAAGGCCATCCTTAAGAATGTTGCATACAACACTGTTCTATCAGTTTGATTTTCAGATATGTCTTCCTTATTTTCACACTGAAATCTTGATAATAATTTTAGGTGTGTCCTTTTCTTTCTGCTGCACACAATCTGCTTGTTTGTCTGTGTGCACTTACAGAATATCTCTGGGTACTGTCTTCTGTCTGAGGAAACACTACAAGTCTTACTCTTTTCTAGTTTTTACAGGTTTTGGCTTCCTTGGTGGCCAGTCCTTTCCTTTCTTGAACCTGGAGTTACAGTGGTTCCCTAGGCAAGTTGTGAGTGTTTGTCAGCAAGCTGCAAGAAGTGGCTTCTTTCCATGGAGGAAGACAGCCCCAGCCTAGGCAGGGCAGTGATGTCTCCAACAAGGGCACAGTCCCACCACACTGGGCACAGCAACACGACGCTGGGCTTGTGACAGTAAAAGGTTCTGTTGACTGTCCAGCAACCATCAGGCAAATGGAAGGTGACAAGTCAGATCCCAGGTCAAAGACAAGTGAAGAAGTTGGGAGCAGCAGGGGAGAGGGCTGGGCACAAGCCTACCTACAGCAGAGCTCAGGCAAGGCCCGGGATGGAGCCTGGATGCAGCGCCTGGACCTGTGTGCTGAGGGTGCAAGCTCGGCAGGGCACTCTGGGGCTGCTGGTGCGCTTGGGGCCCCATCAGCCAGCCTTCATCATCTTCCTAGTTTTTMCTCAGTATCATCACAACCCTTTCTCTCGTACTATATCTGTCAACGGCAACTTGCCACCCACCTGTGCTTCATGCATATGAATCCAGCAGAAAATATGAATGAATGCAGTAGAAGAGAAGAACATGGCTGAGTTGTTCCAGATTGAAACCACTGTCTGTCACCGGCCCATCACAGTATCCTATGTAGAAGTATGTCTAGGAAGAAAGATAGCATGCAGACATCCAGTTTGGGTATCCACACTGAAGTGCTAGACTTCTAGTGTAGTCCAAGTAGGAGAGAGCGAGCGTCCTTCTGAGGGCAACCTCCACTCACTGTCTTTTAATCAGATGACACTTTTTTTTTTTTTGTAAGTAATACTATGCATAGGTAGTGGAAAAGATCGTTAGCACTGGGAAGAACAAAAAACCAAGTGAAATGGGTCTTTTATTTAGTAAAAATATTTTTATTTGGCTGTATTTAGCAGAAGGTTTGCTTTCCTCCTCCCCCCGCCCCTGCTATTATTTGCTTGTTATTTCTGATTTCTCATGCTTCCATTCTTTCAGTACAATATATTAACACCTTGCACCTCTTCAGCACTTTCCAGTTAAGGCTCTCAAAGCATTTACAGACATGAGTTAACTAATCCTCACAACAATCATTAGCAGTAGGGAAGTAAAATGATCTGCATCTGCAGAGAGAAGTTAAGATCAACTTTTTTTCAAGTTTTTCTTTGATTTTCAGTGTCCAGCTTGTATTATGCTGGGCTTGATGAACATATGTATCCCTGCAGTTGTGTTTCATGCTTTTGAAAGAAAGACTGAATTTCAGCACTCAAAATCTAAAATTATTTATGAAAATCTTTCTTTAGTAACTTGTTGAAGGCCACACATTAAGTGAGCAGCGCAATCCAAAACTGGGAACCAAGGCATAACTTCCAGTTATGTGCTATACTGTGAGACGCAACTCTTTGTAACTTACCTTTGGACTTTAAAACCACAGTCCRTTCCCTTCTCCTTACACATTATCCTCTACTGACCATTTCCAGCAGACTTCAACCTCAGGTACTTACATTCTGCGTTTTACTAGCAGTTTTACATGAGAGTCTCCAGAGTCATCAATTGTATACAGTATACAATACCTTTGGGTGACTGTAATGAGCCTTAATGGAAAAAAAAAACCCAAAAACCCAACAACCTAACAAGCAATGGGTGTGGATTTTATCTTTGAGTATTTAAAGCAAACTTCAGAGTTTATGGAAAAATCTAATATGTGATTGTTTTAGGGAAAACACCCCCCCATCCCCAAACCTGGTTCAAATGGAAGACTAAATATTAACTTGACATTAATACCTTCTTATCAGTAGTGCATCTGCATAGAGATTCTTCATAAAAACCTGCAAATTCACAATTATACCTTGCAAACAGAAGTACTATGACTGTTCAAGCAAACACTAATTTTAAAATATTCATTCAGTTCATGTAAGTGGTATCTTCATGTTAGCTCCATCAGAAGATACTGGCATAAAACACAGATGAAACTTTTTCTTAGTTAGGTTAAAGCTGAAAATTCAAACAGTCAGACAAACACAATGCAAGTATTTTAACAGAAACAATATAAAATTTCACTGGCTTAAAAAAGATCTAGATGAGAAATCTTGGTTATTTCAATGAATTGCTAGACCCTACATTTAAAATGATGCATTTACAGAACTATTCAGATGAATTAGGCTTCTTCTATAACACTAAATACTAAGAATTCTGATAAATTGTGCAAGTATTAAAAAATATTAACATTTTAAACGTTAACATTACAGTTTTAAATAGCCTTGCAAGTGCAATGTTATAAATATAAAAAAAAAACCTCAGAGCTACATTTTTATATAAGTTATATGAGTAAATGAAAGTGCTTTTCAAGTATTTATGTTCATTTACAGTTGGATTCTCTTGTATAAGTCAGTGCTCAGATGGTACAATTTAAATATCAGTCTTTTTTTTAAATTTTGGATGCATGCATTTAACTGGATGGAATAAATGGTTTCATTTGCAGAAATGTGTGATAAATATTTAAATACAGAACATAATTTGTGATCAATATTTAAATATGGAATATTATAAAATATGAATATTATATTTTTTGTTACCCATTAAAAATAAAAGAGATCACATCCTGATGGGTATGTGATTACCTGATAATGCCATGGGAGCCCTTGAGCAATACAATAATTGTTAATTCCATCAAAATCCCAAATTATGATATGCTAAATAGTTGTTCTTTGGTAGAGACAAAAGCATGTGATCATAATAGAGGCCCAATACTGTCAATGTTTGAAGAATTTAAAAGATCTCATGATCTGTGTCAAAAGCCATGGAATCCTTCAGCTATGGAATCCTGAAAGCCATCAGGAAACTTTCCAAGACTTTCAATTAGTCAGCCCTTAGCCGTAGTCACTCTGGAGAACACAGCTAGTGCATGTCACCACTGTACTGTCTGCCCAGTGCACTGTGTAGCTCCCTTTCTAGCTAGTCAAGAACCATTATTATTGCAGTGATACAAAAAAGATTGTATTTCTGTTTGCCAGCCAGAGGAAGGGTGAGGTAAGTGGGGAGATACTTGTTTATTAGACAAGAAAACCAAACCAAAACAACCCTAAATGAATCATGATATATTTAAAAAGTGCACTGAAAATATTTCCTATTGAACCCTATCTCTTGTAAGTGCCAGATTTTCATCTTAAATTATATCCACTTTGAACACTGAGCATATGTAAGCTGATATTAGAGCATTTAGTTTGTCTTGCGGTTTGAAAAGCACATGACACAAGGCAGCATTAACATCTTTTGTTAAAGATCTGGCGATGCCATAGTTTTATCATGAAGATGCAGCTTAGAAATGACATAGTTCAGCAGAAGCCCCTGCAGACTGCCATTACAAGCTTTCTCCAACAAAGTGCTTTGTCATTTGCCAAAGACAAAAGTCAAACTGTTGCCCTACCTCACCATAGTGCTGCACTGGCAATTTATAATTTTCTTCCCAGATGCAGTTGGACTTTAATAAATTATAGCTCTTCAGAGTTAGGCAATTCTTTGTAATAAAAGCAGAATTTCATGTTCCATCAAGAGTGGCCACTGTTTAGACTGGTCTCTTCATGCAGACCTGACAACGGCTGATGATATTTTCTAGTTCTCCTGCTTTCAAAGTCTGTGGCAGAGGTTTTCTAAAAGAAAGAAAACAAACATTTACTTTTTTCTTTGAAAAACAGGGGGAGACGATGAAACTTTGGATATGGAATTACTGACAACAACATTGAAATCCTTGGCTCACTTAAGGCATCTTTGTGCTACAGAATGACCCTAAACCTAAAAAGGGGGATGTCTAGGGAGGGGAATTACTAGGGGAGCCCCCACACGCTATGCAGGCAGTTGTCGTCTCCTCGGGCACTTCCAGCATGGATGCAATGCGTATGGATGCAGGGAAGTACAGTTTACCTGAACATTCTTCTTGGATTTAACGATGCCAACCAGAAGCTGTAGGAATTTGTGTAGTAGTTGCACGTCCCCCTGCCATGGCACTCTATGAATGGGATGGCTCGAAATTCTTCCAGACAAGATCCAGGAGATGCCAATGCTTGGCCAGAAGCTTCTGAGCCGGCACTTGTATACTGTAACCACCAATACATTTTTTATGAGAACTTGTCCATCAGCTTTTAGTAAACTGCAGGCAAAAAAAAAATCTCCTTCTAAAACATACCATATGTTCTGTGGTAAATCTTGGACAAAACAAAATGAACACAGATTAGTTTTATCAAACTTATAACGAAGCACAGAAGCCTTATGAAAATTCAAGCACAGCTATGGCATTTCTTAAGTCCCTGCAAAGGCCTTTTTCTGCTCCGTGAAAAGGCATGAAATTGTAACTAGTACAAAGGCTAGAAAGTAGCTGGCTTCTGTCCAGTTGAGGACTACAGTAACTGAATTACAAATAAACCAAATCCCCTATTTTGTGTGTGTTCATATTTTTTCTTGCATTGATTGCTTCTCCAAACACAAACAGCAAAGAAGGCTTTTTCCTTCTCTCATGTTGATAAATGCTAAAATAATTTATGACAGTAGAAAATTGGCTAGAAGATACCATTTAGATTTGCTGATGTTGGAAACAAGCAAATGATTTTTGACAGCTGGCTGAATATGAGCTGGCAGTGTGCCCAGGTGGCCAAGAAGGCCAACGGCATCCCGGCCTGTATCAGAAATAGTGTGGCCAGCAGGACTAGGGAAGTGATCATGCCCCTGTACTCGGCACTGGTAAGGCCCCACCTCAAATACTGTGTTCAGTTTTGGGCCCCTCACTACAAGAAGGACATTGAGGTGCTGGAACGTGTCCAGAGGAGGGCAACGAAGCTGGTGAAGGGTCTGGAGAACAAGTCTTACGAGGAGCGGCTGAAGGAACTGGGACTGTTTAGTCTGGAGAAGAGGAGGCTCAGGGGAGACCTTATTGTGCTCTACAACTACCTGAAAGGAGGTTGCAGCGAGGTGGGTGTCAGTCTCTTCTCCCAAGTGACTAGCAATAGGAGGAGAGGAAATGGCCTCAAGTTGCGCCAGGGGAGGTTTAGATTGGACATTAGGAAAAATTTCTTTACTGAAAGAGTGGTTAAACATTGGACTAGGCTGCCCCGGGAAGTGGTTGAGTCACCATCCCTGGAAGTATTTAAAAGACGTGTAGATGAGGCGCTTAGGGACATGGTTTAGTGGGCATGGTGGTGTTGGGTTGACGGTTGGACTTGATGATCTTAGAGGTCTTTTCCAACCTTTATGATTCTATGATTTTAACTAGATGGTGCAAATATTTTCTCATTCTTTTCCAAGATTAGTGTTATTATTACTTAGGGCCAAATCCCAGGACAGACAACAAATTTCACACTAGACCTAAAAGGACTTTATATCATGCAAAAAAGAGGGGTTTTTAATTCTGTCTTTTACCCGCATTTGCTGGCATGCCTATGACATCCCACAGGCATGGATAACAAAGATGAAGTGCTACGTCCCCTAGTATAAATACACCCTTATTCCCATACTCAGTTCTCACCTTGCAGGCACATTATGAACTTTCTTCACTCATATATCGTTATGGCATCAAAATTGCTGAGGCAGTCTTTTGTACACAGTGTACGGCATTTGTTTTGATTTTAGCTTTCTGTGGTGTTCAGCCCCAAGATTCGATTTATAAAAGAACTGCCTGGCATGGAAGTGGGTCAGTCATTTCTGTGTATTTGTGTTCAGGACCAGTTTAACCACTCCACTCCCCAAACCTGTTTCCTAGATCTTAGCATGACACATGAAAATGAGAGCATGCAGTTATTTTTGTCAGACTAAAATCCTATGGTTCTCCTTTCATCTTTTCCTCTTTTCCTCCTGCCACCTATTTTTGAGGACAGATCAGAATAGTTGTTCCTATGCTTCTGGCATTAAATAAGAGTTAATAGAATTATTGTCTACCTCTTGGCAAAAAGGAAAAAAAAAAGAATTTAACAATTATTAGGAAACAAATGAGCTATGAGCAGATGAAAATGCCAATGAAAGTGAGAGGAGATAAAATTAATAATTCAAGTCTTTATATCCTTACCATAACAAAAGAAAAACCCTTCCAGAGAGATATCCAGCCTTCTGGACATGCAGGAACTACAGTTGTTTGGCTGTGAACTGCTATTMCCATTGCAGCTCCTTCACAAACAGCACACCTGTAAGAAGAAACACACATGCATTCAGTGCAGATATGAGGGAAAACATGTAAACAGACAAAAATTGTATTTCTAGGATAGTAGCTACCTAATGACAGGGCTTACTATAAATGTTACAACTCACACAGGTTTTCTCTGTTTAGTGAAGAGGTAAGTAAATTGAAGGTAACCCAAATACCTTGCTTTGCAATTGCTTTGCAATCTCTACTAGTAACACCAGAAAAAAAATTGGTAAAAGATGGGAATTAGTCCCAGAACATTTGAGCTTCCTAATTTTGCCTTTACTGAAGTAACAAGCTAAATTTTACCTTCTTCATGTGCTCACTACTTTATGTTATTATGGTTTAGATCAAAGTTATGTACCTTCATTTGCTAAGATTAGGAAAAGTAATCTTTATTTCCTAAATGAAGAAACTATGAAGCTGAGCTACTAGACTGCAACAACTGGGTAGGGCAGGCTAGAAGACAGAGTGCAAAGCTTGCCTTCCCATCTTTCACTTTGCTACTCTTGGTCTTTCATGCTTTTCAAGCTTTTCCTCTTAAGATGCTCTTCAGCCTTCTCAGCTGTTCTAAAGCAACTAGAAAGGGCCACATTTGCACAAGGGTGTTTCATAGCAGAGAACCTTCAGCCAATTTAAAATGTTCTTCACCCAACTACAGTAAATGTATCACACGTAATTGAAAGCAGAACTTGATTTGTACTGTATTGCAAATAATGAAGCTGTCTTTATTTCATTTTAGTCTGCCTCCGATATACACAACAATAGGTTTTTAAAAAAATATCACTGCAATCAGTAAGACTGTGTGCCATCTTCTCATGTCAACTATGCAGATTAAGCCCTGTGGTGGGACCCTAGCTTTAATCTAACTTTTCCTAGAGTATCACTGAATAACTGACATATTCAGGTGAGTAATCAAAAATCAGGGGGTTAAAAACAGTGCTTGTACTGGCTGAGATGGGCAGGTCTTTGCCTAAGATTTGCTGTTCAAAACAATTTATGATGTCTTTGTGGTTCCAGGCCAGAAGAGCTAAAATTCTTATACTCTTACCTGCTTATATGGGGCTCTAGTGCCCTTCCAGAAATTGGTGCCATGTCTACTGGCATTACTGCTGCAGTTGACAGCCAGTATGAATAGTCATTGCGAGAAGCAAAACTACAAACATCGTTGGTGTTACAGAATAAGAATGGCATGGTGGTAAATCTCTGCAAGCAGCTACCAGCTGTTCCTAAAAAAACAAAAAAGGAGCGTTTCGTGACAAATAGATTATATTTAGTGCAGCCAACAGAAGAGACGCATGATGGCATCCAATCTACTATAGTGAGAATTAAAACAGTTGGTAACTATAAAGAGAGAAGTGTCTGTACAGTGGAATTACATGAAAGCAAAATGCTTATGGTATATATAAAAATATGTGTATAAAAAATAAGGCCTAAGAACAAAATCTGTTAAAATAATAGTATCTTGTTGAATGGTATTGGTCCTTGACACAGTAGCAGGGATTCAGCTGCTTAAACAAAAGCTTCTGGTGCCATTTTTGACACCCTAAAGCATCCCATTTGGTCTCTAAAAAAGCAAGATTCTCTCTCAGATCCTGTGTTGTTATTGTCAGCCCCTGTGCAGATGTTGTGGACATTTATGCTAGACATCTATCCAAAAGTAACTGAATTCCTCCTCAAAAATGTCTAGGGATAGCAAAAAGGGAATATAGGAGTGCAGGAAAGAAAGGTGTCTTTCAAGCCACAATTCCTGAATTGACTCAGAGCAGCAGACCGCTCCAGAGACTGATGGCTGAAACCAATGTTCATCTCGGACACTTAGTGTGAGTTTGGTTTCATGAAGACAACTTAGCATTACTGGACTCTAAAGAGAATTATCTGAAAATTTTTACCAATACAGTACCAAGATCTTGTCCATGTGCTCGTTCATTTCCTTGTACAAAAAGCAGCGAATAGCCAACGTAGATCTGTGATGTCCCATGTGGGCATGAAGGAATCTTTGTTGATTGACTATGCCGGGTAAAGATAAAACCTCTTCTTGTTGGACCAGTAATGATAGTACCTGGTGATCCAGGTAACCCTTGTAGGCCTGGAAAGCCAATCAGTCCAGGTTGTCCTGTGGACGGAAAAGAAATATGACTGCAAATATTATAATTTTGTTTGAATTTTTACTTCATTTAAATTAGTGGAACCACTTGAAAACTAACAAAAAAATTATCAATCAGAAGATACATCTCGAAAATTGGTAGTATTTGTTGCTAGATGTATTAAGTCCTTCAGACCTAGCTCAGGTAGCTTTACATTGCGTAGTTTCATTGAATAGTGAGATATTTTAAAGAACCATGGCCATTTTTACCAAAAAAGTTGTAAAGTAAAAACATTTTATGGTGACTAAATAAAAATATTTAGTTCCATTTTGATGTCATATAAAGGCACACTGATACCTAGGGATTTCAAGGGGATAAATAAATGTGATTAATAACAGAGGAGCACAGTCAAGGCATATTTTTGTAAATTATTATTTCAGTAGTGAACATGCATCTGTTAAAAGTTAAGAATATGCTTACATGTGCTTGTGGCCCTAAAGCTACTGCAAATGTTACAGAATCTCAATACATGCAAAAAGAAGAATTTACAGAAATCAGGAATACAGTTTATCTGTAAATTCAGTAGTAGCAGTCAAACAGAGATGTCTGCTTTCCTGTACCTCTTTGTCCTGGAAATCCCCTGTCTCCTTTTGGACCAGGCAGTCCTGGTTGACCTGGATGACCAAAACTTCCTGGTAGACCTTTTACTCCTTTAGGTCCTAAATTGTAATCAAGAAAAAAACAGAATAATAATAGCAGTAGTTATTCTAGATTTTAATAACTGTTAATGAATAAAGTTAAAATCCCCATGTAAATGTAGCTGTGTTAGAACAAAAACATCAGCATGAATTTACTAAGTTTTGAGACTGTCTGTAGTGTTACTGTCACCATATTTCCTATCAGGAAGATTACAAGGAAATATTGAATGTATTGCAGAAAAATATTATTCTCGTAAGAAATGTTTACAGAAACCAAAGCAAAGAGCTTTTTCTTTTAGCATATGTCATATAATAGAAGTATTTCAAAAATATAGTAACAGGCCATAATCATCTTGGTCATGGTTTGTAATCCTATAAATAATGCAGCTCCTTTAAGGAAAGCGTAAAAGAACAATTCTTCAGTGCCTGCTTTGTTATGCTGGAGGCAAGGGTCATTCCTGAGTGGCCACGCCTTCTGGCAAGCCTGCCCCCCTGAGGAGCTCCCTCCTGGGCTGGAAAGCTGTGGTATTGAGACAGGTGGCCAAGTACCCACTGCACATCCTACCTGCTCCTTGCTTCCCCATTCCTCACAGCCATGGCAGGCTTCACTTCTAGTGCCAATAGAGAAGTAGCCAGCCTCTCCATTCCCCTCCCACACCCAGACTATGACAGGCAATCACTTTGTAGCACATCCAGAGTACTTCTATTACGAGTGGTAATTTCCCCCCCCCCAAAATGACAAACATCCTGAGCATGGTTCTGGCTGTATGAAAATGGTGAATGTTTTGATCCAAGTTTACTTTTTATTCCATTATTTTGCTTAGGCTTATGTTGAGGGAGAAACTTACTCACTCACTGACTGCGAGGGTGGAGGGCAGATGGAATGGGACAGGTTATAAATATAGAGTTGTTAACAAGGTACAAAGAGCTTTTTTTTTTTTGGGGGGGGGGAAGAGAGAGAGAGAAATGTGGAAGGTATTTTTAAAGACACGTCAGTTTTCTATGCAGAAGCATGTTTTCCTGCCAAACCGAAATGTTCCACTAAGCAGCACACACAAACATGCACAGAGATAAAAATATAAGCCACCTTGTAGTCCAGGAATCCCTTGAATTCCTTGATCACCTGGTGTTCCTGGGATTCCTGGCAGTCCAGGAGGACCCTTGCTTCCTGGGACAGAGAATATTCTCCCAGGGACTCCAGGTGGACCTAGCAGCAAAAATATAATTAAGAGCTATGGCTTTATATTAAAAGAAAGCAAGCAAACTACAAAACAAAACAAACAAATCAAGCTAAGTCAGCTGGTATTAGAACGAGAAGGGTTGGTTACCACGCTGGCCCTTTGGTCCCCTTGGCCCTTCTGCACCTTGTGGTCCAGGGGGTCCTTGATTACCCTTTTCTCCTAAAAAAGAAGATTGGAGATATGTCTGGTTCAAAATGTCAAAACAACTGTCAGAGTTTCAGAGGCTTATTTAAGAGTCCATGCAACCTTTCCAAAGAGTTACACAGCCTGTAGACTCATCTGAAATGCGAGAGTGGACTTCTACATCTCTGCTGTTACTGTATAATTTATAGGCCAAGTGCAGTCAGTTTATAAGAAGATGTTTCCATGCTGTCCTGGTTTCGGCTGGGATAGAGTTGATTTTCTTCCTAGTAGCTGGTATAGYGCTGTGTTTTGGATTTAGTATGAGAATAACGTTGATAACACACTGATATTTTAGTTGTTGCTAAGTAGTGCTTACACTAAGTCAAGGACCTTTCAGCTTCTCATGCTCTACCAACTGAGAAGGCTGGAGATGCACAAGAAGCTGGGAGGGGGCACAGCCAGGACAGTTGACCCAAACTGGCCAAAGGGATAGTCCACACCATATGACGTCATGCTCAGTATATAAACTAGGGGAAAGCTGGCTGGGGGGCCGCTGCTCAGGAACTGGCTGGGCATTGGTCAGCGGTTGGTGAGCAATTGCACTGTGCATCACTTATTTTGTACATTCTTTTATCATTATTATTATTATTTTCCCTTCCTTTTCTGTCCTATTAAACTGTCTTTATCTCAACCCATGAATCTTACTTTTTTTTTCCCCCGATTCTCCCCCCCATCCCACTGTGGAGGGGGAGTGAGTGAACAGCTGTGTGGTGTTTAGCTGCCTGCTGGGTTAAACCACAACACATGCCTCTCTTCATATAATGGCTGGTCCTATAAACCTAGCTTAAAATCTCAACTTCAGACTATGTCCTTTTTATCTTCTGTGTTTTTGTTACTGAGTTTGCAGGTCAAGTGCTGCCTTCAATGACGCTGTGCAGTTCAACTCCCTTTAAACCCTACTGTCAGTTATGCTGATGGCTGTAAGGAGGGTTGTATAGTTTTTCAAATGTTTGAAACTTAATAAGCAATTCTTTTCACTGTGCAAAATATGAAGTTACATCCAGATTACTCTCCACAGCTCTACTGCAAATAAAAAAAATAAAAAAAACACAACATATTTTTATCATCAAGTCAGGAGATTTGACTGACTATGCCATGAAATGAGAGCATTTTACTTAAGAAGGTATAATTACTGTCTGTACGATGACTTTTCAAATTAGAACAAATTTAAAATACACAATAATTAGCATGGAACACAAACGAGTAGGTTAAACAGGTAATGACAATTTTGTGTCACTGTAAATCATGCAATTGAAAAATGAGAATACTGGAGTAATGCAGACCTATATCAGATTTAAATCTCTAGAAAAATGTCTAAATTAAAAGGATTTTTAGCCAGCTACTGATCCAACTAACCCTCAGGAATATGAAATTAATGAAGCCAATACATTTAACAGGTCATCTGCTGATAAACTGGTAAATTAGGTTATAATTGGGACTATTCTTACGGCAAACAGAAGACCCAGTGCTCTGTGTTGTAATTATGATTAAATGCTCTTGAGTTCTATAGCTAAGAGGTTGCCAAAAAGTCACATCTTCTAGCAGTGGTGTGGCATTTCTAATTAGTAGGCTCAGTCCCAAAGTCCTTACACATTATTAGTCACTAAGGACAAACTTGTTTTGAATTTGCCTGGAATGGAGGCCATTGAAGTTTCTGACCTTCCTCACTTCAATAGCAGTTTGGACATACCCATAGCATCTAACTCAAAGAAAACGCTTTCCTAGTGAACGCTTTCATTTATAGCTGACCTACACCCTGCTCTTTGATGGAAAAACCTCATGTCTCTGGGACCATACCTGGTACTATTACACACATACTATTATAACGCAACATGTAAATGATTGTATTTGGCACACAGAACTGTATGTAATAAATATATGAATACCTTTTACACCTGGGAATCCAAGAAATCCAGGGTCCCCTCTAGCACCAGGATAACCTGATCGACCTTCTATTCCCTGCAAATCAGGTAACACCAATAATAAACAGGAAGCAGCATCTGCATGCTATGAAGTACGTTTTCTTTTTATTCAGAATATTCAAAGCATTATGTTCACAGAATATGCTACAACTAGAATTATCTGCTCCATTTGTGAG
This sequence comes from Phoebastria nigripes, assembly GCA_035582835.1. Classification (NCBI taxonomy): domain Eukaryota; kingdom Metazoa; phylum Chordata; class Aves; order Procellariiformes; family Diomedeidae; genus Phoebastria; species Phoebastria nigripes. The sequence goes on along the minus strand of JAYKAV010000444.1, from coordinate 1,433,584 downwards.
CATGTTAGAAATAGTCATATCATTGTTAATATTCTGTAATACAGAACAGCCAAGGAAATGACATGCCAGAAATTCACAATAATTTCTTTTTGGTCCACTTAAGTCCATAAAAACTGCTTTTCATATCCATTTTAATATCTTTCCTCTATTACAAGGGTTTTTTGGGAAGATGTGGTTTGTTTTTTATTTGTTTGTTTTGTTTGTTTGTTTGTTTTTCTTTTAAATTATCCTGGGTGTTATTTTCATGGTAAGAGCAAAATTAACAATGGAGTAAAAAACAAGCARTATTCGTTTCACTGACTTTTGGACCCGGAGGACCAATGTTGCCGGCTGGGCCTGCTGGCCCTGGTATGCCTTCTGCCCCTCTAACACCTTTGCTTCCTTTCATGCTGGGAGTGGGAAGACCAGGAGGCCCTGGAAAACCAGGAGCACCTGAACAGAAACATCAGAGTAAGTAAAGACTACTGCCAACAGCATTTCACATACATTACCTACAATGCAGTACAACATTCAATGACTCTATAATGGTACTCACGTTTACCACCTCAGTGATTGCCAAGAAAATCTATCCATTTTTAAAAAATCAACTCATTTTTCCTAGCCTGCTAATTTAATCTGAGATCAGAGCTGAGTTCTTGCAGTACTCTATAGCACTACAGTTTTTTGAATATCCTCCAGTGGTAGTTATGTCTGTAATCACACTCATGCTACCTCACTTCTTTAAAGGTGGATCTCAGCTGCCCTACAGAGCGCATGGGAAGAAAGCAAAATAATGCAATCGAGTGGACTGCAAAGGTTAGCATTACTTTAATTTACATCATATTGCATAGACCATCACAGTGTTTGCAATGGTAACATTGCATTAACTACCTGTTTAATTATGAAGGAACTATGAAAGAACTACCTGTTTAATTATGAAGCTCTCTTGGGGGAAGACCCCTTTCAACCTTGAGTTCTGGACAGGCTGAATTCTGCTTGCAATTATCAGTATATCATTTCAGATAAACAAGGAGTTATAACAACACACCTGGTCTTCCATCTGCACCAGCAATACCTCTATTCCCTTTTTGGCCAGTAATTGCCATGCCTGTTGCACCTTGAAATCCAGGGAACCCCACTAAGCCAGGAGGTCCAACGGGTCCTTGATCACCCTGATGACCTTTCATACCTGGTGGCCCAGGAAAACCAGGCAGTCCCATGTCCCCTTTGATTCCTGCAAAGTATAAGTATTACATGTGGGGAGAGCTGTCAAGATGGTAAGATGACATGACTACACAGAATATGTGCATTTACTATACTGCAAAGGTGGAATTCAGCCTTTGTTTTTAGTCTGGAGAAGTCCCCAAAGCCACCTTGCTACTGTAAAGCAAAATAGTTGTGAGAAGACAGGACTCACTGCAAGGTAGTGTACACACCACTCTTCCCCCTCCCCTCCCCCCCGTTTTTTTTTAAAAATTCCACTTCAGAGATTGCTCATACAAAGGAATAAACTTGAGAGAAGGGCAGAAGAAGAAATGCTTCTTTGAACATCCCTACTGGCAAATCCTTCTAAACTAAATTCCAGCTAAAAGCATCTATATGGGTACAATAAAATAAGAGACTACTCCAAATGGATATTGTTCTAAGGTTGATCTTAGAGTTGATCCATATATATGAGATCCATATATACGGCTATCTATATATGGAGAGTATGAAGAAAGAAATTTTATTTTTCTTTTTAAAGTAAAGCAAATCAATGGATTTCTACCAGTACTAGAAATACAATGCAAAACCTAAAAAACAGGAAGAGTCCCCTCAGTCAACTGTTCATCAATAAAAAAGGGGGGATGAACAAAATTAAAATGCAATCACTGTAGCTTTCTTACAGTATGCTTAGTATTCAGCACCATCATCTGTTTTCATTAGAACATACTCTGTTAATCAAATTATGCATCAAAATAAAATTTCAAAAGCTCTAGAATGTGTATATCACCTTCACAAAACCACAGAAGTTAGCTTCTTTATTTCCCTTTTACAATAGTCTTAACTTTACAAGCAAGAAGTCTTGACAATATATAGCACCAAATCATTGATCAAGAGCACAGAATCACTCTTGATTTCCTCTGACACTCTTAGTGCCATTTCAAGCATCCAAAAGCAGGAGGTGACTTAAAGATGATGATGATGATTCTGGTATTTAAAAAATAAACTTTCACTTTCTGAAAAGACAACTCACCTCTACGACCAGGAATACCTCGAAGGCCAGGGATTCCTCTCCCTGGTGCTCCTATAAAATATTAGGTCACGTTATACTCCAAGTCTTGAATAATTGTTAGAAAACATCATAGTTGTTTAATATTTCATACATTTCTTCAGAATTCACTGAATCAGAACATAGATTTTAGTTATATGTAAAATATAATTTATTGGTTACTTCCATTTCTTCTATCCAGAAATACAAATTAAATTTGTAAGTTTTTCTTTATAGTAGGAACTCTTATTAATCAGTCATATTTGAGGTACATTCTACAATAATAATCTTTGTCTTTTTTCAGAGGAAAAAAAAAACCAGAAGAAAAATCTGCATTTAAGTTAGTTACTAAGAAAAATAAAAGAAGAAATGTAAATACCTAAAAAAGGAAATACGTTAACAGTGATAACTTAAAGCTTAATATGAAAAATCTTACTAAATACTATGAATGCCTTCTCAGTATCCTCTTTATACTAATATGCAAAGAAACATTTTCACTGTAAAATAGGAAAACAATTTCTGTCAGAATTCGGTGGAGGGCTAAATCTATCTGTGGATGTTGATGACATCAGGAGTGACATTTAAATGAAAGATTTTACAACCTAAGGGCCAGGTTATGGAAACCTTCACTATTCATGTAAGTAAACACTGTGATTCATTTTATCTTATTTCCACATAAGAGAGGAGACTCCTTTAAAAGGATTTTGGTTATTTTCATCTCTTTGAGATTAAACACATAAGAACTGTTAACAGCAATACTTTGGCTTTTGCAGACATTAATATTTTTAGGGGAAGTTATGACAAATCACATGTATAATAGAGCAGTGACGTATGCATTTGGGTTGTTGACAGCATGTACAACAATTATATAGAAAAACCTGTGAATTATGTAAAAGTGAAAAACCTTCTACTTATAAACTTATCTTTGGCTCCACAGAAGTTCCTTATTAATCCTTCCCAAATAATCCTTGTCAGTTTAACTAGGGGAAAAAACAATTGTAAAATAGAATGAAAATACTTCACTGGTGTTACCTGGTTCTCCCTTTACTCCTGGGGGACCAGGCATACCATCCTGACCTTGATGACCTCTTTCACCAACAAGTCCATTTCTTCCAGGGTCTCCAACAGCACCTGTGAATTATAATGGACCACAATATCATTTTCACTTCTATTATTCTGCATTTCAAAGGGAGAAGATATGAGTCCCCTTTATTAAAATTTAATTAGTTCAGCTACTTCAAAGATAGATGTAACCTGTGTTGGTATATAAACATTTGTAAAGAGCAGCATATAATTTTTACTGAGCTCACTGGACTTCAATGGATTTAACACCCCCACTATTTTCACAGGAAATAACTTTCTGTCTTTCAAAGACATTTTAGGACCCTGCCTTTGATCTAACCCACGCTGGTGGGAATCCATACAGGCAGCATGGTTTCTCTCCCTGGCTTTATTACAAATTCAAGGTTTCTCTAAACAGGGAGTAGATTCTGATCTTTGCTAACTCTGCTGGTAAGTCAGTGCAAGTTCACTAAAGTCTACAACACTACAACATCATAATTTTGATGAGGATCTCTGAATATAAGAGCATTCAATGCTCTTTTTGAAGACAATGACTGGCACTCACTTTAATAAAGTCTGCATTGCATACCTCTCTGTTGCTGCATATTTACACACTCCCCCTTACGTATATTTTGAATGGTTTGATCTCTTCTGTTGCTTTAACAAACAACTGCAACTCTGTCCCCTCTTTCTGCTCTAATTAATTTTCTTCTCCTCCTCATCTCGCTACATCTTAGTTTATTATTCTCTTTTAGGAGGTAGAACAAGCCTTTCTTACAATTGTGTGGATATCACATCTTGGATGAAAAAAAAAAGGCAAAAAGCTTTACAATAGTGAAACAAAATTAAACCCTCTTGAAAACAGGCTCTTAAAGACCTTAGCTGGAACCAGAGAAGGTAAACAAAGCCTCGAACTAACATAAACAGAGACTGCAACTGCATCAGTTAAATTCTAAAAAGCTCAGAAGAACAAGAACATCAACTACCTCATTACAAAGAAAATAACAAACCAGGGGGCAGTGATTTGGGAGAGATGCTATATACCATACCAGGAGGGCCTGTGATGCCCTGTTGTCCTGGGTGGCCCTGCCGTCCTTTAACACCAATATCTCCAGGAGGTCCAAGCTTCCCTGTAAGAAGAAAGAGTGTGGGAGAGCAGAAAAAGCATTATCACTAGATCCAGACTCAGTCTGAGAACTTGGCTATCACTTCTGCTTCAGACAGCTGCGAAAGATCTCTAGCTGACGTAAGCTAGCCTGGCTGTACTGACTACAAAGGAGCTGTTTAGGTTTACAGCAGGTGAATATAAATGTGTCACCTCACAGGCACCCTGTGTAGTTTATTGAGAAATTATCTTCTTCTAGAAGCATGTTAACATCTCACCACGCCTCCAAAACAAAACATACCTGGGATTCCTGCATCTCCAGTTTCCCCTCTGATCCCATGTGGTCCTGGTATTCCTTTATGTCCTGGATGACCTTGGGATCCTTTTTCTCCTTTGCTGCCCAAAACTCCTGGGAGGCCTGGATCTCCCTGAGAAATAGCAGTTGCACACAAACAGGTAAGAATCACATTACGTTAAATACAGTACATTCCATATTTGAACAATAGAAAAATCATACATAATTTTAAAGGTTAAGTAAGTGTAATCATGGTTCATTATGATTTTCAGAGAAAAATCAAAGTAGACTAATATGAAGTCTTCTCATAATACCACTGATCCTTTAGACATACCTAAGAAAAGAAGATCTTTCTTTAATCTGTACAAACCAACTTTAGTCTTTAGACATTTTCACCTGCACATAGACTTCCCTTTAATTTTATTCTAACAGCTCCTCTTTTGATCCAAACATACATTCCTTACATAATATGCAGCTATACAAAATAATGAAATGCGTATTTTTCCTTGAATTCCTACCRACTTTCACGACAGTGATCTTATTGTGGCTACCCAGCTAATACAGAAAATAAACAGATAATTTAGACAGACTACAGGAGTTATAGTACAGTTTACAGCCTCAACCACATATTTCAGATAATCTCGTATGTAAAAAGACTCCCAGTTGTTCAACACCCAGAATATGTGGAGTAAAATTGTATCCAATTGACCTAACTTAAAAGATACTGTTTTTTTCTTAGCAATATATATTATGTTCAGTAATATATATTGCTAAGAAAAAAACCCAATTCATCTTGTGTAATGATATTACTAGATTGTCAAAAACCAACAGTACAATTTTAGATTACAAAACTTTTGCATTTGCAAAGATTATGTTTTTATGTACTTTTTAACGTACAAGTATTCCTACAGTTGACTTTTTAAGTGCAAGTCCTTGTTCTTAATGGAATAGCAACTTTTACAGAAACAAAGTTATTTCCAAGATACTCCATCTTTACAAATAAGAAATTCTTGCACCAAGAGAAAAATGAAATATAATGAACTCAAAAATTTCTCCTGAGTAATGACACAATAGGATTTTCATATTTCTTATAATTAACAAATCATCTACTTCTGCAAACTCTGCAGCTCTTGCTTACATGTTGTTCTGTTTCTATAGTCAAAGGCTCTGCTTATTGCCAAATATGACAATGTTTCCATTGCCTTTGTACCTTTGGACCAGGTTCTCCTGGAGGCCCAGCAGATGGGTACCCAGGGTCTCCTTTGTCACCTGGAAAGCCACCATAGCCTGGTGGACCAGGGTCACCTGATGGTCCTGGCAAGCCTGCAGATCCTTTCTGTCCTTTTGGACCTGGAAAAATACAGATACTGATACCATTCTTAAAAGGATCACAATTGCATACCACGCCTCGTGTTTTGCGAACTACTGCTTGTATATTCAGATATTCAGTCTTCATTAAAGATAAAGCAATTTACACAGCCAGTGATTTTATTTCTGAACACATTAAGAAGAGGTTCTTACATAAAAATATATAAATTGAAGAAGTTATATTTCATTTAGAGAGAGGGAGAACTGCATTCTGCAAATCAAGCAAATGCTGGGGTGGTGAGAAGTCTATAGGTGCTGCAAAGAATAAATCCCAGTCTAAGTATTGTGTAGCGCGCTTACAGTAACTGCTCAGATCTGTGCAAATGCTTCTATACAGCTCTATGAATTTGTAATACGGCTTGATAGAAAATGACCTGGAATTCCCATGTTCCCTTTGTTTCCTGGTGCACCTGGGAATCCTTGTCCTCCAGGAATCCCTGGAAGACCCATAAATCCTTTGACACCTGCAAGATGAAGAAATAAGTGTCATCTTCATGTTTACTTTAGACACTGTCTGGCTGGTAGAGCTGTCATGAATACAGAATCCTCTACCACACACCTTGTCATGGTATCTTACTATTTTATAAATCAACATGCAGCCAAAGTATAATTCTTCCTCTTGTCCCAGACACAGATAAAATTATCATTATTGTTGTCAGAAGGTCAAGGACATAACAAGCATCTTATGTATCAACATTAAAATTAAGGTTTGTGACCACAGCACTTAGGGGCGGCAACTGAAACATACTTTTGCATAAATTTCGCAAATTTTGATCAAGATCATGGATTTGTATTTACGCACTGGACTCTCCTTTCATTGTSCCCCTGAGTTCAGTCTGGTTTCTGGGCATATCAGAATCACATTATTACTTACTCATTATGCACTTCTCATGACTTGTATACTCAAGAGCTTTTTCTTATATGGCTTAGGCACTTTTTCCCCCACTCACTTATCTTTAGCTTAACTTAGCTAAATTAGCATTCAGTTTAATGACTACAAGATCTAGTTGCATCTAGAATGTCCAGATGTCTAAATTCCAGGGTACTAGCAATGCCTGAACATTTAGGCAGGTGAGGTCTTCTTATTTTCTTCCATAAAAAGTTAGGGAGTAGTGGAGCATTTGCAGTTTTTCCTGTGATGGCTACACTGCAATGACTACAAAGGATGTTAATGACAGAATATAGCACTGATGCTATAATGACATATAGCATGGATAATTGCCACCAAGAGAAGAGCCATTTTGATTACAAGTTTAAAATTATTTCTAATTGTCACCATTTTTATGTATCTAATTATAGTGTCATATGGTTTTCTAGAAAGAAGTTATCTCAAAGAATCAAAAATACAGAATACAGAGAAGTAAAGATGTTTTATTAGCATTAATTTGAAAAAACAGATGCATTGTCGCACTCAAGGGTCAACACGTATCATTATGTATGATGTTATGGTAATGGCAGAGCAAAACTTTGTGAAATGGCTTAGGTAGGTTTATAATTTATGCAGATTCTTTTTAAGTCTGCTTTTCACTGAAGACCTGGTAACTTTCAAAATATAAGCCAAACATGCAGGCTTTGAAAGGGGAAATGGAATCAATCTGAAATAAAAAAAAAAGCTTCTGAAATATTTTTGTGCACAATTGTAATGTTCCTATTTTAGAATTCTTACTTTTCTTCATAATATTGGGAATTCAAACTTCTCTTCACTTTCATAAATACCAATTTTTGTTCATTGACCTCATCAGCTTTCAGATTTTAAAGTTATTATTATTCAGGATTTAATATTATTTTCTATTTATCACCCCAAACAATGGTCTATATTTGGAAGGAAACAAAAAATCATTTGGTGGTAGCTGCTATGATTTTCAAACAGCAGCTTTTGAAATTGCTCAGTTTCAGAATTCTCAGAAAAGCTTCAGAGTTAATATAGAGAATGTAGTGCTGCTGCTGGAGCTGAGTTTATGTGCTAGCATTGAGGTAATATTATCTCTACCCTCCATGTGATACAGTAGTTTTCAATCTACATATTTCATACCTGGTAGACCAGGTATTCCTTCAGACCCATCAAGACCTGCGAGACCTTGCACACCGGCATCTCCTTTTTCTCCTCTTAGACCCATTCTTCCTTGAACTCCTAAAACAAAGTTTCATTAAAAAAATATTACAAAACAACATCTTAGAATATAAGTTTTATGTGAAGTTTAAAGTTTTATAACTCCTAAAACTAATGAAGCAGAAGTGGAGCATAGGATTTTCACTCTGTGAACACATACAAGCAAGACACAAGCTCACAGTTAATGCCTTCTATATTTCTCATATGGAGACAAAAGGAAGTTTCTTAAAGCTTCCGTAGGAAAATGTCTACACAAAAAGCCAGATAGCATTAGTTAAGCATGTACAACTAATATACAGAGAGTCTATATTAATATTGCAAACAAAGGGATTCTTCTGACAGCCAAGTATTTCTCAGCAGACTCAATTTCTTTGCAATCCAGCATCTAGTTGGTAAGCACACCCATTTCTGTGCTCACGGGCTACTAAATGTGTAAAAACACGAATGTATAGCATATATGTATATAAGCCTCCTAGTGCTACTGACATTAATACTGGTTTAGCATTACAATAAGAGTTTTTTAAGGAATATGGACTTGTTAAAATGGAAATAAATATTCAATGTAATATCCAACTATCCCATAAATAAAAAGGCAGTTACAGTGTTCAGCAATAATTATTTCAAAGCCATGTGAATACTCTCAGTAGTAGAGTCGGTTTCTTCCATGTTTTAGAGTCCACTGGAACTGCAACATAGATAACAACCCTAACTAGTTTTGAATGACAGAACAATGAATGTGTACCTTTTAAGCCTTGTTCTCCTTTAGTCCCAATACCAACCAAGGTCTCAGATGGTCCAGGAAAACCTTTATCACCTGGTTCACCTTTTGCTCCAAGAAACCCTTTTCTTCCCTTTAGTCCTGGGAAGCCAGAAGAACCTGCAAGAAAATACAATGAAATTTTCTGAAGAAACCTGACTAGACGATAGCATAAAGGAAGCAATGAAACTCCTGTCTTCAAGGGCAACTACGAATGTACATATACATTCCAAATCAACAACCTAAACTAGCTTCTTAATTACTCCAATCATCTATGAGCAAACATCTATGAGCACAGATTGTGGCAAGAAACACAATTTCTATTGTAACTATTTCTTATACTGAATATATGTATAATCGTGTATCTGTTGAATAGACACAATAATAATATTTGGAACATGAATGGAATAGAAAAAAAATAGAGCAAAAAAGCGCTCTGCTCTTTATTTAGCAAATCACCAGCCACTTTTACAAATACCAGTGAAATAGAAAAGGTGGCAATTCAAAACTGCTAAAAAAAGAATAATGTTGTCAGTCAGTCTGTAGACTGCACATATACAGAAGTCAAAGATTTACCAAGACTCAAAGAAATTCCAGTATGACACACGTACTTAGGAGTGATATCATACATCAAGATGGATCACAAGACTACTTCAGCATGGAAGTTCCTATATTCTAAGTAATAATGAAGGCAGATACTATGGCCACTTGCCTCTGATACCCGGGTTGCCTGGTCTTCCAATCATGCCAGGGAGTCCAGGAATTCCTAACAGGCCCATTAGACCTGGCTCTCCCCTTGAGCCTGTGGAATTGAAGCAATAGGAACATATTTGTTAGTATTTGATCAGTGAAACAGAACATTACTTCAGAAAACTACACATGTGCCTGTCATTTAAGTGTTTAATTGCTTATTTTATTTTTTTCTCCATTTCTATAACATACCATCGAAAGCAGTTTTCCAGTCTTTAACCACATGAACAGCACTTACACACACAGTAACCCCAAACTACCTAGATTAGTAGCTGCAACAGCTTCTATCAATGAATGAAATAACTGCAGCGTGGATAATGTATCTGAGATATCCACACAGGGATGGGAGACCTGTCATGGGATGTTCTGGCCCAGGAGTTGAAGGCCAGCTGGGACATGACAACTCCTCTCAAATGACATCAGAAACCTAGGTTTGCACAACTGAAGAACTCAAGCGCTACATGTTTATCATTAGTTTTATAGGTTGTATATATAAAAAGGTATGTACCATCTCCTTCCCACAGAATAATGCAGTAATAGTAATGAAAAATCTTTGTTAGAGATAAGAAGCATTACATACCCAATTTCTTTTATTCTACAAATCAAATTTGAACACATTTCTGAAAAAAACTACAGGGATTACCTACCTTACTTAAAGTTAGCTCTGGTTAACGTGACAGAGTTTGATCTGACTCAACTCTGTCAGACTCAAGATCTGAACTTGCTTTTTAAGAAAAAGAAGATAGCATTAGCAAGCTATCTGTTTGAAAAGGGATGCTGAGTAAGAACTACTAAACACTTTACACTTCCCATTATGCTGGGGAGTTGCTCTGAATTTTAACTAGTTCATGTCCTACTGCAAGGACATTACTGTACAAAAAACAATGTAAGGCAGCCTTCTGTCCTCAGAAGACACTTACAGAAAATTCAGTACTATGTCATGACAGCTTCAAGATATGCTCGTCATTTAGGGAATGATGATTTATTTGTTCTCCATATAGATCTCAATGATATATGAAAGCTGTTGATGGAAAAATATTTCAGCATCTTCAATTTGGAAAAGCATGGCTGACACCTTTTTCCAGAGACTGACTTAATTTCTATGTCAAAACAAGTATTTGAGGAATCCTTACCTGGCACACCAGAGATTCCTGGCCTTCCAGACTGTCCCTTGGGACCAGATAATCCTGTATTTCCCTGAAGACCTATTAGTCCAGGTTCCCCAGGCTTTCCGTAGATTCCTGGGATACCCAAGCCAGGAGGACCTAGTTTTCCTTTTAAACCTTGCGAACCTCTTCCTCCTAAGAAAAATGCGTGACAGTGTAGTATGGTACATCTGTCTGGAAAATAAACCTTCATCTCTATCTTGCCATCATGAGCATGAAACTCTTCTTGAACTCTGCCTGTTTGAGGGCTAAACATTAGATCTATAAGACAACATACAGCTTCAGGAAATCTTAAGAGAGTTGTGGTGTTGGTTTTTTTTTTAAAGGGAAAAAAAAAAAAAGGTGAGAGTAGACAATTCTGTTCTTTCTCAGAAAAAGAAGAAAAACCAAACATGGAAACCCCACCAATTCTGCATTCATTCTCTAAAAAAATAATATTTTTTTTTCTTTAATTAAAAAAAAAAAAAATCCTTTTGAGATCATATATAGGAGAAGGACTGTGCTGGGTACCTGAGTGTGTTTCTCTTGGAATGGAAATCATACGCAGTATATGCAGGTACTTTTAAGTCCCTAAATTGGTTTTCTACCTAGCTGAGCTCTTCCTCTGTTTTGTTTCTTTATCAATCGCATTGCACCAAGGAATCTAAGTTTGGCCCCATATAGGAGACATGACTGAAATATCTTATTTCCTGTGGAATTTGGGCCAGTTTGTGATTACTCTTTGTCCTGTACAATGGAATCTGAATCTTAATCCATCTTAATCAGTGCATGTGTTTCCTCCCATCTGCAGAAAGTGTACTTTGTAAATGGGCTCACATTTTCTCACATACTATCCTATAACCAATATCCAAAACCAACTTCAGCTCCCTCAAGCCATTGGAAGGCAGAAACAAAACCCAGACCCACCCAGCCAAATGGCACATTTGATTCAGAAGGTCCTACCTGGTGGGCCTGGAGCTCCCTGGCCACCTGGCAAACCTGGCAGGCCAATAAGACATTCAGCAGGTCTCCCTGGAAAACCTGGATCTCCAGGAACTCCAGGTGAGCCACGATCTCCTAAAAGAAAGGAGACTGGATTCACAATGATTTAAGTAGAAGTTTCAGGCTTTGAGTAAGCATTGTTTGACTTGGCTTCCCTTTCCTTAAAATAACTTGCTGTGCTCCTTGAGCTTGTTTGACAACAGTACCTCTTAGGCCATCATCACCATCATATCCAGCACGCCCTGGTAGGCCTGGAAGTCCTGGAAATCCAGTATCACCTTTTGAGCCAGGAATGCCATGACCTCCTAGTGAACCCAGTCTACCTGGCTCTCCAGGAATAACCATGCCTGGGTCACCCTGCAACACAGAGAGAAATGTAAACAATCCACGTGTACTGTTTGCAAATCTGCCAAAATATTTTGTCCACTGTGTGATCAATTAACTCCTTTTATTAGGGTAATTTTTGCCATTCCCTGGGGATCTTTCACATTATAATTTTTAATGGCTCCAATTCAGCAGACCGCTGGATGTTCCTTATTGACCAGCTGCAGGTTCCATACCAGAGGAGTAATTCGCCTAGACAGCTTTTGAACTCTGTCTCCTAACTCTAAGAAATTGCGACTGAGCAATGCAAGACACTTCCCTCCATTTGGCCTTTACTGCATTGTGATGCTTGCTATAACTGTGAAAAGCTTTGGACCTGTATCTGAAAATTTGGTTGAAGTTTTTGCAAATCCAACTTTTCCTTTATTTTATATAATAGTCATATTTTTATCAAAATATTGATTTAAATAATCAAGGTCAGCACCCAGATGTGTCTCGGAATACTCAAAGTCAGTTATGGGGGTTTTTTTAATCATTCTTCTGAATACTGTTTTCCATGAACAGTTTTATCACAAATGTCCCAAGTCTATTCCCTGAAAGGAAAGTTTGAATTGGTTTTTTTTTGGCTGACTGAACTGCTGGCTGTTTGGAGTACTAGCTTTGAGTACCAGCAAATCAATATGTTCATAAAGCAGGTCAGTAGAGCTGAGCTTATACCAGTCACTGATGATATACTTGGACCACAAAGGCCACTCCACACCCAGCTGTTCTATGGCATCAAACACAGATTAAATAATAATTAAAAAAAAAAAAAAAATCCACAACCCCAAACCCCACACTTTTTCATGTCAAAAAAAACACACAAAAGAATGACATATGAGCACACAAAAAAAGAAATGCCACCTTTACAAAACATTTATGTGTTATTATTTTGTTCAAATTTGAATCCTGATTACAGAGTAGTCAAGAATCCTACATTTACATATGCCATCAGTAGATTAGCTTCTGTTAATCAGCAAGAGTGGCTGCAGTATTACCTCCAACCAACTTCCTTTACACTTCAATTAAACAGAGCACTTGTTTAAATTAAATGCATACTTACTTGTCACTGACCTCCAAATATGTGCTTAATTGCAATTTCTGAATAGCCATCTTTTCAGAAGCTGTGGCCTTAGTTTTTTGCTGTAAGCAATGCAATATCCTCCTTGTGCTCTGAAAACTGAAGTACCAAAATATCCCAAACACTTGGAGTTCTGAAATCCTGTATCCGAATTTAAAATTTTGGCTTGAGCCCCTTTATATATAAACAATTTCATTTCATAGTTTGTACATCACTGGTCAGGAAATATAGGAACTCCTATATTCCTTACACTTCTTAATTTATTTGCTCAGTGTCACATTTAATGAATGGGACCTATGGAAAAGTCTGTGCTGTATTTCTAAGCAAACCTTTTCTCCTGGTTGTCCTAGGTTTCCAGCTCGGCCTGGATCTCCAATCTTTCCTTCACAACCTGGTGACCCTCTGCCTCCTGCAAGTCCTTTATCTCCTGCAAAAGGAATTAAATGGCAGTACAGATGCTATGGTTATCACCTTATTTTACAAATGGGTATTTGTATGGATGCAGTTATGAGCCTCTGACACTAAAGTAGCTTACATGAGCTGAAGACAGCATCTTGATTTCAGAGTTGATGTGACACACTGCATCTTGTTCCTTACATATTCACTCAACGTTGACTGTAACACTGCTTGGTTACTTGCTTCAAATCAGTTATTTAACATGTCATTTTTTTTAAAGTGAAGCTATTCTGATGTCAGTTCCCTACTGTTTTCTTTAATAAGCAGCTTGGTAGCATTTTTAGTATCAGAGCTTTCTGGTTTCCCCCCCGCCCAACCTTTGCATGAGGAATGGCCAAATTCGCAATATTCAAAATGCTTTCTATTACCTGCACATTAGAGCAGGTATTGCATTGTACATAACCAAAATTGATTGAAAATAAAGTACTGACACTTCTACAGCTCTGTCGCTATAACACATATCCAGGTAAAGAGAATCTATCTGAAGTAAGTGTGGCACTCAGATGAGCTGCACCTGTTCGGGCAGTATTCCAGGAAGCATAAATGTCTTTTAAAATATTTCCCTACTGCCAGCTTTGATACTTGATTCTCTGAAATACATAAAAAAATTTCAAACTTGCAATTTATAAGCCTGAAGGCAGTAAATTACAAGAGTGCTAAAAACACTTGCCTGTCTGCCTAATGTTCATTGAATTTTTTTTTAACTTGTTGATTGTTTTTAATGTGGACTTAAAAAAAAAAAAAAAAANTTTTTTTTTTTTTTTTGTTTTTTTTTTTTACCTTTTGGACCTGGGTTTCCAGGAAATCCAAGCCCTGGAACACCTGTGTCACCTGTTGGCCCTGGATGTCCTGAATCACCTGGCTGACCTCTTGCTCCAACCCTACCTGTACAAAGAAAATAAGTAAACTGTGAGGTATCTTACCACAGAACATCAACTTGTAAGATTAGCTGTTTTATAGTTTATCATTATTAATTAGGACACCACTGTAGATTATATTAGAACTTAGACACTATTTCTCCTCCACAGCAGGTTTTCACAGTTAAAATGCTAATTGTGTTCACAGTATCAAAGCTGGCATGAGTCTGTGACTTAAGTTTTTATGCAATCTGCCCAAATTCCAGACTTCTAGAAACAACTACATGCAGATACAAATCTTCCACTTGTTGAGAATATACAAATACACATTATAGGGGTGAGGCTTGGAACAGAAGCAACTATGAAAACAGAAGCTACCATAAAGCTGCCAAGAAATTTTCCTATGCTATTCAGGGCAGCTTCAAGGACTATTGTTCTACAAAACCAAAGCAAAGATGCCTTACGGTTAGCCTGAATGTCACTTACTGTCCTTCAGTGCATTCAAAAACTCTGCAAAATTTAAAACACTGGCAACCAAAAAAATCCCACCTAGAACCCAAGCCCAAAACCCACCCAAAAAAGGAAACTTGGGTTCTTAATACCTTAGAACAATGGTTAGTAACGGTCACGTCAAAAAGAAACCAGGAAACTTAGTAATACAGCTACTTTTTTGACTGTGCCCCTGCAAAGCATGAGAAGGGCCAAGGACTTCAGGAAGATTAAGAACGCTTTAACCTAATTTTGTTCCTTCCGTTTTGAAGGTTGCAGCAGTCCCAGCATAATTTAGGACAGGCTTTTGTCAAAATTATGCTAAAGGCACCTTTCTGGATATACAAGCTGCGGCATATGCACCAGATGTTTCTGTTTTTGGAGGAACCAAGTCATAGCATAGGACTGCTTGGAATCTCTGCCATACTGTACACCATGGGCATAGCCCTGTGTGCCCTACCTATTCACATCCACTTCCCCTAGTTTTCTTGAAAGGGAATGTTACAGCTAATTCCATAGTTTCTGTACCACAGAAATCCTTTTAATAGTTATTTCAAAGTAACCCAACAGTTTTATCTGGCCAGAGCTGGGAGAGAAATCCCAACCAGATTATGTCTGATTTTTACTGTATTTAGTGCAGGTGTACTCACCAGGCACTCCTGGCGGTCCAGGTAAACCATCTGGTCCTTGAGGTCCTGGCAACGCAGGTAATGGAGTTATCCTACTGGTCTCTCCTTTCAGACCTTTAGCAAATACATAATCAAAGATTACAAAGGCTTATAGTTTGGCAGTATGTAATCTTAAGTATTTAAAAATATTAGTGATCAATCTACTTGGTTAAAAATGCAGTCTTCTACAGCTTCCATGTTTCTGAAACTCCAACAGACTTAGAAAAGCCTTCAGATTCTGGCTTCATAAAGCAAAAGAATTTTATTGACACCAAGCCCACCTGCAGCCTTCCCTCAGCCATCCTGCACTCTACTGGAGACCCAGAAAAGGAAGCACAAAGTAAGCAGGAAAATGATGCAACTGAGAAATGCTTAATCTGCAACTCCATTTCATAAAGATTTAACGGGTATTCTCTTTAAGAAACCTGGACTATATCTGCTGTCCAACTTTGAGTTCTTCCAGATTATGCTTGCCTATAAATACATACACTGGTATGTTTTCAGTGCTCAAAAATGATTAAGTCCTTCACATTTTCCCCTGATGACTTAGCTCACACTAATGATGATGACTGGATACATATTTAAAGACTTTTTTTTTCATGATGAGGACAGTCAAGCACTGGAACAGGTTGCCCGGAGATGATGTGCTGTCTTGGTCCTTGGAGGTTTTCAAGGCTCAACTGGATAAAGCCTTGAGCAACTTGGTCTGATCTCATAGATGACCCTGCTCTAAGCAGGAGTTTGGACTAAAGACTTCATAGAGTCCCTTCCAACCTCAATTATCTTATGACCCTAAGACTTTTGCTATTATCTCCAGCGGGACCAAAGTTGGAACAACGCTGTGGAAATCTCATCCCAGGAAAAACTTCTTATGTTTCATAAATTATGTCTTTGACTTAAATCTATCTCTGCAATTTCAATCAAGTGCTCTTTAACATAGGTAAAACATGGTAAAATAGGAAGTTACAAACCAGCTTCTCCAGGTAATCCAGGTGGACCAGGTATTCCTTTAGAGCCTTTGAAACCTCTTATTCCTTGTGGTCCATATCCTGGCAGTCCAGGAAGCCCCATCTCTCCAGGAACACCAAGATTGCCAGGCAATCCAGGTAGTCCTCTATCTCCTTTTGAACCAGCCAATCCCTATGAATGATTACACATGTGTGTGTATCAAGCATTACTTTCTTTCCACACCAGCTTTCATAACAAAATGCCTGATTCTCTGTCTCACTACAGTCTTGCATTACTTTAGCAACAAGAGTAGCTCTGCTAATTTAAGAGGAATTTTTCCTCTGATTTACTTGCGATTAAAGGAATATAAATTTTAGTATCAATGGTTACAAATAGAGGGCTATTAAGACTGAAATAGTACAAATAAATACAACAGCTTGATTCTTCAAATCGCTGTGGCATTACACTGTACACTTTTTTTCTTTTTAAAACAGGTTTGGTTAAAAAAAAAAAAAAGTTCAGCTCTGATTCTCCTTAAATATTGTCAAGTCAGGTTTAGAGAGTTATATCTGAATCACTTTTACAGTTTCTCAGCCAACACAACAGTAATTGTTACTTTTTGTTTCTGCTGAACAAAGAGATCTGCCCTAACAATTCTAGTTTTACGGTCAGTCCTCCCAGCTTTTGTGGTTTCTTTCAGCCCTGACTGAAGATTAACTCCTGAAGACTGAACAGGAATTATTTGAATTATTATTTCCTTTTAAGCATTATAAGTAGTCAGGAAACTGTCTCTTTTTTTTTAATCTTATTCATCATAGGAATCCAAGATAATGCTCCAATATAAATATACAAACTAAGACCACAATAGACTGCCAAGATTTTTGAGCAACATGTATCTACACTAGCCTCATCTCTCTGGTATTACATAAGAATACTTACTCTCATTCTTTCATACGTATTGGTTATGCATAGTGGTTGCTATAGTTGAGCACAGCACCCCTAAGTCAGGTAGAGAATATTCAGTAAAAGTATCTGAATAGATAAAACACACTGTTGTACAAGATATAAATACTGACTTAGGTTTTCATGAATTCTATATTAATTGCAAACAGCGCATACCCACCTCTTCACCTTTAGAACCCTTGGATCCTTTAGAGCCAGGTCTTCCCAGAAATCCACTTGAACCTTTTCCTCCTTTGTCTCCCCTGGCCCCTGGATCTCCTCGCTCACCTTTTGGCCCTTCTGGATAGACATATCCTGGCTCACCTTTTGATCCTTTATGTCCTTGATCTCCTCTAAAACCTGGAGGTCCCTGGAACAAAGCAATCAAAAGAATTTCAGTGCTAGACATATGATGAGTGTTTTCAAGCTTTCTTTTTTTAAATCAAATACAATGGTTCTCTTTATTCTTATCTTTATTCACTGTAATGGCACACTTCAATGAACAGGGGTTTTTGGTTTTTTTTTTGTTTTGTTTTGTTTTTCCTTCTTCTCCTGCCTTTACTCCTTTTTGGCCCTGATTATCATTTCATTTATACTACTATAAGCAGGAATAATGCAGGATCATTTAATGGATCAGACTGTTAGCTACCTGGTTGTGCTTTGGTGGCACAAAAAGAAGGACAAGAAAGTACCTTAAAATCTAATTAGAGATTTCTCCTCCACATGGGAATATCTCCCCAGGGACACTATAACAGCCACAGTTGGCTCTGTTCATAGTTAACTTCTCCTCTCCCTTCTTTCCCCCTCAGGGTAGGAAGTGCGTACTCTATCCCAGCCAAAACCAGTACAAGCTGAAAGTACACTGGGCTCTAGTCATCTTGGGCTCGTGAACTCTTGGGAGCCTTCTGGAAAAACCTGTTAGCAGACTCTTTCATTCTGCATCTGTATGGCAACCACCACAATGAATACTTATGCATGATGCTTTTTTATTGGACAGTGCTGACTGCRATTTTCCACAAATAATTACTACTACAGGCACAAGTTCGAACAACCAAGTGGTATGTCTGTGGCAGCAGGTGTCAGCCTTCCCTCTTCATAATGTTTCCCAAGCGGGAATGTCCTTTGCACCCCTGAAGAGGGTATTATGAGAAGCAAGTTTCTCTGCACAGCTGGGGCTTTAGCAAGTCCCGAGTATGCTGGAAACAAGAGAAGTAAGAGTCTGATGATGATCACAGCACACAAAACTCTATATATGCTTTACAGCTACTGCCATGATTATAGAATTATGTAGATGAACAGAAGTTAACTGTAAACTACCCATACCCAGGCAGAAGCAGCAGTCTAGCCATCATGAAATACAGCACAGGTTAATCACACAGGTATTTACCTGCCTTGCTGCCTGGGCTGAATTTCTTGCTGCACTGAGCAAAATAGGCTCATGTAAAGCTAGGTCAGCTATGTCCACATTACAGTCTCTATCTAGGCATCCCATGAAGACACATTCATTACTACAGAAAGAAAACTGTTGAGATCACCCAGTATGACACTKCATGTAACACCAGCCATGAGGTTTCTCTGAAATAATTCTTGTGGGATCTGAAAAATAATCTGAAAAACCCAAGTCTTACTTGAGCTCCTGGAAACCCCGGTGCTCCTGGAGAACCTGGAGAACCTTTTGGACCTGCTGTTCCTTCTCTACCTGCAAAAGAAACAGCATATTTTGTAAAGAAAAATGAAAACAAGGACATGGATTTTGTCAAGCTCTGATAATCACACTCAGCATTGAATGTTTCTGCTTGTTACACTGACTGCATCATCATAGACTGACCTGGCTTCAGGCTGCACCTAAGCCTATTAGCATTCTGACTTCACCTCTTTCAGGGCTTGTGCTCATATCAGTGGATGGAGCTGCATCAGGCTCTCACACTCATCACAACCTCAGGGCTAGTTCAAGGACTGCATGCTGCAGACATGCCCATACCTGATTCTCATGCTAAAAGCAAAATCATTGGCATTTTCTACTATCCTATCAGAAACAACAAGATAATTTACCAGGCATGCCATCTTGGCCACGTGGCCCAGGAGAACCAGGAAGACCAGGTATTCCCGGAATATAGCTGCAATCAGTACACACGCAAGCTTCATCACCTAGAATGAAAATTAATTTATTAGTTGTTCCACAGCAAGTCATTCCCAAGCTTAAGTAATGTGTTACATAGTTTGTTATAGAGGATGGCTACGACTTTTTGGCCAGAGAGCAGTAGGAACATGGCCTTAATTTTGTTGGAAGATCACTTCCAACACAGTACAAAATTACCTGTGGTCAGACAGTGAATCAGAACTGATTACATTTAATTGAAAATGCAGGAACATTCAGTTTAAATCTTTTGATTTTTTCAAGTCTAGTTTTAGTAAACCATTTGGATATAGTCACTCTACTGATAAGCCAAATTCTCTCAAAAGAAGAAAGGGACATAGGCTTTAAACTAACATGGCTCCATAACAGCCTGGGTGACTTTAATGACTGGCAGGTGGCAACGAGATTCAGCAGCTCCTGTGGTGATATTTGCAGAAGGAACCTTCTCTCAGAGAACAACTGTTAGCATTGAATATAACAACAGGAGAATACAAAAACCCTACCAACCTGTAATAATTGTTTGTCCCAGTGAAGATCTACACCCTGGCTGCAGTGCTGTACAACTGGTGTGCAGCACTGGCACATGCACTGCTCTTTTAGCTGCTGTTTACTGTAAGGGGAGGAAGACATCTTGCTATCCCTAATGAATTTTCTTAAATCTCTGAACTCATCAAATGGCTTAAGAGGTAAATTAAATTCAAAATTCATGAGGATCCATGAAGATACTGGATTGTACCACCTACTTCTGAGTGATAGTTTTCTGAAACTGACCTTTCATGCCAGTATCTCCTGGAGGTCCTGGAGGTCCTGTACACCC
This sequence comes from Phoebastria nigripes, assembly GCA_035582835.1. Lineage (NCBI taxonomy): Eukaryota > Metazoa > Chordata > Aves > Procellariiformes > Diomedeidae > Phoebastria > Phoebastria nigripes. The sequence continues at coordinate 1,413,002 of JAYKAV010000444.1, read as the reverse complement.
TGGCTCTCCAGGAAGTCCTGGTAGGCCTGTTCTAAATGTTACTCTACCTGTTAATGAAAAGAGCATGGCACCATTACATCAGCAGATTGTTCAGACAAGTCTCTATTTGCTAAGACAGAAAAAAGTTGCTGGAGACAGTATTTTGATCCTTATGGGTCCCTTCCAACTTGAGATATTCTATGATTCATTTAAAAGAGAACCACCTGGACAAATCCAAAACACCTGTCACTGGAGGTACTTGAGGATAAATATGGTAATGCCATATTATTCAAAATATACTCTGTAAGTAATGGATTTATATAATCTCATACATTAGATATTGAGATGACTCTGGATTTGTTCTTGTTCATTATATATACAGTACTGAAATGTCACCTGGTTCTCCTGGAGGCCCTGGCAATCCAACAGAACCAGGTCTGCCAGTAATACCAGGTAGTCCTGGAGGGCCTACAATACACAAGCCAGTTTGTCCTTTCTCTCCTTTTGTTCCTTTTGGCCCAGGAAATCCTGGGGGACCTCTCAGACCAGGTCTTGACACACCTAACCGAAGAGGAAAAAAAACAAAAATGAAGTTAAAGAAATGGAATTTCAAAGCAAAGTAAGTACTCAATAGATGAGTGAGAGACAAACATACTCATATGGGATACTTTGTGGGAGTTCATCCCACAAATCTTTTTTATCTTGTAATACATTAAATGATCACAATGACAATGTAAAGACATTTAAAAATTATCTTTAACCTCTCTTCAAATACTTGGCCCATCAAAGCTTTTGGGTGACAATTTTTTACCACTTAGAGATATGTTTAAACTCACCTGAAGTTAAGATTCCACAAAGCTGATTGTATAATGCCCAGTATAATGGGCAGAAAGAACAATGTATTTTATTGTTGGTACTGGACCATTACACATACCTGGTCTACCAGCATCTCCTGGAGGACCCTGTGGCCCTGGAAAAGCAATGTATTTAGAACTTGAGTTAAACCACTGTATACTCTGCAAAGTCACTACTCATTAATACTGACTGCAAACTTTGGTCTTCTGCATTTTAAGCTTATTTTATCTTTTAAGAATTCAGTTTTGCCTGAGTAGGTATCTACTATTTATGCAACTGTTGCATACTGACAATTCTCACTGAAATCTGGCAAGATATGGATGTTTACAACAGGTAGGAATAGGATCCACTGCATTTATCTTAGGTGGGGATGCACTCAATTACTTGAGAACGACTTACAGGCTTCAAACTTGCTTCTTTTTGCCACTGTTATTTGCTCTAGTAAATATACCACCTCTTAACAATGCATTAATACCTTTGCAAGGCTCAACTTTCCTGTTGCCATCCCTTGGAAGTATGTAAGTAGATTTATAACAACAAAAAGTATTCACTGAATGCACACAATCACTTGTATACATAAATATTCTTAAAACTAGAACATCAAAACACAGAAGGCAAGGACTTGCTGGATGAGCATGAGATATAGCCTACAAGATGCTGCCTCAGAGTTCAGCCCACAAGTCCTTGTTATATTGTCAGACAGCCCAAATAATAAATCAGTAAATTTTAATTTTACAGCATGGCCAAAATAAACAAAATAAAAACTTGCAGATCTTTATTATTTTGGAATGATAGGCAAAAAAAAAAGAAAAAAAAAAAAAAAAAAAAAAAAAAAAAAAAAAAAAAAAAAAAGAAAAGGAGGAAAAAAAGTGTATGACCTTTAACAGGAGACTTACAGCCCTGATGGTTTGTCTATGGCATATACAAATAATGTGCTGATGCAGTAGTCCAGTAAGGTCATGAGACAGGACGTCAGTGAGCTTAGGTGCTCAACTCAATTATCTGTGCAAAGAAGTGTGCCATCTTCATTATTTTTAAGAGGAAATATGGCCATAAATCAAAGTCTCAGGATACATTTCAATTCTGCAATTTGATGGGAGTAATTTGGAAATACTCTTATAAAGCAGAAGCAGGTTGCTGGATGTTCAAAAACCTAGCCTGCAACAAGCCCTTTGAGTGGACAGCTCTTGCTAAAAGATTCTAGTTTTGATGTCCCACTCACCAGGCATGCCACGTTGACCTTTTGGTCCTGGAGGTCCAGGGGGTCCTTCATCTCCTTTTTCACCAACCACATTATCATAATACTCTGTCTTAAGAGAAAGATGGTAAGAAAAGAAAGAATAGTAAGAATGAAGAGAGAAGCACAGTGCCTTATATTGAACATCTGGTTAGAACAATGTTATGATCTCAATCATAATTTTGATGTTGTGACACCATGAGACCTTTCTAATCACATGGTAACTACAAGCAGCCAGAAATGAAATCATAATTGTTATACACAGATAATGCTAAGAGACCTGTACAAATAGATGGGGCTGGGATTTCAGCCCAATTCCTCAACTCCCAGAAAACTCCTCTGCCTGCAGATGCAATTATACAGGCAAGGTATAAGTTGGTGACTCAATCACGAGTATTATGGTAGCATGAAATAGAAAATATTCTCGAAAGAAACCTCTAGGTATCACTTAGTCTATTCCATTGGCTCAAAGCAGCATCAGCTATATCTAGACTACTGTTTTAAATAATCATACATGAAAACAGACAAAAATCAACTACTTAAATCACATGTGCATTAAAAAGTCATTCCTATAAAAATTAAAGCTTAATTTATTAAAAGTTTAATATTATGATGGTTCAAAGTTTCTATAAATGACAGGCAAAATCAAAATGCTATTTGCTGTAACTATTTTTTTATAACTACAAATTTTTGCTCTTTTCTGGATTGTTTTGCATTGGCACCATTACTAGCAAATCAGTACTATAATAAGTATTGTGCCTTGATATATAAACATCACACTGAAATTTAAATGGACTACTAATACACCAATTTTAAAAGGAATAAAAAACTGCTTAAAATTAAAATTCAAAATTTTTACTTCTCTCCTACTGATTTTTTGAAAAGCAGTGTTTTTTTAGTACTTTGTTAATATCATAAATGATTTAGCTTTTTACAAAGTTATTTCTTTTGAACAATCTGGACAGAAGGTTTCCATTAAGTATGCAAGGGGCCTTTAAGAAAGCCACTAGCAAGACAGCATGACTAGACAGAGAAATTGTACTCATCGCATCTCCTTTCTTTAAAAAGTCTTCTTAGGATTTTAAAATTAACACCACCTGTTCTGGAACCGATTAGAGATTGGTTTAAAAATTAACTCCTGTGAATTTTTGTAACTGTTCTGTACAGTCCAATCTCCTGCCAAAATTGCTGGAACTGAGTGAGGTCTAACCAGGCCCTGATTGCGCATCCAGCTCTACATGAAGGAAGATGCCATCTCTGTGAGACTCCCAGCAACATCAGTACTTTGAGAAAGCCATGCCTCGATTAGAGCATCACGGGACATCTGTTATTGCCTCATCCAGGCAGTTTGGTTTATTCTTATTCTAATGGTTTAGAAAAATGATATGATGAAGATAATTTACACTTACTCGACCACAAGCTCCAGGTGGACCAGTGTTTCCTTTCACCCCCTTCATCAGAGGACAGAGATGGGTTTGTTTATTAAAAACGATATATGACATGACATTTGGTACCCACTGTTACTTCAGTACATTGCTCATAATATTAAAGAAGAACTTCTGCTCCTGACCAATCCTTCACYACCCCTGTCTCTGTTTCTTACACAACTATTCAGCCACATACACCAAAAACTACAGGAACACATCAGCAGGTGTAGATGGATACCAGTTCAAACACACGATCTATTTCAGCTGATCCATCCCCCATTCCATGATACCATTACTTGTCATCTTTTAGGCAAAGTAAAACATATTGCATACACAGTGATAAATAAAACGATATAATAACCCCAAAACATACCTCATCCTCATAAGCAACAAGAAAACCATTAGACAATACCTTAGCTCCTTGCCTGCCAGCCAGTCCTGGTTTGCCCTGTTCACCCTTTTGTCCCTGCAGGTGACAGTACACAATTTTATGAGGATTAATCTTTTAGCACTGTCATCAGCAAGTTTGTCATCATCTAAAATGGAAAGCTTTAATCTTTCATGGCGATGGCAAGTTGAATGTGACTTGCTCAGAGGAAGAAATCTCAGGRAAAGACTCAGTTTGGGGTACAGTTCCATGTCCGTGGGAAATACCACAGGTCTCTCATCTCATCCAAACCTGCCTTTATAACGGCACACTCCACCAATCCCAAGGTGGAGCTGCTCTGGATAGCAAAAATGTAGGAGACTACAGTTTGTTCTCCCTCTGCAAACTACTATTTCTGAAAGGGGAGAAACTGAACACAATGTGAGACTCTCACATTCAGCAACTCCCTCTCCCAGAACTTGGTCAGTCTGCAAGATGGGGCTGATCTCAAGAGGTGTCAGCAAGACCGGGAGGGAAAATAGTGCAGACTGCTGCTAAGGCTTTCTGCAAGTGTATACATGCAAGGAAAAGGGACTTCTCAGAGGCTTATGCAGTTGAATGCACGGCTAGTTAGTAAAGTTGAAATGGGAACAGAGCAATGACATGTCTTTGTCATGACAGAAAGTTTTCTTTCTGTTAGCTGAGGCAGTAGAGCTTTGTGGTCTGTCAATCCACGTTCTTTGTCAGACTGGAATGTGTTTAGACTGTCTGCGAAGGTTGTTTTGGCATTATGAAGATGATGTTTTAGTAAGATATATGTGAAATGGGCTATTCTGACAATAAGAATTTTGGTAAGATATTTGTAAGGTCACTGTGACCCTAATGATGTTGTTAAAGTGGAAGTGAAGTAAATATAAAAGAATTGATATTTAACCAATTGAATACAGTATTCCAAATACATTTGAACAACTTTAGTTTTTAAATTAGTATACAAACGAGATCATTTTGGTTATAAAATGGCATATTTTAAGAATTATATGATGACAAGATGACAGTTTTAATATCTGTCAGTCATCTTGTTTCAGGCCAAGGCAGCTGTGACCTTGACAATAACTTTTCTTTGTAAAAGAATGTCTTCGATTCTAGTGATTAAAAATTATTCATTTTGCTTCTTGATTTATGCTGAAGTGAAGGCATAACTCTTTTGCAAAAATTTCAATGTGACTAACCAGAATTAAACTCAGTAGAATTAATTTTGCATAACTTGGACTGTGTCTCAAACTCATTAGATAGTCAGCAGCAAGCAACAGGTCTTTCTATTTTACACAGAAGAGACAACATCTATGAACTAAGCCTCTCTCTCCTGCATAAATCTATGAGGACATGGTATGTCCCAAGGCCAGCCATGTGAAAGGAAATGTTTCACAGTGTATGCAAATCAACATTTTCAAACACATTCTGCAATGGAAAAAAGCTGTGACAGGAAGATATGACCGTGATAAACAGATAAACACGATAAACAGATGACTATTACTTAGAAAACGTTTAGAAAGCTTCCTTCATTACCGGTAAGCCAGGTGGACCTGGGGCACCTTCTTTTCCAGGTTTACCCTACAAAGGAAAAACATAAAATAAAAAAAAATTAAGATGATCAAAAGAGCGGTCATTGCATTCAAAGAGCCTAACAACTAAATGCTGTGCATATAACTGCATTTTAGTTCTTTATACATTTTGAAAAGCCGTTAAGGTTATTTTTAAAATGCTCATTATTTCTAATCATAACTGATGTTTGTAAAACTCTACAAAACAGGCAGTAAGATATTCCCTGGACGTTCCTCCTCCTGTGGAAGATTAGTTGAGGCAGACACTTCACCAGCACAAAGTGCCAGGCAAGTGCAGAAAGCTTGGTGCAAAATCAGGTCCTTGCAGAAGCAAGACAAATGATAAAACAATACAGCAGCTGGCAGCCCTTCTAATGGTGCACATGGAAAGATACCGAAGGGAAACTTTTCACTTACAGGAAATGGGGGGTTAAGAGATGACTTGAAGAGAAATTACTTGATGAAAAAGAATAGGGAGTGCACTTCAAAGGTATTGGAAGTAGGGCAGTAGATGGAAAAGTGAAAACAGAAGGAGGCAGCGTGCCAGAGGTATCTGCTGTTTTCCATGGTGCACAGCACATTAGGCAGCTTTCTTGCTGGGGTCCTGGCATCTAGTGTGGCAACAATACACGTTAAGCAATTCATAACAACAACAACAAAAAAGAAAACAAAGGGAAGAGAGAGAAGGGGGAAAAATGGGGAGAGAAACAGAAGGAAACGAAACCGTAATTCTGAACATGGACACCTTACTTGCCACCTTGAAGGCAGAAATGAGGAAAACCTGGTTCATTAAAATCCACAGCAGGAAGGTAGTCATAAGATAAAAGGGGGGTGGAAGATTATGAGCTCAGAACAACAGGGGAGAAAGTACATTTTAGAAATTTGTTTTGCACAGAATAAATCAATGAAACTTAAAATAATTTTGAAAAAGATGACCAGACCATGAATTATGATGTAACCATCAGAAAAACCAGCAATATTCAAAAGATGGCAGAAATTAACCACAGGTGATACTCCGGAAGAGAAGAAGGGGAGCTGGAATGATGTCGCCACAGGCTCAAAACTCGCTTGCACAAAATAATAATTTTTTCTAGAACGTAAAATCCACAGCCATTTGATATTTTGTACTCACTGATGTAAGTTCAATAGCAAAAGAAAACATTTTGTTTTCATTTTAGAATATCCAGTCAATGTCTTAACACAATGTATGTCCTTAGCATTCTTCAAGGTCAATAGGCAGAAAAGCAAGGGTGCTCTACTACTTCCTCCACAAAGATGGAAGGGAGAGATGAATTAAGAAAAGTTCTAAAAAATACTGCATGATAGGACAGAGCTTTTGCAAACAGCAGACATAATATGGAAGAAACACAGAAGATGGAGGAAGAATAACACACATTAGATAGCAAGAACCTTTAGTACTTTACACCAGTAACTCAAATAGAAATTAAAATTTTCATAACATATAGGAATAATAAAAATAACAATCAAGTTGCTCTATAGCATCATCATCGTTATAGCACCATACAATTGAAGAAAGAGCAATCTACAGGTAGTACTGGTCTTGTCTTGCTGCCTTTCCTTGTGGAAGAAAATGTATTGCAACCACAAGAAGTATGGGAAAAGTTTCAAAATATATATGTTTGGACTGAATGAAATATTTCATTTGAAAATTATTTTTCTTAATATTGCTTCCAAAATGTATTTGGAATCAAAATGTTTTGTTCAGAAAATTTCACAAAACATTTTGATTTATTTGGATATTTTAGGGTTCTCCACTAATTACATATTGGTAAACTGTTATGAATTCATACAGTTTTAGTTACTAAGAACTGCATCTTTCATTGATTAGTTTTTATCTGAAAGTTTGAAAGCCATTTGAATGCAAAGTGGTACCTTTCTATTTAATTCTCTTCAAAATGTAGATATACTCAAGTAAATTATATTTTAATGTGTATGCTTTTTAAAATAAACATACGATTTTTTCTCATGCAGCCATAAAATTATGTAACATATTATCCTGTTAACAGAATAACTCTCTTATGACAACTTTCTTCACGTCTCCACATACCTGCTGGTTAAGCATACTCATTTAAGTCTGCTGCCTTAAGTAAACCCAACGTTTTTAATTCTCTTCTACATATACACTGGCACTGTAAAGCCAGTATGTGTTCAGAAGAGCACTTTTTTTTTTTTTACTAAGTTTCAACAGTAGAACCTTTACAGCAAAACAAATAGAAGCGCATCCACCATCAACTGACCTTTACTTCATGTACTCATGGTATGTGAGCCTACAAGAACAGCCATCTGACTTTCAGCTCTCTAGTCTGGTTTACTGGATGAAAGAGCTTTTGAATCTAAGAAAATTTGCTCTGAGTGGCATTGAAACAAAAACTGGAGAGCAACACTAGTGCAAAACTGCTTTTCAGGAAAGACTAACATACATGTATTCAATTGTTTGCACATACCTGTGCTCCGGGTTCTCCTTGGTCACCCTTTTCACTCCGAGAATCACCAACCGGCCCCTGTAACAAAATCACCCTCAAGATACACATATTTTGAGACTCACATTTTCTAAATTAAATATATCTTTTATAATTTTGTTATCTTTTAAAAAAAAGTATAAAGTACAGTTAGAATGCTATTAATAGGTATTCTATTCTATTCTATTCATTAGTTCTATTCATTAAAGGTTGGAATAAGTAGTGTAAATACTGGACTCTAAAGAGTAGCATTTACTAGGTGATGCTGCCTGAACATCTGGATTTAAGGGATTTACTTCTGGTCACTTACTGTAAACCCCACTGGCCCTGGAAGTCCTCTTGATCCTTTTTCTCCTTTCTCTCCTTTCAAGTCCTATTACACAGAAAAATCAAAAATTAATATGGTCTCTTGGATTTTTCTGTGCTTACCATAACACTCAAGTTTTACAAATAGGAAATCCTTATGTTACCAGCAAGCTTCTTCAAGCAGAGATGGTTCTACTTAAATGACTAAAAGAAACAGAAACTTCCTATCAGCGCTCCTGCCTAAGTCTATGATGTTTGAAAAAGAAACTGGGTCTACACATATTTCTGAACATAGCAAGTTCAAAAGGACCTACCTGCGATTGTGTGCAAGGGGACTGGAGTAAATATCCCCAGAAATGGCAACAAATTGCAAGTGAAAAACAAATAAACCTTAGTTGCTTCACTGCAGCTATAGTTACCTCCAATATGTAAATGCAGTGGCTACCCATGCGATCCTTGCCTCTGTGGGCTCAAGATCAGACTACCCTACTGTGTAGTACTATTATGTGTTGGGCCACATCCTAAGGTCATTGTAAAGCCAAAGCTTATGGACTGCCTAATTATTACCTGGCTAGACTCATGCCCCGAACTATTTATGTAAGGAGTTTTGAGGGGTTTTTAAACCTTAATGCCCGATGTCTCTGAAAAATTGCCATTCCCCCATGATAAACTGCCACAGCTGTGACTGGGAAGTATTCCAGGGGGTCCATATTTGATTTAAATAGGGAAGAGCTGCTGTGTCTAAAAGTTGAACCTTGCTTCTGCAACTTTTCTGTTCCCTCCTCAATACAGTCTTAATGCAAAATTCACTTTTTATTTTAGCACATAATGGAGAGGGAGTTTTGATAACTCCATGGATTAGATGAATAGGTTGAAGACTTGTTCTGTTAATATGTGAAGACTTAAAACTGTGTATCAACTACTGCTGTTTAAGTTCTATATAAGGACAAAATGCAAGAATTTTAATTCACAAAGCAATATTTAAAATGAAAGCTGAATCAGAGTATTTCCTTTCTCCAATATTCATTGTTTTGCCAACACTTTCCATGATTACTCATGTTCCAGTAAAAACAATGAGAAAATGAACTGTACATGAACATGTTGTAAGCTTTTGTGAAACTCTCATAGCTCAGAGTCCTGATATTTTCAGTGACAAGGCCCAGAGGTCAACACAGCTGTGGCTTTGATAGCATTCAGAAAATCCATGTTGATTTGGTGAAGCTAAAAGTGATTTACTTTTCATGTACTCAGAGATCCACAGCAGGTGGGTTACTAACAAGCATTTAGCATTCCACTGGCATTGTGCATATGTGCATGTGAATATGCAGACCTCAGCTGAGCTGGCTGTACAGACACACTCTAAGAAGAGCTTAGTATCTAACTAAACAAGTTTGAAAAAAGGATGGGTAAAAGGAAATGTTATTGGAACAATGAAGGTGAAAATGTACTCTCAAAGTAAAACCTAGTAAGATGGCTTATCTGAATGTGATGTTTAACAATTTTACTACCGTCATGTTGTCTGGTCCACTTAATGTCACAATAACGGTTCCTGGTGGTCCAGGGGGTCCAGTTAATCCAGTGTCACCCTTGAAAGAAAAAAGATAAATAGAGCAATTACAAGCAGTGTGTTTTTATTGTTTCAAATTACCATCGCTATACTTTCAACATCATGAAAATTTTTCTGTCATTACACTTAGCCATTAATACAGTTAACATTTCTCTTTGCTTGCTATTTATCTTCCAGTAAAAAAGGCATATGGAAGACTTAAGACTACTATGACAACCTTCTCCTAGCTGAGAAATACAAAAATGCATATGCTGATTTCTGTTAAAGTATCTAGAATTAGCTTAAATTTTTAATACTATTTGCTTAAAAGTTATACGACCATTTTAACTCTAAACCAAATAAAAATATCTCCTTGATTATAATTTTTCTCCCAATTTAAATCAATCAATAAAATACACAAACTGTCTTTGGTGACATCCTCAAAACTGCAGTCTGTGTATTACAGGGAGATGATTGTAACATAGTGCTGACAGATAAAATTAGCTTTCATGTGTTCTTAACTGAAAACATTAATATCGCAGTACACTTTTTCATTAAGGATCTTTTAGAACAGTGTAAGTCCTAAATATGGTCTTTCCTGTGGAGCTCAAGAAAACAACATCCATAATTTTCAGTGATTTTAAGCCAGTGGAATGCCTTTGCATGCACTTGCAGCATAACAGCAAAGAATGCATCACTCTCTCATAAGGAAGCAAGATGCTCCATGGTCAACTGAGCTAACGCCAATGAATAATCAATTCTATTTACAGAAATTTTCCCAGGAAACTTCCAGCACATCCCCAGTAGTAATTACAAAGTTAAAACCAATCCCATTGTCAGATAGTGGTTTCAGTTCACAGCTGAATCTGTGCAGGTCAGTTGGCATAACTGAGATGCCCCAAGTTCTTGAAAGGATCCTGTAAGGACATTCAGACTGACTACACTGGTCCTCCAACTGCAGGCTGAGGTCCTGAGAGACAATATATGTATTCACAGTCATTTCTAGCTTAATGTCAATTATATGGGATACAAAGTAAGAACGTGGACAATAAATCATCCAATTTTTATTCAAAATCTGGGAGGTTTTCTAGCATCATAAAGGCTGACACTGAAAAGATGTTGGCCCTAAGAAGTTGTGAGGCTACAGATGCTATATATTTACCAATGTTTACATGCTTAGATAAGCATTTAGGAACACTGTGCAAATGATACATAAATGAATTTAATGCTATGTGTTAGTAAATATTAACTACTGGCTCCTCTTAGGTTTCTACCCTTCTATCAGGAAGTTTGTATCATTGGCTCTTATGTGAAAACAGTTTGTCCTTAGATATTAATTGCCATGTTTCCATTTTCCAATAAAAGACTTCCACATATATACTGAAAATTTTTATTTCAGTGTACGTACTTCCCCAAACATTTCACCATTGTATATCAGAAAGAGCAGAAAACAGAAACAAAACTCAAAAAATGTTTTAAGCATTTTATACAATTACCTTTCTTCCTTTGGTTCCTATTACTTTCAGTCCCATAAGACCCTGTAAAAAAATCCCCAAATGTTATTTTTTTTTTATTTTAAAAACACCTACAAAATGAGTTAATTGATGTTACACATAATAGGAAGTTTTCATTTTTATTACCAATCTGAGACTACCTTAGGTCCAGGAGGTCCTGCTTTCCCTGGCATGCCCTACAAAAAAGGAAAAAAAAAAAAAAAAAAAAAAAAAAAAAAAAAAGTTAATTTAAAAAAATTACAGTCTTCAGCACCAATATAGGTGTTTTGAAGTACCCAATTTTCATGTGAGTTATATCACTATTTTTATTCTTTCTTCCACCTTTACAATCACAATTTGTTGTGAGTGGGTGACAGAATGTCTGTACAGTCTAGTTGCAAACATATAAAACTCTCTTTCTTACAGTTATACACATTAGTATTTAAAGTGAACTTATTGGTAATTATTTGAAAATTAAAATTTATGCCTACATAGACAAGGATGCTTCTGAAAACATGGAAATCATCATGCATAAAAATAATCAAAAGAAACTGAAAAAAAAAATCAGACGTATGCAGAAGGATATATATTTCACATACGTGTCTCTAGACCTCAGACAAGTCTGGGAGAGTCAGGTACTTCTATTTGTGTAATTCCATAGGTTTCTGGGAAAATCAAAGGTTAAAGTAACAAGTGAGACATAAGTTCATACTCACTGAAGCTCCTGGAGGGCCCTGTGGTCCAATTTCCCCAGGATATCCTTGAGCACCCTGGGCACCCTGCATATTAAAAAAGAAACAGGAATAAATCTCCTGGCAAGATTATGAGCAAACCACAACGCTAAGTTCAATGAACTGAATAATGAACAGAGGAGCAGCACTGTCCCTGGATTTCCTTTTCATGTCTCAGGATAACACAGAAGTATAATTCCTCCTCACTGCTTCACTGGTTGGCATATGTTTTGAAACTTGAGAAAACATATCTGTTCTAAAACTAAACTACTTAAGAGAGGATATATGTCCTGTTAACTGTGGACATTCTCATAATCCATATAGTCCTATTGCTAGCCCTAATAAGCCTTTAATCTTTCCAATATTCTATGCAATAAATTCTATATTTTAAAGCTTCATTTTCAAAGAAATGGAAAATTAAAAATTTTGATTTTCATTTTAATGTCCTCCATTTATTGTAACAGTCAAAAGAAATGTCTGCTCTGCCTTCTCCTATTAATCTCAATTTTTTAAATATGGATCATACTGTCCTTTGCTGGTACTCCTCTAGAAGTTGAGCTGGTCTAATCTGTTCAATCTTACTTCATGGGGAATTTTTGCAGTTGGACTAGATGGTCGTTGTAGGTCCCTTCCAACCGAACTATTCTATTCTATGCTATATGTGGAGGTAAACCCCTAAATCTATGACCGGTTTTTCTCCATTTCTAAAGTATTGTTGTTTGTCTGCAACCTGACTTCCCTATCTCACTTTACTAACACATAATGGACACTATTGGTTCTGATGGCAAAATTAATTACAATTGTCTTGATGTAGTCTGTTTTGTAAAGTCAGAAGAAAGACTTTGAATATATTGCATTAATCAGATTACATAAAATTAATAATTTTTTAAAGACACAGAATTATTTTCTGGTTTAGAAATTAGTGAGATAATTGTAAAAAATACTCTATATAAAATATATAATACATTAAAATTATATATTATATAAAAATGATTTTAATATATATACACATATATATCGCAGTCTGAATTAATTCTGAATTACCTGAATTCCAGGCATTCCTGGCAATCCAGGATCACCTTTTGCACCATACTCTTGGATATATCCATCTGCAGGGCACCCCTGGACAATTAGATAAAAAGGAAGATAAAAAGTTATGCTGTAGAACTCTGTAGTGGAACAAATCATCTAATACAGTTTGTAGGGAAATAAGCAACATCAGAATTGCATAATGATGGCAACTGTCCACTATGGAGAGTTCTACCTTTAAGAAAGATTTTATTAAACAGAACAGAATATACCTTTTTCAGGCATTCCAGTTCTCTGTTAGGAGCAGTCTTCAATTCAGACATACCTACGTTATTCACTCACAGTCCTGACTTTCAATTTTTTTTGGTACTTCTTACCCCTTTAAAATACTCTCTAGTGCATCTGCAGATTTCCATATGAATTCATAAGCTGTTTGGGGGAGGGGCTTAGTTCTTTGTGTGCTTGAAAGGGTTAAATTCATTACATGCAATAACAGTAGTTAAAGGGGAAAAAAAAAAAATTATATACTCTTTTGTAACCCAGGGTGAACGCAACTAGTACAGACGAAGCACCAAAGTTTGTGGTTGCTTCTTCTGGAAAGTAGACTTTCTGCCCATGAATGGAGATGTTAAGAACTCTTTTCCAGCAGCAAACTTACACACAAACTGTTGATCACCAATAAATATTTCACGTAGTATGATGTAAATAACTGACCTTCTCTCCTTTGATGCCAGCAGTACCCTAGGGAGAAGAACAATCATATTATCAAAACAGAGAAGTACAAGAGACAATGGTGAAAGGACACATTCTAAATATTCTCTAAGCTCAGTGCTCTTGAAGTGATTTATTTTCATGGACACGGTGTATAGCCAGGTACATGTTTACTGTGCCAGACTTCAATTTAAGAAGAAAGGGCATATTGTTAAAAAATGGTCCAGTCTCACATTTACAACTCTACAAGTGAAGGCAGAACACTTTTGAAGCCTGACCTTAATAAATAAATAAATAAAATCAGGAATGCTGGTAAAGTAAAATCATGTCTAGAAGTTATTAGACTTGAAGCCACTGGAACTTGACAGACAGCATTCCTTTTCCATTTGTTGTTTAGAAGTTTCTTCTAAAAACACATTTCTAAAGAGAAAAAACAAATCCTAGAGTTAAAGCAATGCAGCCATAATGAGAAGTTCTGGGTTTAATTCCTGGTCCTTATTGACTTAATTAGGCCATATCCTCAAAGATATTAAGGCATGAACTGAAACTGCAATCTATTAAATATATATTAGGCACCTTTAGAGTGGTAAATTTTCATGAGTATCCCTTGAGACACTAAAGAGCTAACACCAGTCGATGAATTTGCATGCACTCATTAACTAAGAAGTTGAGGCCCAACATGCAGCAGATGAAGCATTACTTTTAGCTTTGGTCTCTTTACCACACAGTTTTCATATTAATAAAATGGGGATACCTATATATTTCAACTGTTGTCAATACCAGCTAATGTGAGGCTTTACACTCCTTCAGTGAATGTGGAGTGGCTTTATGTGGTAGAAATGCACACAATCATGAATTTCACAGACACCTACTGGAATGCCTGGAGCACCTCTTCTACCTGGAGGACCTGGAAAACCTCGATCACCCTGAAAATAGTAAGAGTGACTGTTAATCCATATTATTGCTTATTATTTGGTCTGATTTTAGGAAATGTGACTACAAAAGAAGTTTTTTATGTTATCATACCAAAATTGTGAGTTGCATTACCACCATATTGGCTAGAAGGGGCACAGCCTGACTGTATGGGTCTTGACTTCAATCCCAGACACCAGGCTTTGTTAGCTATGTCAGATCAGTTCACTGTTTCACTAGAAATGTWTGATTTTCTGTAGTAGGCATTCTTCTGACTCCCTCTTTCAGAATGCTGGAAGCATTTGCTCATAGAGCAAAGAAAAACTAGTAAACCTGTAACTTAACATTAAGCCTTTTCTTTTAATTGCTTTCAGGACTTATGAATTGTCAACTGCAAGCTAGATACTGGTGAAATAAAATTAACTATCTATCTCTTCTATAACCCATTTCAACAGAAGGACAGGTTGGACAAAACTGATTAGGTCTTCTGGATTTAATGAAAAAAGTTTTATCTGTCAAAATATCAAACATTATTCTTAACTTTTTAGCAAAGGTCATTAACATGTATTATTTAATTATCTTACACAAAAAGGCAGAACTTTTCCTTTCTCTGGCCTCATGATTCAAATTTTTCCCAGTTGATAAAGTCACAAACCAAAACAAATCAAAGTTGTTGTATATTGGGGGAAAAATTCAGAATGCTTTTTGGCCACTCCTAAGCATAGCCAAACACAATCTTCATAACATTCAGCTTGGTTTGTACCTTTGTGCCGTTGCATCCTGGAACACCCAAGCGCCCAGGAGGACCAACAGTTCCTGGTTCACCCTAAAAAGAAGAGCAAAATTGACAAAAGCTTTGTTTTCACACATTCATATTACCCTACAGAAACACTGAAAAGGTTTATGCTGGAGCAGTGTTTCACAAGACTTGAGAGATTACAATGTGTTCTTAAATCATTACAATGAGTGAGAACTGCTGATGCTAAGATTGCTGTCTCTAGGCTAATTGACAGAGACAATGCTGATGTTGAGACCAGAGTGAGCACATTGGGCTGAGGATAATTGTGTACTGAAGACTGTAGTAAGAGAGAAATGGTTAAATCAGTTTTGTTTTTACTTACTGGAAGGCCTGGGGGACCTGAAAATCCAGGTATTCCTGGGACTCCCTAATGATATAAAAACAGAGGAATAATATTACAAATATTAAGCAAAAGCTCATAATGCAGTCTTCCTTTTGATCACATTCATAAGAAGAATAAATGCAAGTATGATTCTATCAAAAGATCATTATTTCCTTAACCCTTCTGACTGTGAACCAAGTATAATGGTAGCTTATGCACTGCTAACATAGACTGGTTTCGCCCACAGAAAAAACCCCAAAACAACTCTTCATGGAATTCTAGTCTGACTTTTTCATAGCACACCCCAATACTAAATACATACAGCATGAACCTTGTACATAAGGTGTAGCAAAAAAGGCAAAAGTTCTAAAAAATAGATAATGCGTGTGCATACACCGTGTCATAAATTTTAAAAATACTTTAAAATCACATATAATGTTTTGTTTTTATTTTTCACAAATTATTGAACCAAGTTGGCATTTAACATGACATTTAATACATGCAAGTTTGTTTAAAATATAAATACTTACTCGTATACCTTTGCGTCCAACTAAGCCTGTAAGCCCTGGAGAACCCTAGATCACAAATGGAAAACAACGTATTTCAATATAATTCAGAACAAGCACATATACGTCAACAGGACATGCAGTATTTTTAATACCAATGCCAACATGTGCACAGAAAACTATATAAATAAATAAATGATTTGCCTATTACAGACATTAAAGYAAACAAGCGTTTAATACAACTTGCATAAATCTTGGCATCTTGCCGTCCTTTTCAGTGTTTAGAGGGGATATATCTCATCATAGGTCAAAAAAATAACAGTCAGGGTACGTTGAGAAAGCAGTTGTTATGGATCTGTTCAAACTGTGAGACCTGGAAGTGCTCCCCTGTGAGGAAATAGCTGGAAGCCTCACCAGTACAGGCGTTGAATAGGAAAAGCTAACTGGAATACACTACAATAGATGGCATTCACGCCAAAAGAGATGTTCTTGCTAGATAAATTATCCTTACTTTTTGCCATTCTTGCAGAAGTTATTATCACTTATTAAAAGGGAAATGCTCTACTAAACACTTTTCAATGAGTTCAAATAAATGGCTTATCAACATCTATGAGATCCACCGTGAGTATCAGTTCCACAAAGTATTGTAAAAACGAGATAGTTTTAGACAGAGATAGTGCAACAATACCTGAACAAATTAAAACTATAAAAAAAATTTGTTTAAAGGTATGGATAAGTGCTGGAGCCACATTAGTGCAGGTCCTAGACATAATGTGATTGTGGCAGTACCCTCCTGATTTATACTATGGCTGAGTTCACGCCATATTTAGACACAAATAATTTATTCACCAGAGTCAATTTATCGATGACAGCAGGAGTGCTGTTCCTCAAGACAAACATAAATAAAATGTTTTTTAATGAGCAATTTATTTGTTTTTTCTGCTCATGTAGGAGTCATTGAAAATTCATATTCGGCCTCAATTTAAGCATACAGGAAAGAAAGAAAGCCCAAGTCACTGATGTCACTCTCTCTATACTGCAGGCAACTAGCTATTTCCTAAACAGACCAAGATTTATCTTAAAAACCATTTTTCCCTTCAATTTTTCTTAAATCTATTTTTCATATTTGTCTCAGTAGTAGCTTGTTTCCTCTCTTTCCAGCAATAGATGTCAGAGTATACTGTTAAGACAAAATTGACGTTATGCTGCTAAAATCTATTTAGACCCATGTTCATCGCCTCTGGCGTTCAGTCCAGGTGCTTTAGCACTGGCCAATGGACGACTGACAACAAAAGCCCATGTTCCTATCAGCTACTTCGACTCAGTCAAAAATGACCATTGCAGCTGGTGACCACACAACATCCCTCACCAAATAGGAGACTCTGAAACAGGTTTTGGTTTGGTTTGGTTTGGTTTTTTAAAACAGAATTCTCTACCCAGTCATAGTCACTTTCACAGTCAAGCACAGTAGTTTCTCTGTGTCTCTCTCTCTGTGTCTCACATACACACCTACCTTTGGTCCCTGTGGCCCTGGAGGCCCTTCTGGACCAGGAAAGCCTCTATGACCAGGTGGACCTGGAACACCAGGAAAGCCTTTTTCACCCTGTAAACATTAAGAGAATGAAGTTCTTAAAATATCCATGAATTCTCCTTTTGATAACTTATTTCGAAGGCATTCATTACTTCCAGTACCTCTTAACTTCTACATATCTGTCTGCTACTGTGGCAGATATATTACCCTTGCCCATACTGACCTGTTTTTGTGGTCCCGCCTATGTGCTGTCTAGGCCACATGGTACCACCGAAGTAACATTCTCATAAGTATGGTTAAAGATACCAGAAGACAACAGTACTCAAGATTTTGCAGAGTACAGAAGTTAATTGGCAGCATGAAAAGTTTAAGAAAGCAGCTGATACATGCTCCTTGTTAATATTTCTGTATCGTGTTTAGTCCCTACAAGCAACACAAATCCAAATCCATCACAGCAGCCCTAATTTGTAGTTGGCAAACTTAATGGCTGCTGCTGTACAGCAAGGTCAGTTCCAAATCATCAATACCTCTCTTCATGCAAGCCATGGAAAGAAACAGTGGGAGTCAAATGCAACAAAACCATTCAGATAGAATAAAAGAAGTTTGCTTTAAGCGACAACTTTTAAAAATTGTTCTGAGTCTCAGAGATTAAGACACCGAATTACTTTTTCATGTGTTTTTTAAGGTCAAGTTCAAATAACTAAACCATGTAGAGGAGACACAGAAGATTAAAGCTACACAAATAGAATACAGGAGGCTAAGTTACAGTGGAAGGGGCATTTTCAGTTCTTTATTTAAATATAATGAAGATGCAAGCCTTATCTTGGTTAAAATAAAGTGCTTCAAGCCTAGAAACTCACAGAAAAGGTGTTCCAGCTCTTTACATAGCAGCAATTTAGCAGGCTCAATTTTACATCAGTGAAGAGCTGCCTATTCAAGACTTTTTACATCACAGCATGACATGGGAGAGAGAGGATGGGGTTATCGATTCTCTCAGAGTCAATTTTCCTATTGCTTTATCAGGGAAGAGTTATACAAAAAAGCATTTGAAATTCTGCTGTGTAGAAATTCCAGTATCTTATTATTCGATGTACAAGATAGGATCCAAAAGAAGTCTTGGGGAAGCTAAAATACCTTGGCTTGTCCCTCCAGCAATTCTCACCCCTCAAAATCCCACAAACTCACCAGATTTCAAATAGGTTCTGAATTAAAAAACAAAAAAAAATTAAAAGATAGAATATAATCCCAGAATATTTTAACACAAATCAAAATAAGAATTGCATTACGAAGTGCCAGTGAGATCCATATCATAAACCGGCATACCTTTTTATAACAAATCAGTTATTTCATCCACCAGCGTCCCAAGAAAGGCAAAAAAGGATAGTGCTATACCAAGACGTGCCACTGGAGGGGGTGTGGTACTAACTCACGGAAAAACGAAAGAAGTCCTTGATCTTCCTCCGCTGAGCTTGCTACCCCCTCACTGCAGCAAGCAGTGGGGTGCTCTCCCGCTACAGAGCAGCACTGCGCTCTCCTGACAGCTCCACTCCTCTCCATACAGTACAGGCAATTTTATCCACACTTTCTTCTTGACAGATCAAGAAGATCAGAGGATTCTCAGGTTGGAGAATTTCTTAACATTGAACAGTTACCAAAACATACTGATTAATGTAATTGTCCTGACTTTCCAAAGCTGCCTGAAAAATTTCATCA
This sequence comes from Phoebastria nigripes, assembly GCA_035582835.1. Lineage (NCBI taxonomy): Eukaryota > Metazoa > Chordata > Aves > Procellariiformes > Diomedeidae > Phoebastria > Phoebastria nigripes. The sequence goes on along the minus strand of JAYKAV010000444.1, from coordinate 1,393,457 downwards.
GTGTAAACAATGATTAACTCTTACCTACTAATTGCTCAGTTGCTTTAATGTGCAATTGATGAAGACAAGTTGTGGGTGTTCATTCTTATTAACATTTCTCTTTTTGTGGGCAGCTTATTTTTTTCTAATTTTTCAATTGGTCTCAATTTTGCTGGTTAGGACAAAGTCAGGTTAGACCAACTAAGAACATGAAAAATAAGCACTGAGATTTTACTGAAGACATGAGTATTCTCCTTTCCCACTTATGAAAATACGTTTTAATAATGAACATACTTACTTTGAGAGAACTTTTCTCCACCACTGAAATGGAGTTTCCTAAAGGCAAGACTAGCAGTGTTTACTGTGGTGCAGTATGACATTTTTTCTTGGTAATAAAAGTACAGGAGGAAAGTTGTGAATAATTCTTTACCAGCCAGATGTGTCACTCAGTGGGACTAATCACAACACTAAGCCTATATAGACATCCGGAATCTATTGATAAGGTTTAGCATCGCAATCACTGTGTCCACAGTTAGTCTGAATTACAGCCATGACTTCTTTAATAATGCCCCTTTCATTTGTGAATTAGTTGTTTTTCCAACTACAAGCAGGAGTTTGAAAGAATTTTTGGCATTTGTGTAATTCAGGTTTGTCTAAAAGCCGCTCCGAGCCTCTGCCAAGCTACTATTGGCAACAGGCAGAGCTGCGGCTCTGTTACTTTTGATGGATTTGATGCTGTTTCCTCACTGCTGGCAAGGTGTTTGTGATTAGGACCCAGAAACTCATCCCCCGTGTCGGCCTGCAGGAGATTTATCTGTTTGATGCCAGTGCATGTAGCTTTCCTTCAGGAATCGGAAAAGGGGGGGAGTTGGGCAAGGTCCAAAGATGGAAAAAGGGAAGCACTGAACATGACACTCCTGATGGAATTATGAAATTTGTAACAGGAGAGCTGCTGCCAGGGTAATGGTATCTGTGGGCATTTGTTAGGAGTTTGTGAAAGGGACCTAGTGCTTCGGACAGTTGTTCCTCTGTTGGTGTTCAAACATCATGCAATGCTGTAAACAAACTAATGCATTTAAAAAAAAAAAATTAAAAGTCTTCTTAGTTAAACAGTGTCCCCAGAGTTATTTTAACAGATTTCTGTAAAGTAATGTATTTTTTTTACAATTCTCTGTAGACTTTGTTGACAGAACACCATCACACAATAAATTCACTCACTATATCAACTCAACTAATGTATTAACAATTTCCAGGTATAAGCTAATCTTAAAACAAGGAAAAATGTATTTGTTCTTACCTTATTACCTTTCATGCTATCACAAAAGCAGGGACTTCTACCTCTGCATACACAGCTCTGAAAAACAAAAAGACAAACTTTATAATAAAATTATTTTTCTCATTGTGTTGTTTGGTGAGGGGCAAATTAGATCTCAGTGGTTTTAGTAAGGTAATTATTTCACAGATAATACAACTTAAAAAAAAAAATGTTCGTGAAGAGTGGCAATTCTCAACAGTGGAAAAGAGCTCATTATTCCTCTGTACTGTCTTTTGAGACAGGTAAGGGCACTAGTTTAATTTTATAGTTGGGGTAAAGGCCAAGAAGCCGTGCTTAACACCACCAGGTTTATATCAGTATGAAGTGTAAAATTCAAGCGTTTGGGCTCACAGCACTAAACATTGATGATTCTTTAAAAAACTTACTATAGAAACAAACACATATACTGATACTGGTTTAGTTACAATGACATTCTTTTTATTTTAATCTATTAACCAATAATTCTCTGACTTTTTGTAACTGCGTTCACCTCCTAACCCTGGCTCATGGTACCTAATACAATTACAAAGGACCCTCAACTTTGCTGTTTCTTAATTTTGGAGGTTTCCTGAGCCAAGCTGTGTGACAATGAGTGCCCTCACGCAGGGATGTCCCTACTCCTGCAGCAAGTCCTGGGCTGTAGCTGCTACCATCATGTCCGTGTCCTCAGGTGAGCCTGGAGTTCAAAGCCCTCCTTGGAGAGCTGAGTGTTGAGTCTGTGACCTCTGCTGCCAGAGTATGGCATGGCTATCTGGGAGCAACTACAGTTTGGGAAAAGTCAATGATTAATCAAGTATGAAGAAATATCAGTTTTTTATTGTTCACACTTAAGTGAAACAAACAAACAAAAAACCCAAACAAGGATATTCAGTATGTAACTGGATAGACAGCATGACTAAATTAGCTAGCTCATGTACTAGGTAGTTATGGTAGCTCACTAGGGAGCTCAGCAGAGCTGCAAAGCACATCTGAGATCCTGGGTGAATATGAGAACACTTAACCCTTCTGTGCCCTGTTCCTGCTACAGCTATTATGCACTCAGTACCTGAGCTAGCCCAGTCTGGCTGGGATAACTCTGCAAAGGACTTTTCTACACTCATGTAGACATATCCTATTTCAGTGGAGTGGAGGAGAAAAAAAAAATGCTTTATTAACATAAATATTATACATACTAAAATATCATTGAGGTTATTGAAGCCATGTATTTCATACAGATGGGAGTAAACTGCATTTATTGTCCTTCTTTGTACACTTAAATTCTTTCCTTTGTTTTTGAAGCTCTTGCTGAATGACTTTTTCAATTGTACCGCTGTAGAAAGAGGGTTATTTTTCAGTTTATCCTCCCACTTTAGTATATATGTTTATCACAATGACCATATACTATGGTATAGTTACAGACAACAAAAAAGGGACAAATATCACATATTGGTTATGAAGATATTTTCTAAGTTGCATAAAATTCAGAAAAGAAGGAAGAACTGTATTTTTTTCTTACAAGATTAAAGCCTTTAAGATGGTATGATACGAAATTTCTACTTAGATCTTGAAGACAGAATTAATTAACCCCTACAGCTGGTCATAATACAACAGCAGCACTGTTCTAAATTTATAACTTTTCCAGTGGCGTTCTCAAAGAACAGAAAACAAAAGACAGAGGAAAAAAAATGTTCTCCATTACATTTTAAAATTATGTCAGATTGTCATTAAATTTCAATTTTCCTGTAGCAATCTGTTCAGGTAAAACATTTTACAGAATTGAAAAGCATCTTTTATTCCCACAAGCTAGGATCAATTTCTTCTATCTTTACCATCCAAAACTGAGGTATGTGGTATCAGCTAGCTGCCTTCATTTCTTACACAGTTCATGGTGTTTGTCTCTTTCCCCTGACTGCACAAGGAAACTTGACAACTAGTTTGGAACAACTCATCCACCCTCTTTCAGGATGGACGAAAGATGCTGCAAGTATTTGCTGTTCTCTATGGACTACACAATTACTGACAGTAGCTGCCTGTCTTTTAAGTGGCTCAAGTTAGGTGAGATGATGCCATCTACTAATTTAAAAATAAATGTGGGGGTATTCCTCAAGTGAACAGCTATTTAAACATTCATTTACAAAATAAAACAGAAATTAGAATCAGTTGGCCATGAAAAGCAAATCTCCCAAGAAATGATTGTGTCTGCCTGTGTTCTATAGACAGATCAATAGGGGATTACTTGATGTTTCAAGCTAGATTTTTGAAGAGTTGCAAACACTAAGTACTTAATTCTTTGGCATATTTAAAGAAGACTCTTTCTTCCCCTGATCTGACAGCTAGAATTCAAGTGGTACTGCATCAGAAATTTGGAAAACAAAGGTGTCATGTAAAACAGAAACCATGTGACTATGCTACCTTTACTATTATTTTAATCAATATGATTATATCACCAGAGACACAAGAATAAACACTAGTGCAGAATTAACAACAAACAGTATCCTGATTTCTTCTCGGTGAGGTCTATCTGTTTGGCACTGAATAATCTAAATTCACCAAGTAAGTTATATGACAGATATCTTAAGCCTTTAAGCATAAATACTAGAAGATAAAGTGACATATATCTCAAAATAAATTTGGAATAGTCTATAAGACAACCAATTTTCTGTTCCCTATTCAATAACAGTACCTTCCATCCCAAAGTATTCTCTTCAAAATAGGTGACGCAAGTTATTGGTACATATCTGCTAAGCAGTATAAAAACGGTAACTGTTCAATGTTCAGCATCCCAAGAAAAGACGTAAACACAGTACACAATAAAAGTAGTCTTAAATTGCAGGCACTGCATTTTACTGCTGTACAGGGCTGCTGAGTGACTCAAGCTACCACATTCTTAAGGCTTGCATATGAAAATTGTAAATTAACTACAAGACCTATGAGACCCACTTAGTCAGCAATCTCAACTGCTGAAGCAAAGATTTAGCTTATGGATTTAGTAGACACATGTCTGAGTCCAGAAAAGGTGCAGTTTACTACAAAAAAATGCTTACAGTATTCCAAGTTCTCTGAATTTCTTCAGTGTAACTGGGAGCATATCCTGGCTGACCATATTCTGAGCTTTCCTCAGAAATAGCCACAGCTGCCTTCTAATCTTCCTAGTACCAGTTATTTACCATTATAAATCTATAGACCTTAATGGAGTTGTACCTTATTTCTACCTGTGAAAGTAAAGCTAGAAGCAGATTCTTTACAGTATCTGTATGCAAAGCACAGTTTTCAGGACATGTAGAGAAATCACCAAATGAAATGACTCTTCTATAATAGGTATAATCTGCAGAAGACTTGATATGTACAGATACAGAAGAAACTTTTTGAATTATTCACAGATAATTCAATGTGAAGTTAAATGCATGAACATGTAGAAACTTATGATGCTACATAACTAAACAAGGTCATTAAACTATTCAAAGAAAAAGAACCTTTGCTCTTCAAGAAGTCAGAATGCTTAGAATGTGTTTAATTTGCCATTAGTAAGCTTTCAGATCAATTTAGGTCTTTTTGTGTACGCCTATCACTTTAAACTAAACTGAAAAGACCAAAGATGATTTTACATTACACAGTCGGTTAGCTGGATAATACTAAATGTTTTGGCATATGATTTTTACATAAGATTAGATTCTGCCTTCTGTAAAGGAGCTTTGAACCAAAAAATCATTGCTCACTTATACTACTGGATGTTTCCACATCCTTGCAAGATGCCTGCAGCTCCTTTATCAAAGGACCATAACAAAACAATAGTATATTGCCAGATTATAAGATAAGGAAATTGAGTATTAGTTATTAATGGTTTATTCAAAATCCTCACAATAACATCTACATAAGTAAATGTATTACCAGAGCCACAGGTTTACTACATGTTTTTCAGTTTTGTGATTTTTATAATAATCACCTACATTTATTTCAAATACTTAGATGCAGTAGATGGCACTAGATTTTTGATCTAAAAATCTAGGCCAAAGGATAAAGTCAGATCATTATATGAATAATAAATCAAACAAAGTCAATAATGACCAAAATTTTAAAAACCCCCAACACTTTCTAGGAGTAATTTATAGAGGAGCTCCTTTCACAAGTGTTTTGAGTGACAGTAGTAGTATTCTATGTTCTTTAAATAATTACAGTTGTACACGCTGAAGCACATTTTCTGCAGCGGTTAATGTTTTGTTCACTGGGTGCAACTTTACCTGTAACACTGAATTGCCCTTCCTACACTATGGGATTGGATTCTATGGGGCTCTGACCTCTTCCTGCCCCCAATTCAGAGACTAACTTAAGCATCTGTTTAAAAAGTGTTCCAGTCCTCTCCTTCACTGAATCCCTCAAAGAAATAACATACTACAGACTACATTGTCACCTATACAAAGCTTAATGTAGATTCAGCATGGCACTGCTACTCCTACCATTGCAGTCGTGGCAACTGAATTTGGAGTATCAGAGGGAATCTTACATAGCTCACAGCACTTTGCCAATAGAGCTAGTTATATGAAGGATGTCAGAGAATGTATTTAGGGATGTTATCAAACCTGAGTATGTCAAAGGACGTCACAAAGCGTTAATGTAAGGAAAAAAGCAAACAATGATAGGTGTTTCTATCAATAGCACAGTCTTTAAGTCCTGTCACTCGCATTTGTGAGTCATACTGGGAACGATTTAAAGGCAGGAAGATGGGGAACAGACAAAATGAGCCAGTGAGGGTGATGAGCTGATATTTCTCCATTGATCTCTTTTTGGAATGACATATATGATGACAGAACAGTCAGAGTATTTGTTTGCTTTTCCAGATCCAGAGAAGATCAGAGTAGGTCAGCTATGATTTCAAAATACATATTTGTATTTAAAATACTGCACCCAGGACAGAGAGGCAGCAAAGTGTGTTTCTGCAGGCAACAGGCACCATATTCTTTAAGTATGTTTCAGATGAAGACTACATCAAGACCACACAGGACGAGTAATAAAGACATTCAGATGAAAGCTGAGATGAAATTAAATGTATTCTGCTGGAATATAGTAATCTGGCTGCAGTGGGGCTTATGTTTACACTTCTGGCCTGATTGGTCTTTAATTTCATGGGTGAACTCCACTGATTCCAGAGGCAAATCCTGGTTAACATAAATGAAAGATGACTGTGCAACATGAGGAATTTTAAGATGAATTAAAAGCAGTGCAAGTGATATCCATTAATTACTCTGGACAGTAAAAATAGCCCAGGTGTCTTCTCTCAAGTGGGTGGTGAAGCTGTCACTTTCCTTCATTGGTGGTTCTAACAGCTGACCAGGCTCATTTTTAAAAATGCAAGCCTGATTTTTCATTTAAACTTGATTTTTATTAGCATCTCATCTATCCTGCCATTAGGTCTTTATCTTCTAACTTCAAGGATCACTAAATTAAAACTCCATCAAAACATGGAACAAGACTTATTCGACAAGATCTATTCTTCTGTGATGCCGCTTTTTTTTTTCTTTTCCATCTTTCTGCTCATTAATGGTATCCTGAGCAGCCTACAAACATGCAGGTCATCACAGTGGTCCTTTCTAAGTGGAAGTAAATTATCAGCCAATTTCCAGTTTTCTGTAATTTCTCTTAAATTCCAATAGTTATTAAAAATTACGTATCAGTGAGCCAGCTCCTTTAAGAATCTTGATTATGAATTTTCAAGGGCTGCTGACACACTGAGATTTCTGAATTCTTCCTGAGCTCAGTGCAGAGCAATCACTTTACACATTCCAGCTGCGTCTATAAACCACAACTGAGCACATAGAATAATATTGCTCAAATAGTTCATGTTAATATAGTGCTTAAAACTACAAAGGGCCCATTTCTCTAATGTTCTCTACTACATGTTTTCTATTACATCTAATAAAAGTGGATGTAAAGCATTATGATTACAGCAAGTGGAAAGTTTTGCTTTAACATTTCTCTACACTACAGACTTGTGTTGGGGTAGGTATGCTGCACAGAGATGTGAAATGCTGCACTTTCTGAAGGACACTATGGTGCTAGCTAAAGCTTCTAGCTTGGACACAGTTATGTTTTTGAAAATTTATCCTAACCCGCTCAAGCAGAGGATCTCAGAGCAGAGCTGTAGAGAAAAAAGTTCCCACTGTGGAAAAGGTTATATAAGGAAAAYCTTTTTTCTGAGTCTGATGCACCTGTGTTAGGATACTTAGCTAGACTAGCACAGTCGGTAATTCTACCTAGACATGAACCACGTCTAGATACGTGACCTTGGCAGCATATTCCTCATGTTGCACAACTCTAAATCATCATGTAGCGCACAAAGTACTGGAGAATGAAGTCCCCTCACTCCAAAACATTGCTATCAAAACAAAATACCAGTCTCACAATTACAATCTGTATACTAAAAGTTTTTCATGCATTCTAAGCATCAAACATGAATTCATTAAAATTATCAAAGACCACGAAGAACTTTGTGTTTTTTTAGTGACTGCTGGACCAGTACAACAAAACCAAATTATTAAGCCTTCAATAAGTATAGACAACATAGAGCAGAAATAGAAGATGATGAGATGAAGGAAAATATGTCAGTTCCCAAACCCTGAAACATTGTGTAGTCACTTGTGAACTGGAAGGCAGCCAGACATTCCTACCTTAGAAGACTCTGGTTAACAGCTAYGTATGATATCAGCATTCACCGCATTTTGCCTACCAGTTAAACCTAACACCTGACAAAAATTATTTCATTTTGACTTTCCATTATAAAGAAATACACCTGTAACTTTAACTAATAAACAACTTGGTCAATAATGTCTAACGTAGGGAGACCGGATCTCAAAGGACACAGTGGAAGACAACTATGCTACAGACAGTGCAGTTGTTGAATAAGTTCCATTAAACACTTGTAATGGGAACCTTGCTCAGGGAATAACTACTGAATCAATATCCCTCCTTGGTGACATAGGCCTTGTATTACTGGTTACATGCTGCTTTCAGTTGAGGTGCAGAAGAGAAGTCCTAAGCATTTACTATCGTAGGGGAAAAAACCTTCATAACACTTCACAGAAGCAGGATTTTGTGTCTAGCTTACGAGATACACAATTTGTGATCACACATTGTGAACAGAYAACACGCGTCTATCTGAACTTGATAAGAATTTCCTTACTTTCTATCCTTAATTTTAAACTGGCAGGAGTTCTTTTGGAAGGGATTTGTTCTTTCATGTAACATAAAGATACATTTATAGTGGTATTCGCAAACCAACTACGGTAAATGACTGGTACGGAGAAAAGGAAGAAGCTGCTGTAGATGAACATTCAAACAACTTTCTATTATGTCAAGGGAACATGTGTATGAAAACCCTTTTTCACTTCAGAGATTGAAACCATTTTGAAAACCTTCTCTTAGTTTTTAAAGCAAAAACCTGTTGTGGTGACACATTTCCCAGTTCAGTAAGAACTTTGTATAATAACAATTTTGTAGTGTTAGCCAAATCTCTTCATTATAACTATTCATATTTATCACAATAAAAAACCAGTAACATAAACCTTAAGTAAAACAGCGTAAAACAGATGGAAACAAAATTTTCATAGAACTTTTGGTATCTCTTGCCTATGTTTAAATGGAATAAATTATGTCCTTGGGAAAAAAAAAAAAACAACCGAACACCAAAAAACAAAACAAACCAAAAACCATACAGCACCCTGCAATTCTTTTTTTGTAATGTACTTACTGTATAGCATATCCTTTTTGCTGCGAATGAGCTTGTCTGTATGGAAGTTCCAAGAAACTACCATAACATAGCTGTTCATACTATTCTTATGAAAGCACACCATTCTGACATCTTGCCCATAGTTCCACATAAAACTTCCATGGTGCCAACCATATTCTTGCCCAAGCAGATACATACAATTAATTATATGGATCTTCTCCCTTCTCTCCAACTCATTGACAGTAAAGAATTAGGGAGCGCAAGAACGGTAGGGCTTAGCAATCTTCACTGTGCTTGCATGTTATCATCACTGCGTTAGGATAAAACAGGTAAAATGTTGTAAATTAGAAAAAACCCCAACACCTTGAGTTTTCACAAACTCAAATTGTTTGTGAGCTCTGCAGTGATGACCACTAAGGCCTGTGTTGTAGAAGCTGCCTAAAATTACTCAGTATCTATGCAAGTAGAGCTGGCATGTTGTATGCAGTTTTGGAAAACTGTAAGTTGAGGCTCTCAATTGAATCTGGTTTTTGGGGTTTTTTAATTGCTTTTGGTCTATAAAGAGAATTACTCCCTCTTTAAACAGAGAGAATGATGGTTTGCTTTCTTCTGCTAAAACACAGAAAATTTTGATACTTATATTTATAATGACTGATATATTACTCTACAAATAATCTCACTAGGATGGAAGTCACTGTGATGAGGACTATCAGAAACTGGACCAAACTGTTCATGATATATTCAGATGGGTAAAATCTCCAAAGACAGACCCATAAACCCCATCTCTGTGGGTTTCTTCTCCTGACCTTCAACAGGACACAGGAACAAAGAAATAAATATTCTTCCTTTCCACCAGGAAAAAAAGATTAGGCAATTCAGGCCACAGAATTTTGTTTTGTGTAGCAAACTCCTAAGGGTGTTTAATCAGCTTATTCATCCGTGCTCTTCCTTCCTAACAGAGGGTCACCTTAAAAGAGCAATCTAATAACAAAGAATACACACCACTTAACTAGTGAATTTTTGCTTACCTACCATAATATGGTTAGCATTACATCACACAATTTGTATTTCTTCCCAACTGTTGAGTGTGGGAATGGTATTCACTATAATTGTTGTCTCCTCAGGCCTGTATATTTGTATATTCATAAAATTCCTAGTGTGCATCTTCTGTTAAGTGGTGCAAATAGCAATGAAAGCAACAGTAGCTTGTTCAGAGAAAGCTTATTGCACATGCTTTGGTTTCTCCTTTTTTGAAAGGCTCTGTGATTTCACAGATTTAAAAAAAAGAAAAAAAAAGAAAGGTTACTTTTTCTTGGAGCTTCCTCCAAAATGATCTGTGGAAAAATGCAGCATAAAGCCCTAGTTAAAAAGCCTTCATTGAACCAGGCCAAATGGAAAACCCGTAAACCTGTGAGACTTCTACCCTATCACAAAACTGCTAGGTTAAAAAAAAAAGACAAACAACGAAAATAGAACTAAAAATATACTAGGTGTGGCAAAATGGAACTTTTTCAGTGCGTGCACAAGAGACTGGGGCTGTAAACAGTTAAGAAAAAAGCCTTTTTGTATTTCACCTTCCTCCTAGGCTCCTGTAATCGATGCCAACATACTGAGCCTTCTAGTATTACTTTGTTAGGCAGTAGGGTGAGAATGGGACAGTAAAACAGATGACCGGACATCCCATACTAGTTGCACTTAATAGCAAAGTATTTTGTTTCAAAGACATGTTATGATAAATCAGCTCTAGGTATTGCAGAAGAGATTGCTAGCACAGATCTTGAAATAAAATGCTGTTATATCTATACGAAATGCAAAGCAATGAAGAAAGAACCAGTGTTTGCCTGCCTACTTTGATCAGTTTAATGATATTATTCAGTCAGCAAAATAACTTGAACTATAGAGCTTTGCTTAAATGTGTATTTACCTTGTAGCTTTGTTAGAAAAAGGCTATACATCAAGTGTTAACAGTTCAGTTTTCACAGGTGTTTACCAAGATCACCTAAGGAGGTTCATCTTCTTTCAGTTGTATGATGCAGCAAACACATAAGCACACTTAACATTTCATGGCCATCAGAGCAAGTCTCCATGTGGTATAAGACAGCAGAACTCCATAAATTCTGATGCACAAACATTAGGGCAACTCTGCTAATTTATGCTAACTCTCTTGGCCCAGTAGGAAAAGCATCACTCTGCAGTGCTCTGACATTGGCCTGTTTCTCTATGGAGATGATGGCTGAATTACAACAAATTATAGAGGCAATCAGGATCAGAACAGTCTAGTATAAATTGGGCCCAATTATCAAAGTAACACTCCCACTGACTTCAGAGCTGGGATCATATTAACCAAATCAAAGAGCATACTTCACAAAGGACTTGTTTTTCTAACACGCTCAGTGAACTCTCTTTTGTATATTCAGGTGCACATCTTCCCTTCTTAGCTGCCTTGTGCGACAAAGAACCTGGGCGCTTCCAAGGGCCGGCAGAGAAGGAAAGTTCTCACTGTGACACTTTGTCCCTCCAACATTTTGATTCCTAGTTAAACAAAGCAATTCAGCCTGCATCCCATTCTTACCAGCCTTGGAGATGCTCATGGCTGAGCTAGAACACTGCATTTTTTCCTTTCAGAGCCATGTATTAAGATCTATTTGTGACAGCAATATTGTCTGTGTATAATCAGGAAAAAAATATTGCATGAAGAAGAATAGACTAGTTTGTAAGTATTTGCATGCAATTTCTAACATTTGTAAAAAATGAAATTAATTGGGAAATATGAACACTTGCATCTAGTCACAGACAGTAAGCATAAGTGAGAAAGGGGATGCAAAAAAGATCTTCTCGAGCCTTATAGTCACTGAGTTTGTTATCTCCCCTCCTTTGCCAGCAGCACATGATGAAAAAATAGAGAGTAATGACTGAGGCAAATACAGAATATAGAGCACTTAACTTTATCCTGTGAGCTAATACAATATTGCAATTGTATTACAATGCAAACCAAAAAATGGTAGTAATATGAGGTGCAGCTAACTTGCAATCAAGTAATCTTGCTCAAGTAGAAACCCTTTAATCCTGTTCTGAACACATGCTAACATGATGCCATCATAAAAATGATCAATGACACTAAGAAGCAGTATCAATTCAGTACTAATGAACTTGACCTAGGTATTTTTCTAATTAGTGTCATTTGAAACAGCAAATTTCAGGGAACATCTTTAGATTAGTGTTTAATTTCAAGACATACAAGAAGTACGTGGATGGTATCAAAAGACAGGACACACTCAGGAGAATTAACTGGATTGTACATGTGCATCAAGACAGTATCAGCTCCAGGTGCTGTTAAACAAAATGAAACAATGAGAAAGCAAATAAATTTTTTTCCAAGAGGAAAAAAATAGAAATGAGGAATGAGAAAGATCTTGTCCCCTGAGGAAACATATTGATAATTTTTATTACTCTTCTGAAGTATTTAAATGAACAGTGGGAAAATCCAACGAATTACAACATCAGTATTTGGAGTGAAGAAATACCTCAAGCAAGCTGAAAGGCCTTTGACATGGGAAGATGCTACTTCTGCTGAGTTTTCAGAAGATGTGATTAGAGCATGCCAGTGGCCAAGAATGCAGATAATAACACTCCCTAGCAGGTGCCAGAAAGTTCAGCCTCCTAAGGGCAGGGAAGTCTGGACTCTGTGAAGGGCTGTGAGGACCAAAATTTACTGTATAAACAGCAGCAGGCACAAATTAATAATTTTCTTTCTTGTCTTTGGGAATAAACTACTTACTGAGTTATTAAAAGACATACACTTAAAACTTTTCTATGTTGAAACATTTTTTAATTTATGCATACAGCAAAAATATTGCTTGCTGGTCAAATATAAATTTATTTTCATATGAAAGCGTAGCATGATTTTAAAACACAACCAATACCTATTTCTTTGCAATGGACAGTCCAGCCAAGATGCAACGATTTCATGTCATGAAATGCAATTCATGTCATGAAATGCAATCATTTCATGTCAACTGACATTAGCCACTAGTATTTAATTAGTTTAGATAAAATTCCTTTTTTAAAAGTTTTTATTTCCTCCATCATCTAGAAAATTTTGTTAGACTTTCTCTTTTGAAAATATCAGCATTTTCATACAAGAATAGAAATTGACATTTGAATCTTAAACTGATCTGTTATCTGTTGCAAATCTAGTTTAAACTAATCTCAGACGTTTGAGATCCACTGAATTTTCAGAGCACCACTGAATCAATACATTGTGTTCAAACTTTGCTTAAACAGCAAGATTTCTGTAGAAGATACTTCTTACCATCCCAAATTGTCTCTTTAAGACCTAAGTGTAAACGAGGATCTAGTAATGACAACGCTCTAGAAAACTGTATCTCAGAGCTTCATGATCTACCTTAAGCAGAAAGGCTGCTAATGAACTAAGGTACATGAGTCTGCAAGACTGGCAAATACTCTAGGATCCTACTGAGGTTGCTAAACAGTGTTGAAATGTTTTACTGGGCCATATGTGGGGTCTTACTTGTTGATACACCTCCTTTTCCCTTCCTTTGTAGATAAAAACACGAAACAGGATGACAAGATCAACACAGCTAGAATAGAGGCTTAGAAAAAGTGCAAGTGCGTGTGTCGTGGGAGGGGAGGGAGGAGTTCCTGGTACACAGCCTGCGCTTGTTAACAGCCATCCAGAAGCATATACGATGATGTCCACCTCTTAAGAGCAACAAGGGCAATGGATGGGAGGTAGTAGCAGATGAAGAGAAGAATGGAGTAAAGAACAGCAAACTGGGTAGAAGAGAGAGGCGGGTCTCGAGTTTATTCATTTTCCACATTTTGCTTTAGAGTAAGGATCAGATCTAGGCAGAGCCTGAAACAACTCTGCAGAAAATGGGTATTTTGCAAATAGATCTGGTACCTCTGCTCTACATAAGAACTAAGAGGTATTTTAATTCCGTTACAAATAAAACAATTAGATCTTTGTTAAACGACTAAACTTGACTGCAAGTTAGTTAGAGTGCCATGAAAGAAAACATGTTTGGTGAGGTGCTTACGCTGTTTCCAGACACTTTACCCAGAATGGGTGAGTGAAAGAGCTGCAATATTTTAGAAGAAACATTATTACTACTTAGTCTGCTTCAGATAATTACAGCAGAATGTGGCTCTATTTTAGCAACAACAAAGTAGGAGATCAGATTTTTTCCCTATAAAGGTGAACTGCAAAGTGTTTGGATAGGCAGTAAAGGATTTTGAGGTACTGCATTAGAGCTTTATTCACACATGCAAGGAGAAATTACCACTGTTGACTGTTACAGGAGAAACAGAACTTGCAATTTCCTGAAACCGGCAGTTTCCTGTGTTTGATGTCTATCAGAAATTTACTGAAACTGGCAGTTTTCTGTTTGGTAACTGCCAGAAATGTTGAGAGCTACACTGACCCATTTACCCTCACAGCTGACTGCTCTTCTCCCAGTTGGGAATGTACAATCTAAATGTTACAACCAGACAGAGGAGAAAGGAACGGCAAAGACTACAATGTGATCTAGGAGAATTTATCGACCAAGCGGTGATGTACACTCATCATTAAACCTGAAAGACAAACAGTAAAGTGAGTTTGTAACGAAGGCGGCACAGGTGGTCCAGACAGTAAGTACTGCTCTGAGTGTTTACCTCAGAGAGCATCCACACCCAACACCCCTCTGTCCTTGCCGTCCACATCCATTGACCCCTGCGGAGCGACGGGCTGCCCGCGGGACAGGCCTCCGTGGCCGCTTTCCACGCTCGTAGCGGGACTGAGGCCCCCCCATCCCCTCACGGGAGCCCTTCAGCTGGAAGCGCGGGAAACCGCCCTGCGACCCGCCCGGCTGCGCCACCGACACGCTATGCTTCTCCTTCGTACCTGAGACAAGCGGTGACGAAGTGCCCTGCACGGGGACCTCTCCGCCTTTACTTATCCCTGCCTGGCAGCGGCGCAGGGGTAACGGTACCTCACAGCTGGGCGAGATGTACCGCACCTCACCGTGCCCGGGTGCGATGTACCTGACGCGGGTGAGGCGTATCATTTCAAATACAATAAATTCACCTCTTCTTCCTCACAACTTGCCAACGCCGAAATGCAGTGCGCTGGCAGAAGGGGCCGAGGGACTAAGCCCCGCGCTGCCCCAGGTGACGCTGCAGCCGCCGCGGGACCTCGCGCCACCGTCCCGCCGCGCCGCCCCAGCTCCTCCGCCCCGCGCTCACTCACCTCAGCCGCCGCGGCGCGGCCCGGCCCGAGCAGGGCGAGTAGCAGCAGCGGTGCCAGGCGGCTGGGGCAGCCCCTGCCGGCCATCCCCGCGGTCGGCGCTGCCTGCGCGGCGTCCCGCGGAGCTCGGCCTGGGGCGCTCGGACTCTGCCCCCGGCCCGCCCGCGGCTTTTGGCCTGGGGGCTGCTGCTTCGCACCCGCCTCGGCGCTCCCAGCGCCCTGGGGTGGGGACAGGGGCCGGGGCTGGCCGGGGCGGGGCCGGCCGCACCACCCATCTCCTCCCCTCTTCTCTCCCCTCCGCGTCTCCTGCCTCGGGCAGCGCCGGCAGCCGCCGTCCGTCCGTCCGTCCTCAGCGGGCATGGAGTGAGCGAGGAGCCGGGGGCTTTCCCGCCTGGGAGCTGAGGTGAGCGCCGCGGAGGGGCAGCACCGGGCGGCGGTACCTGGCACTCGTCATGGGCCGTCCCGCCTGGCCTCGGCGCCTGCCGGGGCTGAGCAGCTCGCTGAGGGGCCAGCCCCGTCCCGGGACAGCTGGAGGTGTCCCCGGTTACCGGGCTGTCTCTGTCCCCCGCCCGCTTCTCCCCTGCCGCCGTGAGGGCGCAGGTGGTGGGCGCCACCCGAACGGCCTCGGGGCTGCGTGGCGGGAGCGGGGACGCGGACCCGCCCGGGCCAGCCCTGGGCGCCGCCCGAGCAAGGACAGCCCGCCCGGAGTGGGGTCGCCTGTAGCGCCCCGGCGGGGAGAAGGGGTCGGTTAAACCGGGGCGGGAGCGAGGTGGGAGGCGGCAGCGCTGGGTGCGTGAGCGAGGCGGTACCGGGGAAGGCCGACCGCAGCCCGGGCCCTCAGCGCCATCCCGCCGCAGCCCGGGGCGCTCCCGGGCACTGACGGGAGTGTTTTCGTTTCAGCAACGCTTTCCTGTCCCTCAAGTATTTTGTTAATGAGACAGCAGAGACCAAGAAGTCCCAGAAGGAACACAGTGCTGCCCACTGCATAAATGTAAATCAGTGAGAAATCAGTGAGAAATGTTTCTCCCCAGGCTTTCCACATAGCGTAGCATGATACAAAGGTCTTCTGAATGGAAGTGTGATTTGTAAAGTATTGGCAATATGTAAAGTTTATCACGTTTATGTTATTGACAAAAGTACTGCGTGTTCAAGGTAACATCTCACCAAATAAAGTGCTGTTCTGAGATGGCACAAACTTAGAAAGTATGTTGGCCAGGCTGGCCACAATGATCTTACCTGATATGTAGTTTTTGTGAATGCTGTACAGGAAATCCCGCATTACAGGTTTTATTAAGCACTGCAAGTGATACAGAAAAAGCGGCAATATACAACAATATAATATATGTATATAAATCTATTTAGGACTACTCATGAAATACAAATCTAAAGCCTTTCATGAGCATAAAGCTAACCACAGAGCTTTGTAAAACACCTTCTCTTACAGGCACGAGAGTAGAGCTGGATCTCCGTTCAGTAGACAGTACTGTCAACCCCCTATGAAATCTGCTGTGAAAGCTAGTTAGTAGAGGCTACTTTTCCCAAAAGTTTGGTACTAGCAGCAAGAACCCATCTCTGGAAGAGCAGAGCAATATGTTCAGTATCAAAGATCTTGTACATCATCACAGATGTTATCACCTTGGCTCTAAAATCTCAAGCATCAGTCAGAGCAAGCTGGTATAGAGAGAAAGGGAAAAAAATCCTCTGTTTTCAAGCCAGATTGATGGTGACCATGCAGAGTAAATAGTATCTTGGGGATAAAACAACTAAACTGACACATTTTATTTGTGAGATTCCTAAACCTGTTGACTGTAACAGTGCTACATTTTTTATGCAAGAATACTGTAATAAGGACAAAAATTGGGTCTACAGTTGTTTATAAGCCATAAGCACCTATAAATTATACATACCTAAATCCACCACTGAAATTTAACATTAGAAGAACTGGTGTTAGACAGAAGGTAGCAGAGACTCATTTACACAAAAGTGAAAACAAAAGGTGCAAGGTTCTCCGAGACAACAAGGTCAGAGCAAGCGAGACTATGCAAATTTAGACGCAGAATAAACAGTATGACTCTCACTGAGTAAAGAAGATAGTACTTAAAAGGAGAGCTCTTGAATACTAGGCCAAAGAAATATTGGAAGAAACAGAAGAAAGCAGGCAAACCACTGTTAGGAGAAATAAATTAATACATGCAGAATACCTAGTGAATGAAATACTGCTATAATAAAAAGATATTGAGTCAGTTTTCAAATGATGAAAACCCTGTGTGGAAATTTCAAAAAAAGAAGTCAGCAAGCTCAAAGCAAACATGGGAAAGTGCTAACAAGGGAGATGCAACAGAAAGAGCATTTAAAAAAAAGTCCTCTTTGAGCCCAGTCTTATCCCACTACCACTTATTTCATTGACCTTGAGCAGCTGGCTGCTAAGTAGTATGGCCCAACTGGATGGTAGTTTTGTGTGTTATAGTTAAGAAACAGCAAGTAATGTTGCATTATGAGATTGTCACATAAAAGCATATATGCCTTTTGTAGGCATATATGCTTTATATAGAAATAGAGCTATATTTCTAGGCATATATGCTTTATATAGAAATGGCTTTTCTAGGCATTTTTATGCCGTTTCTAGGACAGATACGTGACTTCAAAATAACATTGAGCTGGAACAAAGGTAGGATCACCCACTGATGTTCTCTCTTCTGCTTGTTGCTACCATAATTGATGGCATGCATCCAAAGAAAGTCTATGAAACCTTGATGCAGACTGTGTTGCTGATACTGTTGTAGACCATAATATCTTCAGAGAGCTACAAGCTCAGAGAGACAGTCTTGTCTGGCAAAACAGCTGGCCAGGCAGGCTTAACATCAATTGTGTCAAAATGTATAGCTGCAGCTGCCTGTAGAGGTACTTTACAAAAAAAAACCCCACCAGTGCATGAACAACAGAGAGGTCAACCTTAGAAAGCAGTTGAAAGCTGCAACAAGTTAAAGTTTGGCTTTTTTCACAGTAATTGATATTTAATGACTAGCTTTGATTTTGTTTCCTCAGTTCTCTATGGTAAAACAAGGATAACAGTATTTTCTCTTTTTACAGATAAGGACTATTTTTGTGGGAAACATTACAGTTGTATGAATTTAGTATAAAGTGCAAAGTTTCATAGGACACTGTAAAAGCAAAAGTAGGGCTTAAGGAAAAGCATGAAAAGAGTATGGAATATATCCATCATGAATGAGGCAGAAGTCGTGTGGAAAACAGCATATATGTTCTTGTACTTAAAATGACTATCCTAATCATAGGCATAAAAGAACCACATTAAAATTGAGCATACAACCCTAATTTTTATTTCCTAACTTCTGGATCCTTGACTTTGCAACTTCAGTGGTCTTGCTACACATGATGTTGGTTTCTTTGGATGTAATGAGAATATAGTTAGGGCTGCTCTAATTTTTTGTATCTCAATAACTGTAGCTGTGTGTCTGCCTCAAACTGTGGCTCATGTCCTGTGGTCTTATTTTATCAGAGTCCCTAAGAATGAAACTGTCTTCCTTCTTGGTCCTTGTCTAGAAACTAAATATCTAGGTTCTGTTAAAGTGCCAGCTTTTCCCCCTCTGGCTTTTGAGAATTTTATGGTTTGAGGTTTGGTGATGCTTGTATAAAACCTATTCCTTTAGTGGTATTGAGTGTGTTATCCTGGGGATATTTTATCTTCTTCTGAATTAGGTAAGTATTCTATTGAGGTAACTGTTGTGATTACTACAAAATATAGAACATGAGATCAATTTGATATATCAATCTAAATAACACTTTGTAGTCCTTATGTTATTGCATTGGCTGCTGAACACTTCAAACTATGGGAAGCTTGTTCAGAAAACGATGGGTTTTAGATAGCCATGATGAAATAGCAAGCAGAGTGGTTTGTCTTCCACTCATGCATTAAGTATGATTTCAAACTGTGTCAATGGGTTGGATCAAAATGGATTTTAATTTGAAAATAAAAGGTTCTCTGCTAATACAAAGCAAACATACCAAATTTCAATTTCTTCATTTTCAGAAGCTGTTTGGATAATTAAATAATGAGATGGATAGTGGGCAACAGGAACAAATTTCTGCAAAGTCTAACACTTTATGACTGGCTTGGATTTTCCATTTGAGGCAATCCGTCCCTGCAGTATTTTATTGCCTCACAATTCTGCTTATATTATTTATATTATTAATGTAAAAAATCAGTGAGGTAGGAATGTTATTGGAGTATTATTTTATTATTAGGAGTGTTGTTATTTTTTTCTTTTTTTTTTTTTTTACAGATGGGGAACTGGGGCACAGAAAGAGACTAAGAATTTGGCAGATGAATGGAGTACTGTACAGTACACGTAGGGTGTGATTTTGCAGCATGAATTGGCAGCCCTTAGGCTATTTATTCATTAGCCAGTGCACGGTAGCTTACAAAGTCTCTTCTTCATACTGTGGGATATGGATATACTGTGCATACACATAGAAGTCAATATTATTTAGAGATTAGTTCTGGTTAGAAAGATGTTACACTATCTAAATAATAGAAAGCAAGACAGTAATGTTTCAGGAACTGTATGCTCATTTGTTTTACAAAGAAAAGATAGCTGGTTGTTGAACAGCTATCGGAGAGCAGCCAGTTTGCTGCAGGTTCACGTCCTTTCTCCCTTCTCAGTAACTGATTGTCTTTGCTTACTCAGGAGACTTCTCCAAAGCAGATGAACCCCTGTCAGTTCACTCTAGTCAGTGTTCAGTCTCCCCAAAATTAACCTCCCCACATTTGGAAGACTTCAGTACTAAAAAATAAAAGCCTGTAATAATCTGTGCTATCCTAGGAAATGCCCAGCCTCTTATGCCCTCAGTTTGAAATAACCAGTGTGAATCATTTGCCAGATGTGCCTTATTCCAAAGGATTACAGCTTTTTTCTTATTTGGGGGATGTAAAAGTTTGCACAGGAGCTGGCCATTTCTCTGGATTTGTGAAGCTTGAGCTTACAAAAAGGTTGGTGCAGCACGTTTGCACATAAAACTGCATAATGCTGTTGGACCTAAGTCAGAGGTCACAGATGCACTGTGTAGTTAATTTATGCATGCAAAATTTGACTGTCTGGGACTGTAGAGGCCTCTGGTCAGTCCTGCGCTTACGACTTCCAGCTTCCTAAATCCTGGCAAAAGCTGTAGAAAAAATGTTCTAAAAATAAAGCTAAAAAAATCTAGGTAACATTTCCAATGATTGTCATCTATCCATGCATATGGGTAGAACTCTTGAGCTGAAAATGCATATGGCTTATTCTGCATTCAGAGTAGTCCTCCTTTGCTCAGATGTACACACAGCCACTGGTGCAGCCCAGTTTGCAGAAGATACTGCTAAGTCTGGTCTTGAAACTACAGCCAATATTTTCTTGATTTTTTTTTTTAAGTTTATTAGGTCTTTACTGTAGACAGGTGTCACATCTTTTTTTTTAACGCCTTTAGCTAAAATGGTGGGTACGATAGCTTTTTAAGAAATAATGATGCAAGATGCTCTTTGTTCATTATTTCAAACACTGAGTGAAGGCTCTCCTTTTTCTAGGCTGAAATCTGGTACCCTTTTTACGTTGATCTGTAATTTCATATATAGTCCTCTTGAAATAATTGGATTGCTGATAAAATAAAATGCGGCCTGAATAGGAATAATATAATGTAGGGCCAACATAAAGCTGTGCAGTATGACATATGTCTTGGTTATCCGGTAATTATTCATGTTTGTACATCAGATGTATATTTTAATATAAACAGGTTCAGAGGGGAAAACAACAGTATGGAACAGTGTTGTTTATAGACCATCCACAAACAGAAGGAAAGAGAAGACCTGCTGTTTAAAAAAAAAAAGAAAGAAAAAAAAAAAGTGCTGCATATACAGATCCTCAATCAGCGTGAATGGCGTTAACAAAGGATTCATTTGAATGGATTAAGTGGCTTATCACAGCTGCCTGGTGAGTTTTACAGATCACTACATTTTTTAACTAGAGTCACTGAGATATATTCTTAGCTATCAATTTAACAGTAATAAGAAATCATCAGTTAAGTCATTTGTAGCCTGTCATAAATTTGATAAGCCTATATGATAATTTATTGTATTTGATTTTGATTGCTGGTCTGTAAGTTTATACCATTTAAATTTCAGGTACTACACTATTTAAATAGTAGGAAACAGGAACTATAATTCTGAGTCTGTTTTAAGAGGAAAGATATTTCTACATTCTAGTGATGAACATATTTGGAGAAGAAAAAGTAATGACCAACTCAAACCTGAATGCCTGTCCCAGAATAATTTTGCAGATGAGGGAGAATTATTAAAAGGCATGAAGAAAACTTTTAAAGACTGTGATGGAAATACCTGCTAGCAGCTGTTTTGGGGCAGATGCAGACCACCTCCATCTCTGCTCAGTCTTCACCCCATGGTGTCTGTGGAGGTGCAGAAATCTGTCTGGAATGGTTCCTCTCTGGCCATTCCTAATTGTGGAGTTGGAAGTAGGTTACAAGGGGGAAGTTACAAGGACTTTTACATAGTCTTATTCATGCCTATCTGTTTGTACTCAGTCTCACAAATCCAAAAAGACAAATATATATAGCATGTGCTGACCATTTCTTGATGGTGCATACCCCTTATAAATATATTCTTTTACTGTATGATCACCCCAAACAGGATTTAATCATGTGTACACACTTCTCACTTTTTAGAGGCTACATTTTTGTGAAGGTTGGATGTTGGAAGTTTAGTTTTAATTTAGCTTTCTCCTTCTTTTAAATCAGGTGGCTGCTGATTGTTTTTTCAGCACAAGAAATTGATGGGGTAAGTGACTGATATTTACTTTAGACAGGTGATAGATAGGATGGTATAGTTCAAACAAGTAACACTATATACACCAAAATGACTTATAGTTCTGTGGGAAAACTGTGATGTTTCTTTCAGTATTGCTGCAGTTCTAACTTTCCTTTCTGCTCCTGTTGCTCAGCTTAACCGTTTTGGAATTTTCTCCTTTGGATTCTTCTAGATTCTAACTTTGGCATCTTTAGATGCTTTTGGAAAGCCACAGGTAAAAAACCTCTCACATGCACTGAGTCTGTCTCCTTCCTCATGAAGTCCCTTCAATGGCTCTACATTATAGCATATATCAAACTCTAGCTTTCAAGCCCTTCTCTGTATGTTAGCCTAGATCTTAAACTGGCCTCCCTGTACATTCCCATCTCTCTGAAGCCAAAATTCCACATATAATATAGTCTCAATATCTACTTTATTTTCCTGTCTGTACTGTCCTCCATATTAACCTTATGTTTGCAATGCCCTCACTGAAATGTCTTTCAAGTCCATCCTCTTTGTTTCTTTCAAATATTTGAAAGCTCTTTTTTGTTGTTTTTCACCCAAAGTCATCCCTTTTTAGTTGAACTGTTGAAAAACAAAATGTTTTTTAAAAATAAATGTGTTCAATTAGAACAAAGGGTAACAGCTTATGTGTTATTAGAAACTTGCATTCCATTGACATTCCAGTAGAGGCAAGTTTTTAATAACTAGGTGAGAGACTAGTGTGGAGTAGATTAGTAATTTCATGGGAAATCCACTGTGTGAAAGAGAAACAGCCTGTGAGGGAGACCATCATACCCTCTTGTTCTGAGGTTTGGGAGTACCAGATATTCTAAAAATATTGTAGATAGAAAGAACAGAATTTTTCCTCCTTATCTAATACTTGTCAGTGTTTTTTGCTTGAAAAATTGAAGTATGAACCTGTAGTGTTCTGTTGGTTATTAAAACCAGTAACAAAACAATGTTGACCTTGATAAAAATGAAATCCACGCTGAGCAAATATTTTCATGTTATCACTGTTTACTTGTTTACCTAAATTATTCTTAAATCTTGTAAGTCCTTGTCATTCTTTTCAAAACAACTTTGATCATTTACACAATTTTGCCGAAAAAATAATGTCATCTAGTGGACATTCCAACCATCTAAGTGAGTTTATAAATGCATATGGTGTGTATAATTGGTATATGTTTAATATGACACTTTGGGAAATAGAAAAGAACAATAAAATCATGTTCACTTACCACAAATTAATCTACTGAATTTACATTTTGTTGTGTTTTAGCTTCTCGAATATGCTTTTTTTCCTCATTGCAATTTGATGGAACAAAGGAGTCACTTATTTGCTATTAAGAGGACAATGACAGAAAGTTTTAATACAAGAAATAAGTAAATTAATGGTAGGCAATGCATAATTACACCATGCACATACTTCTTTTTTCATTTAATAGACAAGAATTAAATACAAGGCTTTATCGCTGAGTGGGCTTGTTGCTCTTCAGCCTGTTTTGCCTGTTATCATTTCATTGTAGTTAAACAATCTCCTAACCTAATGTGATGGGTTACAAATTTCACATTATTACAATTAAATTCTGACTTTGTTAAAATTTTTTCTAGATGCAGCCTATTTCCTTAGTTGTATTTAGCTGTAATATTTAGCATTACTTAACATAACTTGCAGGTAATGTCTTTGACCTTCTACAGCAATAGTAATAAGCTTTTGCTTGTTGCTTCTACTTTGCCAGCATGTTTATGCTGATGAGAGGTCGAAGAAAGTTAGGAGGATTTTAAATGTAGTATTGATGTGTGTATTCTATTAAGCAAGCATTGGAAAAGGTTCATATGTGTCAACCTGAAGATCTACACAATATTCTGATGTTTGCTGCTATGCCAAGTTTCTTCATCAGAAGGAAATTTCCCTGTGGGTATGCAAGGGTAGCCAAATCTTTTGCCTTAAAAATCATCTAATTGGATAGTATGTCCAGTTGACAATATTTGATGAAGTGATTGTTGTCTGTTGCCTATTGATAAATCTATAAACTTTAATTTTCAGGGAGGATATGCATATATCGACCCATGTGGGGGACAGGATTGTTCAGTTTGTCGGTGCTTTCCAGAAAAAGGATCAAGAGTAAGTGATGATTAGAACTAATGATAATTACTATTGTAAATACTGTTCATTTTGTGCACATTGCTGTTCTTTAAAATCAATATGGTTGACATAAATCAATAAACCAATATTCAGACATAAACAAGTCTGAATATAGCAAACTAGCATAATTCTCTCACTAGTATGAAGTACGGCTATCATCGAAGGAAGTTGTTTACAAACAACAAGTTTGCTTGTAGATTAGGTTTGTAATAATTGTGGTGCCTTTTTTGTGTTAAGGATTCTTTGAGATCCATCTAGTAGTTAGTCATCCTTAATATATATTAAGTTTAGAAATCTATGCTTGTTTGCTACTAASAGGTTGGTTAAAAGAGAATGTCTATGCCATTTACTAGTTTTATGACAACTTAGGTGTTTCTTATTTGGGTTAGGTGGTTCTGGAAAAGCTTGCAGACTTTTTATTTTACTAGCTTAATGCACAAAGTATAAAAAAAAATTGGAATTGTCTTTGCCTTATAAATAATTGTAAAACATTGAATGAAGCCAAGACATTTTCATATTATACACTAAAATCAGTAACTGTGCATGTTGCTATTTGTTAATTGAAATATAGTCCAGTGATGACTAGTTCGTTATCTTAGCTGTTCTTTCTCAAAATACATATCTATATAGTGATAGCAAATAATTTAAACATTACATGAGGAAAGGACTTATTTAGATACATGCCCTGATTAGTGAACAACTAAAAAATTGTCAGTTAGTGATGGAAATTGTTTTCTTTCCAAGTACTAACGTTAAAGTTTAGGGTTAGAAAGCTTGAACATGGTGGATCAGTTTTTAGAAGAGCTGCATGCCCCATTTGTTTGTGTACAACCTGAGTCGCCACAAAAGCAAGACATACCTTTTCCTTCCTGTGCTTCTGCAGTTAGCTGCATGCTTTGCTGTGTCATGATCAGTGCCCTGGTATCCTTGGATCCTATCCTAATCCTCCAGGATTATGTCTATACGAAAGTCCCCCATGCTGTAGGATTTTCATAATAGGGGCCTAGGATGCGTCTATCTCTCTGTAACACTGTGTTAACAAAACGGCATCCCAGGAAAAGTATTTTGACTAGCAGCATTGCAGTGTCCCTCAGCGCTACTGAATAGACTGTTTTGGATACCAAAAACCTGATCTGAAGAGCCATTTAAAAACAACTGACTTTTAAACTAGAGGAAATTTCCCTGATTCTGGTTTTCTCCCAGTTGCCTGGAAGTTCTGAATTACATGCCCATAATCAGTTAATAATAAATACTCACTGCAGTCGTTATGGCTCTTTCCTAAGCTGTCCTCCCCACCACAGGTAAACTGAACTATCATTCATGCATTTGCAGTTAGTTTTCTGAATACTTCCAAGGATCTGGACCTAAGTGCCAAATAGAAGTGTAATAAGCATTTCAAAATAAATTCAATGTCATTATGCAAATGTAAGTCTGAGAATTGTACCATTTTCTGAAACAGCTCTGAAATACGTATGCACACTGAGGGATAAAGTCTCTCCAATGTAATATGAATTTATATTTCATACAATCTTTTCTATTAATCAATATGCAAGGAATAGAAGTACTTATCACACCTTACATGAAATATGGCTTAACTAAACACCCCTTCAGATAGATTTTTGCAAATATTTTCTATACTAATGTATGGTGATGAATTATTTTCTATAGGATTACTTAATCTTTTTTTCATCCTACAATCCTGTTGATTTCTAAACTTTGCTGTGTTCTGCCTTTACACTCTGACACACTAACTTTGCTTTCCTAGCTTTTGGGTAGACTACCCATTACAAAATAAAAGATATGTTTATCTTATTGTTAGCTTCCTAGAATGCAAAACATCTGCTTTATCTACTTTTCTGTCTGAATTCTGCTCCCGGGCTGGTCCCTCAGAGTTTTGCGTCTTCTCAATCCTGTCTTTAAAGTGCAAGAAATAAATGATCATTGAAAGCCTCTGGCATTGTACAGTATGCAAGCCTAAAATTTCAGAAGTGTGCAGTTTATTAAATAATCCTTCTCTGTAAAGAAGTTGAGAAGATAAGGGCAACAGTATAAATTTGGTTGACTAGCACCCTGTTTTTTTCCTTTTTCACTATTTAGCACAGGCTAGCTGTAAAAATTAAGGATGAGCTGGCCCCCTCAGCAAACATTTGCTAAAAGCACAAAAGGATTCTAGAAAATTCATGTACTTGCTGGCAAAAGGCAATGGAACAATAACCTCATCCAGACCAGCTGGAAAGCCAACCTTACAGCAGCCCTCAAAGTTAACAAGTCTTTATTCAGCTCTGTTAAACCAACTGCAGTATCAGGGGCTTTTGCAGAGGCTGAATGAGAAAGGCAGCATCTGAGCAAGCTACATCAGTATATGTATTGAGTTACATTGATATACGTAGACCAGTCCACCTTTTGTTTGTTTGTTTGTTTGTTTGTTTTTTAATCTCTTTTTACTACAGGGAGTCAGATTTAGGGTATCCCCTTCATGATCTTCCATTGAACATGGTAATCTAAGACTTACAAGGGAGCAAGGGCAAATTGTCTCATTATTATACTGCTAAGRAATCATCTGCGTTAGAAACACACAAGGTCAGAGCTATTATGAATTGATTAAACATGTTATTCAAACTCTTCCAAGAACTGCAACCAAATCCTTCATTAGACTAGCTAGAACATGACCATCTGTATGTTATTCTGAATCTTTGTTGTTGGCTGAATACTTCCAAATAGAGTTCCAGTTTCAATGGAAAGTTTCTGTTAACTTTTATCTCCCCTAAAGAGTGTACTGGGGGAGAAGCTATTTAGCAAAGTGCGTTATTTGTAATACACCTGGTGGAATCCATAGGAAAGACGCTCATTGTATCATAATGTAGACTTTGTGCTAGATAGATGTCATAGGTCCAACTTACAAGTGATAGTTTAACATCTGAATAAGAACCTAAGCAGTTTGTTTCACACACTGCTAATGGTCACTTCCTTACATCCTTCTCCACACACTAAGGAAAAGGAGATTTTTTAGAGAAGTCAGAATATCTACCTGCTGATAAAACAGCAGTTGTATAGTTTCAAAGTTAAGGTGTGCCCATCTGATAAGGGTTTCACTTTGTCAGCAGACTGTGAGGAAAATATTGTTGCTAGTTTCATTTGAGGGATTTTTGTTTACATATAAAACACTGACAGGTATTTGATGACATTGCCATTTTACAGATTTTAGAATGTTACCTTCCTTTTTAGACTTTCAGTGGAAGCATTGCTCACTGGAAATTTAGCTAGTAAAGTGAACAAACAGGTTATTTCTATGTTTGGAGCAGACTTATAGTCAATCCATAACGAAGATTTCTACTAAAATTAAGGTAGAACAGAAGTCTTAAAGTTGATATAAATCAGCTTTGTTTATTTGTAATTACCAGTGACAAGTGAAGCGTGTTCATATTTTGTAAAACTAAAAACATTGTAAGCTGCATATGACATAACTGTAGCCCTTATCCTTAATGTCTCTCCACTAAAATAGTAAATAACTAGGGTAATAAGAGAATAGACACATAAAATTAAACTCCTAAATATATTTAGGTTTATGAGTTAAGTAGAACGGCTGTCAGGAGTGTAGTATACTCTGAAGTTTCCATAGGAAAGTAGGACCTCAAATCTTGCCCTACTGTCTTTGGCATAATAACCTTTCTTTCTATCCATTTTTTTGAATGCAGTTTAAGTGTAATTAGTTAAAGCTGTGGTTACCAGGACAGTGTAAGAAAACTGTGCAGCTGACTGTAAATGCAATGGGAATTAAGACTTTGCCTTCTAGTTGCCCATTTGAAAATCTTTTAAATGTCAACATAGAAAGCCTTCTTCATTGTAAGTGGACAAGATAATTGAGGTTTTAGCTAGAAAAAAGGTGACCATGGGAGTAAGAAAAGGAAACTGCTGTGGCCATACTTGAATGYATTGAAATTGGACAAGTTGGAAGAAGAGTAGAAGCAAATAGCTGAACTTTTATTTAATGTTTATATAAAACCAGTATACTTATGCATTGGTTGCTTTACTGGGTTTTAGAAGACCTTGTGTACCTGTTGTTTTTTACTTCTCTCAACCTTAGATAACTGTGCTATAAACAGATTTGCACTACTATTCATTAGCAAGAAATCACTGTCTGAAAAACATTCTAGTCGCTATTGCTGGTAGTATATCTCATTCTGATAACATTACAGTTGTCCACATCACAATGAAAGTTCGACTTCGGTTTAATTGGGATTACAGCCTTGTTGGAATTAGTTTTACATTATGCTATTTATCTCTTGATCTCATGTCACAACTCAAGAACTCTTTCTTCCATAGGACACCATTAAAATGTGCTGTTAAATCTCTTTGTGCGTACTGTGTGCTACTATACATATTCATTTAAGAACTATAGAACAGATAAATGAGGGGAGAAAGTAATTAGTGAAAGTATATACGCTAGTGAGCATTCTACATGATTTTTAGTGCCAGCCTGGAACAACTGAGACTTTCTCCTGCCTCTTCTTTCCCAGTCAAGATGGATGGTCTTCCAGTAGGCAGTAGCAGTCAATGTTTTTAATTAGAGGCAAACAGCAATTTCATTGTTTTAGATTTTTTTCCCCTCTTCCTCTTTGGTCTCCCGTAAAGTCCGAGATTCTAATTTTCTCCTGATATGTCCAACAGACAGTGAAACCTTTCCTCCATTTCCTCCTCTTCCTCTAACTTGGGAAGTCGTTTCCGTGATAACTCCTGCAGTGTTGTATCAGAGGCCTCCAAAAATGCTGACTGCTCTAACAGAATTTAGATAGTTAAAAAAATGTTTGCAGTTAGCACTGACCGATAGTAAACCTGTCCTGTGCCGACCCCGGAGTTTGATCCCATTCAATTCCTTTGGCTTTGTTTGTAGAGTTAAGTAGATTTAGAAAGCAAGCGTCTATTCATGACCCAACCTGATCTAGCTTTTATGAGATCATGTGAAATGCCTGGAGCAAAGTGAATTAATAAATATAACTCAGCAAGACCGATGTTCATTCTTTTGCAGATGAAGCGAGTGGCCTATTTTCATACTAGTGTAGGAGAGAACCTAGCAAACAGAAATCTAAGAGGAAGGTCTCACATTTTCTGGCATATGAGATGTAAGGAGTAAGCATTCACAAGAGGTGCTAAGTCAGTTGGTTGTCACAGGTAAGTTAGAAAGTCAGCTGATGTATACTTCAGGGCAGTGGGTTAAGAATGGTGAAATTTAACTTTCTAGTAGGTCTGTCTTCTGGCATCACTTCTCTTGTAACATCTCCCTAGTGGATCCTGTGGGTTAACTGAGTCCAATTTACAGCACAGTGTAAACATATCTAAGATTCACTAACTGGGAAACTGTGCAAATTCTGTCTGTTTTGGGGAGTAAGAGGCATTTATTAAATCACACTTTTTTGCATGTCAGTATGCAATGGTAGTCTGTCATTCACACGGAATATCCAGCACTTGTATTTGAATTTTCAAGCTGCACACTCAGGAAATGAATATGTAAAATCCATCTATTTGATCTCAAATACATGTGCTTAGTTGAATCCACTATCAGAGATGTATGCACACTAGCATCTGAGGAAACCCAGATCTCTCCCACTATTTGCCTTATACTTGTTGATCATTTTTCCCAGTATATTAGCTATGATACAGTTTTAAAATAGAAGATTCCTGAGACCAGTTATACATTTCTGTAGTATTTCTATTGCATTTCACTTACATTCACTGAGAACCATAGAAAAACAGACCTAGAGAAATGAGACCCCTAAATCTACATCTGAAGCAGACCACACATTTTTTTTATAACTGGACAGAACAGTAGGCAGTTCTCTGGCTCCAGAAGTTAGGATTTGAACTGGTAGGGAATGGAGCCTGCTTACCAGAATGTGGAATAGGAACAGGATCACTCCATTCTCCTTGCTGTAAGGTCTTTTTGAGGCTGTTCTTCATATACAATGTCCAGCTACAGCATCTGTAAATTAGCATTTTTTATATTAGACATGTTTGCAAATTTTTCAAAAGTTTTGATCTTGTTAAATTAGCCCTCCTTTTGTTCTTGAGCATCTTTCTTTCTTTAATACGTCTTGTTCCCCTGTCCCACCATACTAAAAATAGTGTTTTTCTCAGTTGCTGCAGATTGGCAAGCCTTTCCACATCAGGCAAGACAAAACTCTACAAAATCATTCTTTTTCATAGATTTGAATCAACCAAAAATTGCCAATCAGTGACTTGTTTCAATAAAATGAATCAGAGCGAAAGTTAATTTTATTTTATTAGCTAGTCTGATGTTAATTATTTGTGGTCTAAAATGCTCTATTTGCAGCTCTCTGCTTTCAACCATTAACAGTTCTTCTTAGAGTTTCAGTGCCAAATTATCCCTTGTTCAGTGTTTGTTTAACACAATAGTGACACCCACTGGCTTATTGGATACTTTTTCTTTTCATGGTTCCACAGGGTTAAAACACAAAACAAAGTACACAGTGAAAAATGTTTTCAGCACTTCACTGTGATTTGTTGTGCTTCAGTGAAGTATCACTGTGAATACTAAGCTGCATCATCAGGTACTATGTTCCTGTAGCATATTGGATCATCGAAAAATATGATAAAAAAGCACAGTAGTTTGCAGCGTGATCCAGATGCTGAGAAAAGTCAAGCACTAAGAGATACTATTGCATTTAATTGGCTCAAAATCTGACTGTAAAAAAGAAATTATCTAATACTGAAAAGTCGTTATGTGATCTGCTGTTTCTGAACAAACTGAGAATAAAGTACATGCCATATACTAGTCTGACCCCCACTCATTGTTTAACCCACAGTCACAGAAAAATTTGTTCTATTAAGGACAAGAGAGTGGATTTAATGCCAAGTTGTGTGCTTTCTCAGATTTATCTCATCTTGATAAAGTTAATATTTAGAAGGTTTATTTTGGAGCCTTGACTTACAGCGAAAATGGTTTTGGTCCCGGTCCTATACAGTTACAGTGGAGGAGTGGAAACTTCCCAGAATGGACACCCCTACAAGCCCTGGAAGCTGTGGCTTTGCTGTGTAATAGACCTGCTCTTCCAAAAGCGGAGAGGACATGGGTGGCGCTTAGAGTAGCAGCAGATGCTCCTACCTCACTAAGCAAATTGCAAAAGAAAACATCTATCTGCAAATGCCTTTGTGTGCACTCCTCTCTTGCCCCCAAACTGCTCTACTTTCCTCCCTTTCTCTGTCCTGCTCCTGGTAAAATGAGAAAGACTGGTTACAAGCTAGAGCCTAGTGCACCTAGTGAAAAAGGGCACTATATTGTTTGCCTACAATCTGATTCTGTGGAGTTGCTGGGTATTTTCATTTTTGTTCATGTGAACGGAAGGTAAATGCATTTCACATATCCCTGGTACATCCACATAGCCTGTAACATAGGGTACTGTCCTAATTGAAGGCTGGACTTCTTTTGACTTTATCGATAATGAGAAGCAAGACAGAATTCACTCTAATAGCATGAACCAGTTTTTTTGGTTTCCAATTAAGACTCCTTTAAAACATTGTGCTTTCAGACAATTAAGCGCTCAGGGCACTCTTCGGTGTCAGGGTGCTCTTTGGAGTCTCAGGCAACCAAAAAACATAATTCCAAATAACCTTGGCCATTGCCTTTTCTAAACAGTATTAAACGCTTTGCTGCATGATTCTGAAGTATTTGCAGTCTTAGTCTTAGGAAGCATACTTAATTCAAAAAAATACAGTCTTGTTTTGTCAAAAGTCAGTTTCTTACTGCAGGTCAAGCCCAAGATATGCTAAAATAACAGACCATAGTCTTGGCATGGGTAGTTCCTGACCTAGACAACTAACAAGGCACTGAAATCCTAAAGGAATTTATTGGCATCAGATGGCAGAGCAGGCATAACATTCTGTTCATTTTAACTGAGCTAATTTGTCATTTCCACATGAGCATGACTACCTTCATCCTCTTTATTTGTACAGCTGTCCTGAGACTGTAATGCTGTGGTAGTCACATTGGATGGGCACAAATAATAGATGTGATAATAGATGTTATGACATGGTATCAGTTTGGTCTTAACAAAGCTCCCAGTCATTATCAGTCTTTGAGCTGAAAGAAAGAGAGACAATCCACCAGCTTCACATGGCATGCTAAAGTTGTATCAGCTGTCAAACCTATTGTGAATTCTGGATTCAGTGACTCTGTTTTATGACTTCACTACCTCCTACTGAAGACATAAACCGTGGAGTCAATTAAATTTACAGGGTAGCAACTAACGAAGACATTTTACCGCCTAAAGGACTACATGTCCTGGAAGTGTTTATTGGTTAATTATGATGGATAATTACCGTAGAATTCATACAGTGTCTCAGCTTTTTTCTGAGTACTATCAAAATCATGTTTCTTCAACTGTCCGAAGGATATAACATTATTTGAAAATTTTCTTTTTCAACTCTTGAATGCAGAGCATATACACTATAAATTAAAAATATTAAAGTTGCTGCAGAAACTTGGTGTCAACAAAATGCATTGTTAAGACAAAGGCATTAGAGCATTAGTGAGAAATACTTTATGCGTTTTTTTCCTGCTGATGAATGTTGCATTTTGCATGGTAACAGCTAGTTCAGTGTACTAAAAAAACATACCACTTCCAGTAGCGTGAGTGGTTCAAACAGTTGTATTTTACTATACATTACTATACTAGTCTCATTTATTTCATTTTTCTTATACTCAAAATTATGCTTTAATGAAAATGGTTGTCCAGTCTTCTTTTTTATCAAGTATTTAAAGGGTGTAATAGCTGCTTTAAGAGTACTTCAATGAATAAATTCAGTTTTACAACAGAGGATGTGCAAGGCACTGCCAATAGACAGGCTGCAATTGTTCATGCAAGCAAACACTCAGATTAAACACCCAGAATCCTGACTGTCCATTCATTGTTAACAAGGATGCAGAATCAGCAGATTTTAATACTAGTAGCCCTTAATTTGCATAATATTTTACACTGCTCAAATGATGGTATCAAGAAAATTGTAACTGTTGCTGAAGACATCCTGATTCTGCCCTGGAATTTTTGCCAGTGACTTCACTGGAAGCAGGATCAAGGTTTAAGTGAGAGGAGCCAGTAAAGACAAATGGAACATGAGTTGTATGCGGATACCTTTTCAGGTAGTCCTTATTTGTAAGTGTGGGACTTCTTTTCCTAGCCTCTGGACTAAATTCCTATTCATAGCTTCAGGGCCAGTGGTGATCCAGTCCTGCTTCCAGTACAGCATAAGCCTATAGTATGTTCCTGTTCCAAGCACATAGAAAGTTACTTTCTCATTACTCTGTTTCTTTGCTGATTTGATTGGATGATGCATACCATACATTTCTTCACTTCATGTCCAACTGTCAAATCACACTGATTTTATTGACATATTTTAAA
This sequence comes from Phoebastria nigripes, assembly GCA_035582835.1. NCBI lineage: Eukaryota > Metazoa > Chordata > Aves > Procellariiformes > Diomedeidae > Phoebastria > Phoebastria nigripes. The sequence continues at coordinate 1,359,805 of JAYKAV010000444.1, read as the reverse complement.
AGATAAATAGAGAATAAATAAAAAGAAAAAGAGGTTTAGGTCCCTGCTTACAATTCACAAGATAAGATTTTGTTCAGACAGATTCAGTCTGTTGAAATGTTTACACTGAGAAGCAAGCAATTCAGTTCTGTTGCATCAACGTAATTTGACTCCTGAAGCTAACATATCTGCTTACAATCACCTTTAATTTCTGTCATTTTGTTTTCCTTCTATCCATTCATAGAAATAAACTATGGTCTGTCATTTCTGTGAATGGAGGTTGTACTGAAATATCCTTTACTGCCCTCAAGTGGTCTTAGAGCCATATGCTTTTCTCGGGAATGCACAGGGCTCCATTTTGCTCTCTTTTTTAATAATGTGGTATAATTGATTGATGAATTCTGAAAAGAAAGCAAAACACTCTTCAGTTGGGAAACAAAACAAGTTATAGCTAAACAAAAATAATGATACAGAATGAAAAAGATGAGTAAGAGAAATAAAGACCTGTAAATACGTAGATTTTGTAGGGTGAAAGTGTAGACAGCTCACCTGTGAAGTCTGATTAGAAAGCTTGCTTTATTCAGCACTTTGAATCTATGATTTAATAGTTGTTTAGCAGCATAGAACAAAATCTGCAACAAATCCAAAACAACTCCACACCAATGCTATAGACTGAAAAATCCAGTTGCCGTGGGAAGTATTTTTACTTCAGGAGAGTATATATTACCTTCGAAAAGTTAGTAGAAATCCATGGAGATGGTCTGTATGGTACTGTAGGTACGGATAGTCAATTTAGAGCTATTTATAGATAAATGATATTCTGCAACCTCCCAAACCATTTTAACACAAACTATTAAAATTGATACTTTCTGTAAATACGTTGGCTAATAACTATCATTTTTTTCTGCAGGAAATTTCACAACTTTTAAATAAGCCATTAGGATCTGAGAGTGATGATGGAAGATATGTGAGCTAGAAAAACTTAAGATAATTAGCATATAGTGTGACTTAAAAGAAAGCGGGAACTGTCTCGATTTGTTCTAATTGTGTACAAAGTCCCTTTGTCTAAAATGAGTCATCGCTTCTCTGGTGGCAAAAATGTGATGCTCAGTGGAGTCTTATGCTTGCAGAAGGTGATACTTACATTGGTAGAGCCAGGAAGACTTGCAATTTATCCCAGGCATCTCAGAGAGGTGGTGCTGGAGACCTGATGAAGGTGAAAAGAAATTATCACCTTGAGCAAGTTGTTAAATTTGCAGGTCGTGTTCTATAGCATCTAATACATGGAACAGATCTGCAGGCTGTACAGCAAGCTGTTTTGAATCATGAGTATTTATACATTGTAAGCCTTGTTCTATCCATACAGTCATCTCCAAAATGCTTCCTGCTGCGAGGTTTACAGCAGTAGTCATTCACTTCTTTGGACTCTTTTCAGGGTCAGCCTGGTGAGCTGGGAGCTCAAGGTCCGATTGGGTCCTTGGGATCTACAGGACCAGCTGGTCTGCCAGGGGAAAAAGGACAGAGAGGTGAGAAYGGGCAGCCTGGGCCAGCTGGAGAAAAAGGTGATAAGGTAGGAAACACCATAGACAGCTCTTTTAGGTGTATACAGTATGTAATGTTAAATATTGGCAAGTGAAACAGAACCTGAATGATCAAAAAGCATTTGCCAAACTATACTCTTGCTCACACAAAATTCTCACTGAAATTAATTACAGCTTTCTTGAAAAAATGTTTCAGGGGATTTTTGCTGTGGATTGCAAAATTAGAATTGTCAGAAGACATAAAATAAAATCAGACCAACCCAGTCTCTTATTGTTATATACCATGTCATCCTCCTTAACCTCAAAGAGGGCTGTGGGAGGAGTGTGGAGCTGGAGGGAGGAATATGGTGCTTTTAAAACTGCTGTACACTAAACAGAATTTTATTACCACTTATGGAGTATAAATTGCAGTTCAGGTCCATATCTTTCATAGCTGTACAATCCCTGTGCTTGGCTCTTGGTACTTTATATTAGTTTTAATGGTCTAATTCCACTGATCTCAGTGGATGACTGAAATCACTAATGTTGGTATCTAGCACACCTGAAATGTAAGCGCTGTAAATAGAAATTATGCTGCTGGTATTATCAAAACAGGAGCAGGGTTGTGAATTTATGTACAGAATTATTTTATAAGTTATAGGCAACTTCCCCTTCTCTGTCATTTTATAATCTTTGGAGAATGAATGAGTATGAGAGTTAGACATTTGTCCTGTACTGTACCATCTGTTACATGGATAGCTATTGGCACTGGTCTCCTGCTAAGGCCATATAACTTTTTTCAGTTATTTATTTCTGACAATTACGGCTTTTGATTCATATTTCAAACAAGACTGATTCTTGTTTCTTGCTATATAGTATCACATATTCCTGTTTTTCATTCTTTTTAAGAGTTAATGACCTCAGCAACTTTGTTTTTTCATGTCACCTGTTTTTAGGGCCCAACTGGAGTCCCAGGATTTCCTGGTTTAGATGGTGTTCCTGTACGTATTGAATGAATATTGCTTTRTAAAAATTACAGTTTCTGTAAAGTCATAGCAAGTCCTCTAATAGAATAATACACTCAGTAAATTGTTTGGCTTTATACCTATTGATATCATGTCACCTACAGAATTGCATGTTTTGCAAAAATGTAAAATAGCCAGGTTAACTTCAACTGTGTTTACTATTGATAACAAACTCCACAAAATCCCAATGAGGTAAGTACATAATTTTCATGCAGGAGTGGGGCAGTGAAGATGGAGACTAGCCCATGCCCATGCAGCATGTGTCAGTGCTAGGATTAAAAACAATGAGTTTATTTTCCTCAGGCTCTATAGCAGGCTGTAGTCTGCTTGCTGCATTCTTAACATCTCTGAATGTATCTCAAATGATGTGCTGTTTTCTGTTCAAACATTCTGATTTTTGCTTGTAGTTCTTTTGCAGGGAAAAAAAGCAACCACTGAGTCCAGTAATTTTAACCTGAACAGAGACTGAAGAAGGAATATATATATATATATATAAAAAATATATAAATATACCTTTATAAGCATGTGATTATATATTTTTCTGAATGTCTTCTTCAGAGTGGAAATGGGTATGGTAAAAGAAAGATAGTATCTCTTAAATACAGTATTTGAAAAATGCTGTTTATTAGGACTGAATTCCTATGTTGTCATTAGTTTCACATGGATCAAACAAAGTTAAAATGTTGAATTTTGAAAGTGAAAACAGAACCAGAAACTGAGTGGGTGTCTTAGCATCTGCTTCTCAGCTGTCCACACTTGACAGTGGGACTGTTGCCAGAATGTCTGTATAATGTAGAAGTCACAAGGCCAAAATTTAGCACAAAAAAGAAGCGCTCCCAAGAAATGTGTATTCTTTCTATGAAAAATGTTAATTAAAAAACAGTGTCCACAAATTGGGATGAAGAACCTTAAAGATAGGAAGAAGGTAAAATTGACAAAAACATTTCAGGCAAATGGCCAGGATACTTTCTTGATGATTTTTCAGACACCCCCCAAAAAAAATTGCATGTCAAAATTACTATTTGTTCCTTACAAAAATGTTTAATTATGTGAAAATAATTTTTTCTTCAATGGAAAGATCATTCCAAGGGGAGTATCACTGTTTCTATTGCCTAGTGTCTAATTTGCAGTAGAACTAACCCCTATCTGGACATTGGTTGGTTCTTGCTAGGTTAGAAAATCACTTCCTCTATTCTTGAATGTATAGTCATAATCTCTGCGATTACTATATGCTTGAGTCAAGCTGTATCCTGTTTTTCCTTGTTTTATCCTATCAATTAAAAAATATGAGGCTGCTTGAGATGACTTTTCTGTATTTCTTCAGCTTTTCTTTACAGCCACAAGAAAGATTATAGTTAGAGTACTAGAACTTTCTCTGAGAAGATAGCACGTTACTTTTTGACTCAAGTGAGAGGTCAGTCTGGCCCTCTTAACCAGTGCTGTCCCTGTTATATTTGCTATGCATCAAAGAACAAGATACAAAATACTTATATCATTTGTTATACACAAAAAAAATTCTGTTGATCACAAAAGAAAACATTTCTAATGCAAAGAGTATGAAGCTGGGACCACTGTGAGATGTCCTCTGTTTCAGATCTGACATATTTGTTTCTGAACTGTTCTGTTAATTTAAAAAGTAATTCGCAATTTATCATGGTGTATCTCTAATAAATATTAAACTGCCTTTCAGGGATTACCAGGAAGTGAAGGACCCAGGGGCAAGCGTGGTTTAGATGGCTGCAATGGCTCAAGAGGAGATCCAGGATTTCCAGGCGAAAATGGTTATATTGGACCAAGAGGTCCTTATGTATGTGAAAGGCATTCCTACTGTCTATGAATACTGTATATGTACATTTTCCCTCCAAGCTAACAGCTCTTAAAATGAAAGGAGTTTTAGACTATGGCACTAGCTTTACACTGCACAATGAATTTCCAGGCATTCTTACGAAGGTTAACAGGAGTAAAGGACACTTGGTGCCTTACCAGATTAAGTTTAAGCTTGAATGTGAATAAGTTCCTATATCCTTAAAGTATATATGTCTACCTTGAGAGTTAAATTCTGCTTTGTTTCCCCAGTACGTAACCACACCAAAGCTAATATGATTTCATGGAAGAACAAGTGAGAAGGAGTAGCTTGAAACCATCATACCATTTATCAATACCTGAAATTTCTTAAAAGTCTTAATAGTCGGGACATACCTGAGATGAATTAGCAATAAGTGGAAGCTTCAACAAATCTAAGTCCTGTAACACTTGGAAGATTTTTAGTGGTTGATCACACAAGTGTATTAGTAGATCTCTTCCAAAATCATGCTCTTAGTTTCATGTGCCACTTTTTACACATACCTATTCATAACTGCTCTGTGCACACCTAATCTTGCCTGGGTGTTTATCTGTATACGTAGAGGTCATTTCAGTTAAAATGTTTAAAATTAGCACTTCAATATTGTTTACTTTTGCTGTTAAAATGGAAAGCATTTTAAAATTGTTTAAGTAGTTGTGTTAGTAGTGCTCTTCTAATGAAGATAAAACACAGATTCATGTCAGAAAGGGATATAAATTACTGTAGCTCCAAAGAAATTTTGCTGAACAGATCTAGTCCCCAGTCTTTGACTTTTYGTGGAAACAAGTTTTAGTTCTGAATGATTAATAGCTGATTAGTTGGTCTAAGAGCTTCCCTGAAATTTTCTAAATAAAACAATAAAAACAACTGCAATTTACATGAAAAGTCAAATGTGTTTAGTAGGAGCTAAATAAGATGCTGATTCAGCCATAGGGAATCAAAAAATGTGCAGTGGGTGCCAGAGTGAAAAGATGTTATCAAAAATATAGCACTTAGAAAAACTGTACAATTTCAGTCTTGGACCTGTAATAAATGCTATGAAATACACAGCCTGATAAAAAACTTGGTAGTAACCTCATTTGTTATACCTCTCAACRTAACCCATTAACTCTCCAAATGGTAAAATGACTTCTGCTCAAACTCTAATTTTACCTGTATTTTCTTATTATGGCTTTCAAAATAGAGCTTTGCCTTTTATAATTAGCCAAATGACATAAAGGAAAAATGAGATATGGGACAAATTACAGCATAAATCCTCCCAATTCCAGGAGCATGCTCTTTGGCAGGCCTAGAAAAGTATTTGCAGCCTACAAAGAATGGGAGACAATAGGCATGTAGCCTTGGATATGCACACTAAAATTCCAGTGCAAATTAATTTAGCCACTCAGAAAAACAAGACATAATAACCATATTTGCTTGTATACAGGAATGCTATTCCAACCTCTCTATGCAGATTGCCTATTTTTAAATCAATTTGTTGCACCAAGTACCAACTTGGCTATATATTACAGCTGACATTTTTATGTTATTCTTACTTATAACGTTGTCCCGTATAATTTTATTTAACACTATGTACATATTCATCAGCTTTACTTCTCTTACCTTCTGGAATCATTTACCTCACCAATAAATTGGAAAAGAAAGTAGTTTCTCTTTGTAAGCCCTTACCTAAGTCATGTAGAAGGTAACAAACTGAATCTAATAAAGATGTTTTATTACACAAGAGATCACATGTAAAATAACCAAAGACAAATATAACTTTTGATGTGTTTAATGTGTTCCCTAGCAGCTGTTGTTTGGCCTGTAATCTGCATCCAGTCTACTGTAGCTATATCCAGCTGCAGACAGCTGTAACTCTTCTTTTTATTGTACCATTCCAGGGATAAGTACTTTCCCTGTTTTATTCTGACTTCAGGATTTGAGCAGCCAGTGTATAATATCAGGAAACCAGTACAGTTTTAAAGTGGTTAAATTCTGTGAAAAACAGTATCCCATTTTATTGAAATCAATAGTTAAGTGGTTAACTTAGTTAAATTATATCCAGTACGTTTGGATTTCAAATGAGAAAAGTTCAGAAATAATGTCTTAATATATCTGTTCTTCAGATATGTACATATCATGCTCTTAACAGTCAATCAAGCATTACAATTAAATTTTGCAAAAGCAATCATCTGTTCCTGCTAAGTCAGATTGAGGTTTTTGAGGGTGCTAAGATTGGCAAAGTTTTATAAAGGACTCCACAGCAAGTACCATGGGAACTTAGTTTTTAAAAAAAGAGGGCCTTTAGACATCAGATTTTTTTTTTTTTTAATGGACTATGAAACCTATTTCCTAATAGATGGAAATGTTGAAGATTATGCTTGTAACACAGTCCATACTTTCAGCTTTTTAACTGTATGCGGAATCACACTAGATTCTTCTAAATCACAGCATGAACTTTTAGAGAAGGCAGAGTGCTAATACTTAAAGCCACTGATTCACTGAAAGAACAGGTAGGCATATTGATATACTTGATACTAAAGGCAAGATTTGTGAAGACTGTAGAATATTGAAGTACCCAAGAGCTAAGGAGCATCTAACAGAGCAGGAGTCCAGAAGCTGTGAGGAGCTGTTTTGCTCAACTGTACAGAAGGCAATTTTACTTTTAAGGGTCTTGTTAGAGAAAAGAACTGCAAAATGCTCATGCAGTGATGGTGGTTCTAGTGGATTACCTGGTGATGTATGGGCACCAGAAAAGCACAGCCTGAGAAATTATCATTCAATCTCCATAGAAATGTAGGGTATCAGTAAGTGGATCATGTTTTAAAAGACTTTTTTTCTTTAAAGGGAAATCCAGGGCAAAAAGGAGAAAAAGGAAATTCAGTGTATGTTTCATATTTTGGAAAAGGACTTCCAGTAAGTATCTGATTGTGAAAAAATCATATCTTGTAGGAAAACATGTATGGCAAATGTAATTGTTCTCATAACTCCTCACTGTTTAATAAAGCTATGTGCAAAAAAAGATTAAAAGCAAATATACAACTGGAACAGATAGCTTGTGATCTTAATAGCTATAAAGTTAGAAAATACCCACAACAAAGCTTGTAATGAACCAATTTGCTAAATGATTGTCATTACAGGGAGACAGAGGTGATCCTGGACCCCCCGGCATGCCTGTAAGTACAGTCAGTGGGTTCTATACATGCTTTTTGTCTTGAAGATCTTTCCAATTTTCCTTCTTAGTACAGTAAAGAAATATTGGGGTTTCTCCTTGCCTGCCTTAAATAGCAAAATTCCAGAATAAAGTCTAACAAACTTCAAGTCCCTATAGTCTGCCCCCATGACCAGTTCAAGCTGGCTGAAAAGGGGCAGAAACAGACCATACCCATCTGCATTAGCTGTGCATTGAGCAGTTATCGCTCTGGTACTCACAGTTTGCAGAATATTTTCTCTGTGAAATTCAAGATGCGTAGAGATGTGACACCTTCTTCCTGCTGGATCTCCCAAGAACATGTAGCACACTACCATATTTTGGCCATAAAAACGTGTGAGAAGAAGAGAGAGTTTAATTTGGTTGCTGACTCACTCTCTTAATGGCTTTGGGTTCCTCTTCTTATGCCCTTCAAAAAAATATTCACTGATGAACTGTGTCAAGTCCCCATACTGTAGCACAATTACTGACAAAGTATTCTTTCAATCCATTAATAACATATAACTGTGCATTGTCCAGTATCTGTACAGTATTATCCAGAAACTGGCGCTGAGCTGCTCTAGTTACAGGGAGGTTTCAGGCATGGTATAAGCTTCAGGCCATGGGTGGAATGCAGCAGCCAGTAGACTGAGTCCAAGTGATGCAGGCATTTTGGAGAGGCTAGTTTTGTGGAGAAAAGGGTAAGCTCTTGGTATTTTCACCAACAGACCTTTTGCTATCTTTTCCAGGGACCTAGAGGGTCAAGAGGTACAACGGGCCCATCTGGATACCCAGGCCAACCAGGCTTGCCTGTAAGATCACCACAGTTATACAGCCTTGCATTTTCAGGATATGCATAAATTCTGGTCTACCAATTTTAGAACTTGCCTTAATATGAATCAAAGCCTTGAAATAATTTTTGAGGCAGATGATAAAAAGAGAGATTTTTGCCTTACCTTATGAGTTTGGAAGTTCAGGAATTGGAGCATATGTTGTTCCTTCCCATGCCTGCGCAAACTCGTTTCATCCTGGCAGTCTGTGGTCATGGAGGTATGCTGGTAGTGCTCTCTCCTTATTCCCTTTCCCCAAGGCAACCTTGTGGGAGACAGGAAAGTGGGAAGCCAGAGTTCAGCCCTCCTGAAAGCAGTGACCAGGTGAAGTAAATTGCACTTTGGGATAGGTACATCCCAAGAGGAAATTCTGCCTCTAGGTGCTACTGGCAAGAGGAGGTAATTTTCAAAGCAAAGCTGTCTCTAAACCAGACATATTAACTTGTCTTCATTCTCTTTTAAAGGGTATTCCAGGTTACCCTGGTTTGCCAGGTGAACAGGTAGGCAATGACTTTTCCTGAAGTTGTTAGTGAAATAATAGATTAATTTATACAAATATTTGAAATGTCCCTTATGGTTATTTGTTACCAAGTTTTTCAAAGGAGTTACTTGATTAAATTCTAATGTCAGCATTTTCTGGTTATCTTCAAACTGTGTATATTTTTTGTCAATTAGGGAAATCCAGGTATTGGAGTGGATGGACAAAAGGGGGAGCCGGTAAGAAAACAAATATTATTAAAGAAATCAAATATTATTAAATATATTATTGCTGTAGAATTAGAAGTATAATAAAGTCTTGTTCTCCCTGGAACCCATTCATTTGTGGCTGTGTGCTCCCACTAATCGTGTTAGAATGGAAGGAGAAGTAATATGTTATTGAATCTATTAATTTTGTGCAGAAGTGATTACTTCAGTGAGCGGCATACAGGAATCAAGCGTATTCTGGAGGTTTTGAAAAGCAACAATCAGTATGTTAGTTAGCATTTACATAGCAATTACCTTCTGTACAGACACTGCCTAAATAATCACAACAGTACCCTGCAGTAACAGTGACTGTACCAGATCAGTCACTGAATCTCATCTCTTGCTATGTCCAGCAACAGGTGCCAAGGAAAGGGTGTAAGAAAAGCACATAATAATAGTTCCTCTCCCAGTCTTCCACCTGTTAGTGTACTCAGGACTTAGAGAACCAATGTGGAATATTTGATTTTTCTTTTATGAATTTGTCCAGTCACTTCTTAGAATTCGTGCAAGTTTCTAACATGCACAACTTTCCATAGCAAATCAATAATTTCATCTTTACATTCACAAAGCCTTGTGCTCAAAGTCTGGAACACAAGAGACTGTATGTACACACAAGAGATTCGACAATCCTGTAACCATCTCCACAGCAGACTTGGAGCAGGAGCCATGAATACAGAGTTCTCATTCATTTCCTTAGCCATAACATTATTTTTAATGGCTGAGGAGAATAGAGGGGATTAAGATCATCAACCTTGCTCATCTGGGAGGACGGTAGAGAGGCTTACAGATCTCAGTACAAACCTTGATTTATCTATGAGTATTAGTACATGTTCAATGAGTACAGAAATACGTAGTGCTGTAGTACAACAGGAAAACATGCTGAGTCTCACTGAAATGCTGCATGGAACAGAATGTCTCTCTGCTGTTCCTTTGGCTTCCACAGGGCAATGTTGGACTTCCTGGGCCACCTGGGTCACCACTGTTAGTTGGACCTCCTGGAGCTCAGCTGTTCAAAGGAGAAAAGGTATTAATTTGTCTTCCTATTTAACTGTGCTCAACTTGGCAAGTACAATCCTGTGATGTAATTTTTGCAAGGACGGCACAGGACAAATCTTTCTTTCTGTAATAAACCATGAGCTTCAGCAGAAATCCTGTTGTTCAGCACCCTTCCTTACAGGCTTTCAGGAGAGGAGAGCCCATGTATACTTTAGCTCATGTCACTGAGGGAAGACTGTCTTGATGCAGAAAGGAGATACTGCCCTTGCTTTGGTTTTCTTCACTTTTTGTCATTAGCAAATCATATTTCAGGTGTCTCAGGTAAAGTTGGTTACTCTGGTATTGAATCTCTTTTATGGCTCTTCACTAACAAACACCTTTATTTTTCAGATCTTTGGCAATTATTCTGTTTGAGATTTCTCCAATGTAATGTTTTGAACTATCAACCCTAACCCTTCTAGGGTGCTCTTTTAATAGGAAAATTAAGTGTGATTTTGTTGTCTATTTTTAATGCAAGTTCCTGTTATTTACTGTACTTCTTCAATATCACACCTACTGTAGCCACAGTTGTGTACCTTAAAACATTAGAATGTTTGTTTAAAAAGAATAGGAGTTACAAAAATTGCATTACCGAGCCCTGTATTGGAGTCTATGTCCTCAAGTCTGATTTGCTCGAATACACAAATGAAAAGGTGAATTTGGCATTGCCAGCCCCTGCAGCCTCAACTCAGGGAACTGACAGATTTCACATACTGGATCTTAGGCTTTGATTATGCAAATAGTGGCTATGTACATGTGTACGAGGAAGAGGGAAAAGACCAAAAGAACTTACATAAACTCCCCATGTTACTGTGAAGTGTGACATATGCTGCTGTGCAACACACGACATGATCATGACCATGTAGCCAGCCATGCATCCCATTCAGATTGGGGCTATGCACAAAAGTGTAGATTTATGCATGTGAATAGTAGCATCAAACTAAATAGAGCAGCAAACAAAAAAGAACTACTGTCATGCATGTTTGCAGAACAAAGCCCGAATTAGCAGGTCCCTGCAAGTGAAAAGATACATCTATCTCACTCCACAGTCGTCATGCTGGTTTGACAGTGTTAACAGAAATAAAAATCAGTACATAATTGTTTTTCTTGTTGTCTTCTGCTTAGTACACCTAGAGAAACAGGCCCAGTGTTTAAGAAAATACTATTTAACAGTTGTAATTCAGAACAGGACTTTAAAAAAGTTAAACAGCACATAGGCATGTCCTGCATATTAATATACACAAAAACTTTCCTTGTATATGTAGGGCCAAAAAGGACTACCTGGGATAACAGGATACAGAGGGCCACGTGGACCCAAAGTAAGTAGTGTGATGATTTTTTTTTTCTTCCATGGTGCTGGTAAAGTCCTTCTGTGGTTATTAAGTTAATCTTTTAAAGCACAAGGTGATGGAAGAAATAACAGCATTTTTGCTGTGAAATCTTATCACCGCCCAAATCAGTGTGAAAGCAAAAATATTTCAAAACCCTTTGGAAAACCTTTCTGAGTCTGTTTTATACGTACCTATTGAATGTTGCCTGGTAGTGAAAGGTCAGTGTTGTTTCCAGTTGGGCTATTGACGCATAACGGACTGGGACTGTGAAGAAAATAGAAGCACAGATTATTTTTTCTTAAGAGGAGGAATAGAGAAGATCTGTAGGGGGCATGATAGGGTAGCATCTTAATGGGGCACGATGAATGTTTCCCTAAGTACGTCGGGGGAAGACTTTTAACTTCACATTATGGGTATCCTCAAGAGTAGAGAAGGCAGAACTACCTGTTTGGAGAAAGAGTTGCTGTTTGCTATCTATTCTAGCTTTTCTTTTCTTTTCTTTCTGTCAGCATAATTAATTTAAACATTGGTGTGCCAGTAAGGAGTTCCTGGATGCTGAGCAGAAGCAGCCACAAAAAAGATTCTGGAGTCTTTATTGCTGATAGATTTGGAGGAGGAAAACCCACAGACAGCAAACTACCAGATCCCAGAAAAACAGAAGATAATTGAGGACAAAAGAATTAGTCTAGTTTATGTTAAAAACTTATTTAGCTTATTTAGCAGAAAAGAAGAAACGAGAAGCCTCAACATCACATTTCTGAGTTCTAAGTCTAGCACTTTCTCAGAAATTCATTCTCCATCATAAAAGGACCACTGTTACTTAGCACTGGAAAAGGAGACAAAACTGATCTTTTAATGTCAGATTTACTTTGAAAAAGATGGGCTTTATATGCTTGCTCCAGTACTAGCTGTCCATGTAGATAATAGTACACTTGCTAGTTACAAGCAGGAACTGAGAAATTGAGAAATTGACTGATGCAGCCCAAAAGATGCCCAGAGCTTTAAAAAAAAAAAAAAAAAAAATTAAACTGCTGAAAGCACATTAAGCTTGGAGAAGAGACCGTAGCAAGTTCCCTGAATAACTGAAGCTACGTAGGCACTGCTAGTAGTGCTATATGAAGTAAGCCCCAGTGATTGAGCCTAGCAAGAACCATTAACCTAATATATACATAAGTTAATAAACATGCACAAAAATTAGAATTTATGGCAAACTTCACTGAGCATCTTGTTTAAACAAAGTATTTTGAATGCTCCAGGGTATACTTGGGAGAGGAGAAAAGGGTGAAAAAGGCATTCCTGGATTCCCTGGATTGCAGGTAAGGAAGTTGCAGAATAAATTACTTCACAAATTCACTATAATTAGGTTCATAATATATTTGGCAGTTTAAGTTTGCATTTCCAAGGAAGATTTTAAGGATTTTTTAAACTAATCTATGATACTTTCTGTATAGAATACTTCGGAGTCCTGCCCTGTCTCAGACTTAAACATAAGCTCATACAGATTTTCTGCCCTTGGAAAGAAAGTAAATCTCTAGGGTTATCCTCTAAATATTTAGAGCTGCGCAAAGCTTCTCTGGAGTAGCACAGTACTAACACAGTAATTTTAATGTATTCCATACCTGCCGATGGCAATTTTTTACAGCAGCTTGTGCTTGATTTGCATAACAGTGCTCACATGGAGCAACATGTTCACTACTGTGCTTCGTGCAATATGATAAAAAAAAATTTAAGTGAAGACCTGTCTGGTTTACTTTGGGCTATAGTTCAAATTCATGCCCATCTCTCATATAAAGTGTCTGCAAAAACTGCAAAATTTTTGGAAATATCCCAACTAATAATTATCTAAGGAGTATTAACTGCTCAGTAATTCTGAATAGGTGTAATTTTGAATAAGGTTTTACTGTTTTAGCTCACATTCTACTTGCTTTTATCAGGGTAATCCTGGTTCTTATGGACCTGCAGGTTTTCCTGGAATGAAGGTAAGAAGACATAAAGTATAAGCAGCTCCCTGAACAGTGGGATCAGTAAGATTTGTTTTTCTGTGGATTTGTGCAGATTTGGTATTTCTGCATACTTGATAGCTCACATTGCATTCCTTCCTTTCTCTCCTGCTACCTGTTGCCACAGAAGTTGAATGAACTCTTTGTCTTTGAATTTCTGCCACTCTCCGAAATTTGGCTGAAATTGGCTAATGGGATCTGAAGTTGCAAGCAGGAGGAAAAGCCAGTGAGACATGCATATAGCATGATAGAGAAGTTACACAGCATGGTAACTTTGGTTGCCACTGTGACGTTGTTTTTGTAATTTTGTGTTATAGGCATGTTTTGTTTAGCTTTCTGGCTCAAGAAATTCCAGTTTTGCTGTTAAGTCTGCTAAACGTTAGTTATGAACTTACAACATCTTACTGGAGTAAAGAACAACAGATGTAGGTATATAGATCTACATTTTGCCCTTTTTCCTATCTCCTCTCTCCAGCTCATTTTCAAATCTAGTTAAGGTAATGATCATGTTATTCATAAATCACATAATGTACAGATATTTGCATCTAGAGTTATGTTCCAGGTGACTGTTTTATCTGCAAAATTACTTTTTACTCTGTTTTTTACCACTGCCTACCTAAAGAGTTTGAATACTGGATGGATGAGTATATTAGTAGATCATAAAAGGAGAGGAGGAGCTGATATGCAGCTGCTTTCCATGCAATAGTAGTTTAAGAGGATCATTCAGCAGGCAGCAAACCAATTTCAGCTGTATTAAGCAGACAGTCTATTAGAGTCTGCTGGTATGTATTCCAGCTAGCTCTGTGCACCAGCTACACTGAATCGGCTGACCACTATCTAAATAACCTGGTGATACATGTTGTTTGTTTTTTTTTTTAACAGAAGAGATTCTGTGAAACATACCATCTCTTCTACAAACCCAGTGAATTTTCTGAAACAAAGTGCAGATGCTATTATAACATGACAGTATTGTGTGACTGCCTTACTGGTTTTTGTTCAATTACTTATATTAATGTCTTAACAGATTAATCAAATTATATTTATGTGATCCTTTCCAGGGAGAAACAGGATTTGCTGGTTTTCCTGGACAACCTGGCTATCCAGGCATACAGGTGAAAAAGCCACCAAACACACATGCGCACACGCACACACACACACACTCCCCTATATAAATGCTAATGATTCCTTCCAAATGTACTTGCTTATCAGACCATTTCCTCTTCTACAGTCACAATTACTTTTAAGATTTACTGTTTTCATGATTGTCATAGTTACTCAACACAGTGGTAGTAAATAACAATGTAAGTAAACATTCCTGCTTGGTGCATATGAGAGTGGCAATTCCATTTTGCATACCATAGGAATTGGTTAATCCCAATTGCCAATAGTTACTTTTAACTATACCAGTATAGCTATCTAATCCATGAATTGTAGTACTCTGCAAGTTACTCATGGTTGAGCTGCATTTCCCAGAGACGTATGCTAGGTAAAGGAACCTGCTATTTAGGTAACAGTTCGATCCTATAAACTTTGGTCGCTGAACTAGTATCATAATTGGCACCAAATGAGGTGGCAAAATTTGGTTCAGATGGGCTTGTTTGCATGACTTACCAAAGTCTCTTTGCATGTGTTCAACCTGTTCACATAAGTAGCTTTTCCAAGATGGTTACCAGAATGGAAATTGGTCTCCTTCACACCAGCTTTGATTAAACATTTCCTACTTTTGCTCACTTAGATGATGCTAGCCATTTTTGTTTATTTTAGAATACATGCCGCTTTCCAGTAGGGGTTGGAAGTGTAGGTGTCACATCCAGGGAGCTAAGCAGTAAAAGAGGAGAATATTAATCTGAAAAGCATGGAAGAGATGCTTAGTACCATTTCAGAAGACCCACGTGCCAGTCTAGCAACATTTCAGAATATAAATTCATGGAATTCTCTTCCTCAGGCTGCAGAACAAGTGATTGTATTGTAATTCTGACTAACAACAAAAATTTGAATGAAGGGAAACTATTATATTTTCTATGGAATCTACAATGCTGAAGCACATTCAGAATGAAAAACCAGTTCTGGATGCTACTCTAGAAGTAACAAAGCAGCAGTGAATCTAGCCAGGGGGAAGGTCTAGAGAGTCACTGGGATAGGGTACAAGTGGTCAGCAGTGTATGAGTAGGAGGAGGAGTGAAATGCTGCAGCAAAGAAGGTGGGTGACAGGATCATCAGTAGAGACAGCAGGGTTGAAAAAGCTCATCATCAGTTATTACCACAGTACAGAGGACAAAAACAATACTGCAGAAATTGTGACACTAACGAACTCGGCTCTAAATATTCTGAAATACAAAAGTCAAGAAGTGTTTATTTCCCTCTGAAATAATCTTTTTGGAAAGCTGCATATAAAAGAATAACTTTCCTTAAAGCACAATTAGTTGCAGCTGTGAAATCAGAGGAATGACACTCAAGAGATTTTAGCAAGAATCACCTCTGTTATAAATTGAAGGTTAAGATTGGAACACACTCTACAGAATCTGTGATGACAAAAGGAAGTAAACTGTGGCTGGTCCAAACTTGCCATAAGTAGTACACTGCTAAAGACACAGTTGAAAGCAGACAAATAAAAAGCAACAAACAGGTTTCCAAGAAGTGGGTTTACAGATGAGAAATGACAAACACATGGAGTAAGTAAGTAAAAGTACAATAAAAACATCTATTTTAGTCACAGGCTTACTTGTTTCAAAGCTAGGACTGCCAGGAGAGTGGTAGATCAACTTCTTCAGCCAAGATTTCATTTGTGTAGTCTTACTTGGGAAAAAAAAAATTGTCCATGGATGTTCATTTTTCTGCTGTTTGCCCATTAGCAGCTTCACAACGTGAGATCATTCAGATACTAATTAGACAGAAACATTGCATGTCTTATTTAGTAACAGAAAGGTCATTACAGTCCATTACTCCCCAAAACTAGAATCAAACCTTAAGTGTTGTATTGTTAAAAAGTAGTCACTCTGATGTGCATACTGTTTTAGTTGGGGGCATAATCAATAAATTTGAGACAACATTCTATAGACAGAACAGTGCATTCTTCAGTCTCCATTGATTAGCCCAGAGCCTAAGAAGCCATCAGTTAACACTACAAACAGTAAGCAAAGAATAATTAATTGTTGGTAGATTATACTAGGGAGAAGTTTGAATGCCTGCAGTAATGATTTGGAAAGATGAAATTCCAATTGCTAACGCATGGAGCAAAAGAAAACAAATCAAGTATGGACACAACTTAAAAAAAAAATCAGGTTAACTCATACAGATATGCAAAATTCAGAATGATTACGCAGATGCTGTAGTTTTGCTTGAAAAACAATTGGATAAATCTGATTATTCCTGAAAAGTGCAGATCTATCTAGTCTGCATCAACTGTTCATCTGGCCTCACCAGGTATTGCTTATGATCTGCTAAAAATCACATAAACTGGAGGAACAAGAATATGATTAAAACCTCTCCTGAGAATAACCCGTTCTCATGTAGATTTTCTGAAATAAACATGTTCAAATAGAGTCTAAGATACATTCAGATTTAAGAGAAAGAGACAGACACAGGAAAAAAACAGTTGCATTCGAAGTAGATTTCACCTTTAAAAAATGTTAACTTTTGCTTAAAGCAAAGAATGGACTTCAAGGAATTGTTGGCATACCTTTTGATCCTTAGGTCTGGACATTGGCAACACTCTGTGCATGTTGAACATGAGCCAGCAACACGCCCTTGCTGCAAAGGTAGCTAATGGTAACCTGGGCTGCATTAGGAAAAGTATTGCCAGCAGGCTGAGAGAGGTGATCCTTGCCCTCTACTCAGCACTGGTCTCCATCCCTGGAGATATTCTAAAGCTGTCTGGACATGGTCCTGGGCAACCAGCTCTAGGTGGTCCTGCTTCAGCAGGGGGGTTGGACAAGTTGATCTCCAGAGGTCCCTTCTAACCTCAACCATTGTGTGATAAATATGAAAAAACACAGAAGGCAACTTTAGACAACATACAAGAGAGGATATGAGTCCTGTTGAAATCACTCTGAGACCATTTGTCTCTGCTACTAATGGAATGAGTCTCATTAAAATAATGAACGGTCTGTACAGGAAGTGCAAAATGTTCTTGGCCATTGACATTATATAAAGCTATAGAAACTTACAGAACAAATGCAGTGTTTAATGCTTAATAGTGATATCAGTAAAACTGATAAGTGATTATAAGCTTTAATTTTAAGAAGACTCCAGGTTACAGAATACAGTAGAGATATGCTTCTGTTGGACGTTTTTGGCATTTTTTTTTTTTTTTTAATAAAACATTGGCAAGTCAAGTCTCCTGAAATTTTTATGGGAAGAGAAAACAGTATCAGTCAACAAAATAATCCAAACATATATATGCCACTATGCAGGAGTGTACCAACAGTGAAAACACAGCAGTTACAAAGCTGTCATCCAGAGGGGGTCATAAGATCTAACAGCCTAAAGACAGAGATTTTCAGAGACCACCACTGGAATTTGTCACTTAAGGAGATACAAAGAACTGAAATTTTTGACCTTGGCTCAATGGCTCTTCAATTCTTTCTTGTATTCTGGTTGTGTCATTTTAAAATCAGCATGAAAGTCATATAAGACTTGGGCCATATCCATCTATTGTACACATCTTTTATACTTTTATCATCATTAAATTAATTTTAAATCTCAAAATACTGGTAAGTTTATCAGAGGAGGAAAAATGCTAGGTTTATTTTTTCTTTCCTGCCACACAGAAGACTCTTCTATGTCATTAAGGAAGACAAATTTACATTCCTGTTTAAAATAGCCAAAGACGACACAATGATGTTATTTCATTATGCAAGAGACAGTCAAAGGAAGAAGGCCAGCCAAAAGGCCGAAGGTCAAGAGGACAGCAGTCAGTGACAACTCCAGAACTGTTTAAACATCATAGAGATACCAATTTTAAAAAAAAAAGCCCCGAAAGAGGCATGGACTCCTTGTTTTTACTTGTGTAAGAATAGGTATCCAGTTTTGCAGTCCCAGTTCTCCTTGTCTGTGTCCTGAAAGGCCCTGAACTCCAGTCCCAGGAATGCAACCTCACTACGCAGTTCCCACATTCACATTCTTGTTTTCTCAGTTCCCATTTGCTGCAGAGAGCAGGGCTGATTCCTAATCTACAAAGCAAGAAGTCTAATACAATTTGCCACATAAAAGACTTCCCTAAAGTCCACTTCACTTGGAACTCTAAATATCAAAATCCAAGCTAATTTAGAAATCCTCCAAGCAGAAGTGATTTTCCTTGCCATTAGTAGGCACTTCTATGTTTCCCTAATGCAGATGTTTTAAACTTCTTAGAAGAACTTTGAGTATCTCTTACCATTGATTATATCTGTCAGACTGTGAAACCTCTTTTCTTAATGCTTATCTGTCATTATAGAAGTAATTCCCAAATTCTGGTATAGAATTTTAAGGCAAATAATTACAGCTTGGTTGTTAAATCAAAACATCTCAATTAAATAGGGTACTGATTTACTGTAATTGATTTGTCTTTACAATACATGAATGAAATCAAATACAGCAGTCACAAGTTCTGAAGAGTCAAATAGGTATGTGCGATAGGTATATTACTGTGTAGTCACCAGTATCCTGAAAGATAATGATTATTTTAAACCTTGTTGTCTGGTTTTAAATGCTATAAAGTGTCAAAATCAAGTTTCCCAGGTGATGTGTGTCACATCCTTACATACCCCACCATTGTTGCAATTTTCAGTTACATGCTAGCACACTGCGTATTTGTATCTATCAGTAAAATTTATTGTTGGACTCTTACAGGGGGATCCAGGAGAAAAAGGGCCCCCAGGTCCTCCTGGAGCTGTTGGAACTCCGCTGCTTCCTATAAAAGGTTATAGCTAGTTTTAACTAGTCTTTCTGCAGTATGAAGTGCGTAGGACCTATTTTGCTAAGGTGTTTGAAAGTGATCACTAGGGATTCAGGGGACAGGATTCTAAAACATTATCCTCCTAGTGGCCACATTCTGTGTGTGTTTGTGTCTCACAGATCTTACTGGAACTACGTTAAACATACAAGTTTCAGATTAAATGTTTGCTTGAAAGATCTTTATGCATACAGTCACAGCTAGATCTGCAGGACTATCCCTAGTTACTGGTCCTAAGCATGTTTAGGAAAAAGCTATGAAAAATAAGCCCATGCTGGATAATGGGTGGCAAATAACAAAACTGGGCTTCGCGTTGTCATTTAGAACTCCAATTTTCAGAATTGCCACAACACACAGATTTTAGACTACAATTAAGCTTCCTATTGCATAGCAGGGGTGAAATCCTGGAACTAGTACTCCCAAGGGAATACCTGTCAATCTTATTACCTTCCTGCTTAAACCTCAGGCTGGGTTTTTATGTCCCAGCCTGCTTTATCCTCATCTTTATCATCTAATTGGTGAAAAGGTGTATGGAAGTTCTTACTTCATAGCAGGAGGCAGTGGGGAACAGCCAAGCCAGCTGCCTGGAAGGGATTTGATTTGGCATCTCACACTTGGGGAATCTGTATTGTAAGAACATTTTAACAGAGAACTTCTCATAAATTGCATTTCTAGTGCAGCAAATGCTGATTGTGAACACAGAAGTAAGTTACAACACAACCCCAGTTCAGCAGAACCTCCCCATTAGATAGAGGCCTCATCCAAAAATCAATTAAATTTGTTTTCCATTGGCTTCTGTGTGTTTCCAGCCCATGCAACAAAAGACTTAACCCCATGCTTAATACCTCAAGTAACATTTAAAGTTAATCTTGTGCATGCTGTGTGAATGGATACATTCTTCAGAGAAAGAGGCCTTTAGCAGAATTGTTTGAGAACAGAACTACTACCAATATTTTGTTTTTCCAATTTAATGAAGCGCTTTATATCTGATTCAGGTTTTCTTTATTACTATGTAATTGCAATTTTTAAATTTATTCATTATAGCAAATTTGAAAATACACTTTTTAAAATTTGGATAATTTCAACTAGGATGATCCTGAAATGACCTCCCTGTGTGCACTGCCAAATGTGCATAACATGAGATGCACATTTATTTTAAATGCTACATGTATTTATTTTGGGCAAACACTTTTCTCGGCATTCTGAAATATGTAGCACAAAGATACTACTACGGAGTGACACAGACTTAAAATTGTGCCCACGAAATGGGCAGGAATCCGTAGAAAAGTAACCAAATCCTCCCACCTTAAAATTAAATTGTTACGCATTTAAAAATGTTTCATAAAGACAAAAGAAGTTACTGTATTTTACTTTTGTGTAGTTTCCAAATTATAATTTTGGTTGCAGTTTAATTTAGATTTAAGCTGTCAATTGCATAAGGTGTTCAATTCACATGTTTTTATAATTCTGTG
The DNA here is from genome assembly GCA_035582835.1 of Phoebastria nigripes. Taxonomy (NCBI): domain Eukaryota; kingdom Metazoa; phylum Chordata; class Aves; order Procellariiformes; family Diomedeidae; genus Phoebastria; species Phoebastria nigripes. The sequence goes on along the minus strand of JAYKAV010000444.1, from coordinate 1,338,925 downwards.
TAGGTCCACAAGGAGATCCTGGATTTCCGGGTCCTGCTGGTGATCTGGGGTCAGTTGGACCAATTGGTCCTGCAGGCCTGCTAGGAAGACCAGGACATGATGGAACAAGTAAGAGAAGTAGGGGATAAAGTATGAACTATATATCAGTAGGAGAGAAAGCAGCTAAAAGAAAACTGTTCTTTGTTCTTGCTTGATGCAAGTCACCAACATAAGGATTTGAGCTCTACAAAGAGTTCAATAAAAATATTAGCTCAGCACTTAGTGGCCAGAAGACAAAGCAGAATGCACTGTAAATCCATGGTACACCTGTATCTGGAGTGCTGTCCTCAAAAACTCTATTCTCCATCTCAAAAAGATGTAAAGGAAGGTGATGAGGATGACTTTGCTGTGTATAAGGAACTAGATTAACTGAGATGTCTGGAAATGAGATAATGGGGAGAAGGAAAAGAAGCATTTGAAGGTCTAAAGCAGGAGCCTCTTTTCCTGGGAATCCTGGAAAACCTAAAGATTTAGATTTAAGTCTTTGATATATAGAAGCTCTTCTTCAAGACAGTTCTGAATGGTCTGTAATTTCCTCCTTGATTTTCCTCCTTGTAGTAATCGTTACTATGAAGCCGCATGGGCCATATACCATTATTTTCTTTATAGGTCTGCCTGGCCTGCCAGGAGTAAGTGGGGCACCAGGACCTCAAGGTTTTCAGGGTGACCCTGGTTTCCCTGGAACAGGTGAATCAATCCCAGGAAAACCTGGATTTCCTGGACCACCAGGCCTACCAGGACAGCCAGGAAGACAAGGCTTACCTGGACTACCCAGTAGGTTCAACAGCAATTTATATGGCAAGAATATCATTCTGCATATTAATAGATCCACTGCTTTTGTTGCTCCTGCAAAAAACAGAGAGGTGAAAAGTGCATTTTGACAGATATATCAAACTTTACATGTGATGTAGAAAACATGTTTTTCCTATTAGTTGTCGATCAGTGAGATGTCAAGATTTTCGTAGTTTTCTGGATGATTTAAACCCACAAAGTAACATATATGAAAAATGTCCCTAAAAATATATCACCTGAAGTTAAAAACACAGCAAACTGGGGAGAAAACCCAAATCAGCATCCTTTAGTAAAGAAACAAGAGTTGTAAAATTCTACAGTGGAAAAAGGAAGTAGTAGTGGCAATGAAAAAACCATGTGTCAACATCAACTCTAGCTAAACTGACTCCTGTAGTATGATCTATAAGCAACAACTTGTAAAGCATTTCATAAGATCTCTAGCTTTTTACGTGAAGATAACAAGATAAGGGAGAGGAGAACATGTGACCTAAGCTGTGGAAACAGTCAACCTGATTTATACTAGCTGTACAATTTGTTTTTCAAAGGTGTAATCTGTACTGACAGAGGGATCCCTGGAGAACCTGGAGCAAAAGGTCAGATAGGCCTTCCAGGAAGAAAAGGTGAAAAAGGAGAAAAGGGTAGGTATGCCTGGATAGCAACAATTTGCATATGAGACCTTTGCCAGATATGTCAGACCTAAATTTGCAAGAAGTTTATTGTAACTTGGAGAATAAGGCCCATCAAAGTGTGGAGTTAAATGGCCTGTTGGCATTGGGGCTTCTAAGTCAGTAGAGTCATGTCAGTGCAGCAGTTATTGAGCACTGTAAAGAGAGACTGATATGCCTTACTCCTTTGAAGGCCATAATGAGATAAAATGGTCTGTGCACTACTCACACAGAGAAGAAAAAGGGCAGTGTTACTTTTTGTGTATTAATTTTGCAACTGTTTCAATGTAATTTTGACACATTCACATAGGAAATCAAGGCCTCTGCTCATGTAGTGCTGGTCCTCCTGGTCCCCGTGGTATGCAAGGACCTCCAGGTACTCAAGGAAAGAAAGGACAAATGGGATACCCTGGAAGGCATGGAGAAAAGGGCGATCCAGGCTTATCTGGTGCAATGGGATCACCAGGGCTCCCTGTGAGTAGTTTTCATGAGCTTCAGTAAATAAATAACATCAAGTTACCACTTACACAGGAGGCATTTAAGCAGAGTGGTGGAAGAACTGCCCTGGAAAACTATCTGAAAGTTTTATCTACTTTTGCTTATTACAGTCTTGTTGGAGGATGCATTTTATTAGCTTCTATCTGATTTCCCTTGCGGCAGTGGGCAGAGTTTTACACTGAGGGACAGAATCCCATGCTGTGTTTGTGGGGTGGTCAGGAGGCTTAGGAAAGCTGATGTATGTTCATCTTGTTTTGTTTTGACTTGTTTTTACTTTTAGTTTTGAATACCCATTGTTTTTCTTGAAAACATTGTAGATGCACAAATTGCTCCACTGAAGATGATTTTTCAGGTGTTTCAAAGGAAAGCATTTCCAGCAAAACCTTATCAAGGCAAAGAACTGCATGATGTCAGCAGGTCAAGATGGATTCTGTGATTCAACATCCACCTGGCAGGGGGGGCAAGTTCTGAAGAAAAAGGAACCCTTGATTTTATTCAGGCATTTCAAGTCATTTTCTTTATTCCTTTTTTAGAAATTAATGGAAAAGCTTAGTTTATTTGATATGCTTAATTTATTTTATGAGGCAGTCTGACCATAATGTAGAGTCTTTCACTCCCACAGAGTCTGAAAGGCATTGCTATTTGTTAGTGTTTATGTCTTTACTGTTCCATCTTACTTTATAATCTCCCATTTTCAGTCACTACCCAGCCAAAGTTTGTTCTCCACAAGGATCAGCCACGATAGGCAATGCCTTGTCTCTCTATGCATTCATATTAGCAATGAAGCTGAAATAAAGCTGGAATAAAAATTTTGCCCTTGATTTAATAGTTCTTAGAAGGAAAAAATACTATAATCATCAAAATAAAGACTTTCCATTTGCTTGAATAGCTTCCTTGCAATGTAACAATTTCAAGTTCCTCAAGAACAGAAACTGAATGAACTTTTTGGTAGTAAAGATTCTGAGTACTAGAATCATTTGACATCAGCATACAATATTCATTTTTTCCGAAGACCAGTTCATTCCAGTGTTAACAAATCTGACATCCAGTTTTTCAAGGAAAAACCCTACAAAGATTTCTCATGGCAAGGTGGGGGCAAGAAAATAATTAAGAAATATTTAAAAGGTACCTTTAGGTCAGATGTGTATTTCTACTTTAATATTGGCTGTCAGCAGGATTAACAAACAAAATAAATTTGAGCTCAACACCTAGATGTTTCCTGGGTCAGTAATTTGCTGGGTGATGCTTGTTGCCTAACTCAGTGAAACTAGCTATTACTTTTGGAAACGGACTTATTTTCTTTAATGTGCTTCATATCGTTTATCTTATTCCCCACAGTAAGCAAATTCAAAACACCACTTAATCTAACTGCCTTAGGAATACATTATAAGATGATTTATTGGACTCGCTGTGATTTTGTTCCACTTCTTCTGGTCTGGCATGTGGACTGTACATCCAGGATGCTGCATACCAAAATTATGCCAAACAGAGGGTTTTTTTAATATACTTTCTTGTGTGTGAGAGCAATTTCTTTGAAAATATAGGTAGATATACTTGGCTTTATGACTGTTCCATTAAGGTTTTTTTTGTTTGGGTTTTTTGAGGTTTTATTTTAATAGCAGAACTCTTTTTCACGTGAGGAATTGCTTAAAAGGTTCCAGAACATTTTCTTTCAAAAGAAAAAAAACAAAACAAAACCATTGTGAGACTGAAGGAAGGAGGTGGAGGGGCTCTGTCATTCTAGTTCCAATGGTTTCATTACAAGCTTTGCGTTTGGTTTTATTTTTATTTTCTTAAAATCCTATTACCTGAGTGGATTATATGAGATTTCGATCTTTCTGTTACTTTTGAAAGTATGCTTTAGCCCTTGTGGTTCTGAAGTAAAGCTTGAAGCCTTGTCCTGAACACTTTGGTGTTCTTATGTTACTTAAGTGAGAAACAAGGACAAAGTAATCAGTTTGGAAAGAAATGATTCACTTTGATACAGAAGTGCTTTGGTCTAATGGTTTCCTACATCTACATACTTTTTCCATTTTTCTGCTCTCTTTTCTTCCCAAATATCTCATTTCGCTTTCCAAACACTAATAACTGGTCACTGCCAACTTGAAGATCTAGACATTTTAACAAATAGTCACTGCTTGTTTCAGATACACCATTTTCAGAAGTTTCCTGCCTGTTTTACAATTATGATTCATAATCACTTTATAAATTGTATTTTCTCCACCTATTTCTTAGTGAAAGATTTTGAATAACAGAGGAAACTGGCTAAATAATACCCCAGTTTTTCAACCTCAGTGGCCTTTTACTTCTGTGTAAATTTCACATGGTAAAATATACTTACCCACATGTACTGTTGCAAGGTCAGACCCTCACCAATGATGATATGCAAACCGCACTCTGCTTGGAGAACTGAGAGCACAAATCAGCATAAAAATATAGAAAAGTACTTCTTTTCCCCTCTAAACCTGTCAAGTCATAGATTCTTCAGACAATACCAGGTATCTAACTAGATGTTGATGAAATTTTTTTATTGGCAGCTTTGTGGGCTTTCATTCAGCAAAAAAGCATCACTTACCTACTGCCGTGTTCAATTCTGGGACGACAGCCTCATCCAGCAGTCACCGCACTCCAGAGATTCCCTTCCTGTGTAGCCTTGGATTGTGGGTTGAAGTCTGCAGTGGGAAGAGTTTGTGAATCATTTGCATCTTAATATTATTGCATTTACAGCCACAGCTTTATACAGCCATGGACCTGATTATTCTAGCATTACAGTTTCTTTAGTTGTGTATCYGTGCATTTGGCAGAGTCAGGCTGAAAAGGTCAGATGCCATTCACACACCTCTTTATAGACATCAAAAGAGATAAGCATTTCTTTTTGGCATGTTACTTTAATTGGTCAGGTTTTGGGAAACAATGCAAGAGCAAGAGATACAGATCTAATTTTCCCCTCAATTCCCACATTGATTCCTTGCTGGAGATAACTGACAATTTTTTTTTTTTTTATTATTTTTTTTTTTTATTTTTTGTCAATGGTAAGGGGACACCTGGTTCTGCTGGACAACATGGTGAAAAAGGAGAGAAGGGTGATCCAGGAAGAGTTAGAATAAAAGGTAAACACACATTTTATCATTAGCCTTTTTGTTTCCTATATAGTGCCTAGGCAATAGTGTGAGAAAACCATATTCATCTACTCTTTAATAAAGTCATTAATTTAGTAAGTTACTGAAGCCTAGAGGTCATGTATATGCAAACTGCTTTTGTGGTACCATCTCATTCATTTTCTTCTTGCTCAACACAAGATCAACACAGGATTTTGTGGTTTTTACTCTTATAGTTGAGCCATGAAACAGTTTTAACAGCTTGTTATTAATGCTAACAAACGACTTTTCATGTCATATGATTGATAATCAGGGTCTGACAGAGGTCTGTATAGCAAAAACTAAGCAGAATACAATTATTGTGAAAGCATGAAGAAATACCATTGTACAGAAGCCACCTCCTGAAGTGTCATATGCCAGTATCCCAGCTGTCCTCTCAACTTAAATCACCAACATTCTTCTTGGGAAAAACTCAGTGTCCCAATGGCTATTCAGATTCCTGCTCCTATTTCTGAAAATTACTCTTGACTAGGCATTGAAGAGAAACAATAGGCCACCAGTTGCACAACTGAAATTCTTGTAATTAAATAGATCAAAACCTCTCCACAGTTATGGTTATGATTTGCAAAAGCAAAAGAAACAGAGAACAACAAATTACAGCAATCTGATGGCAAAGCTTAGTTAGAAATGCTAAAGTAATTATTCAGACAAAAGATTGTCCATCTTACTGTTTGTGAAAAGTTAGCTTAGCTTTGGATGCCTGTGTTTGTTTACAGATGTTGGAGCAGGGCAAAACATTTGCTGTTTATTTGCAAAGGATTTCTTGACACAGCAAAATGAATCTTTGTGTTAGAATAGTTTTATTGTCCTTTATACAAAAATGACATTTTCATAAATATCAGTGCAAGAGAAATCTAGGGGTAAAAAAAGAAAAAAGAAAAAATTAAAAACCTTTTGGGAATATTGATGCAAATATTCTGCATCATATGGCATTGCTATCCTGATTTCACTGAAATCAAGAATAAAATTCTGACTGACTTCAATAGCAAAATGTTTTCACACTGTATATAGTGTGAACAAAAGCCACATTCTTGTGATGCCTGTAAACACGTCTTTTACAGAGAGACCAAGTTGTTCCATGAGGTGTCCAACTACATACTGGCTTCCTAAGCCTAAAATACCTCATTAAGGAAATGTGAATTCAAGAACTGGAAATTATCATACAGATATGATGAATGGTTACTCAGCRTTTACCTGAGCAGAAATAAAAAAACCCCAAAACTTACTGCAAATATTACACTTCATTGTTTTTAAATTGTTTCAAGGAATAAAAGGTGAAAGAGGTCCTACTGGGGTTCCAGGATTTCCAGGCCAAAGAGGTAATGATGGCAGAGATGGGGAACTAGGATTGCCTGGGGAAAAAGGAGCTGAGGTACGTTTGATTTTCTCAGAATTTTTTTCCATTTCAGTTAACATACTGTCTTATGAAAGGGCTAGCTACTGAATGAAAAGTACCATTTTATTGCAAATTCCTAGCACATTAATCACTTTTATCATTTTAAGTTAGCCTAGATCAAAAATCATAGTTTTTATCCATTGAAAAATTATTTCCTTGCAAGCATTACTGTTTATTTTGGTATTCCTGAACATAATTTCTGCATATACTGTGTGCCAATATTATGGGATCAGGAAGAAAAAAACCCCACAAAACTCTACCCTTTGTTGCTATTGCCTTTGAATATTTAAAGTTACTAAGATCATCCATGTAGTCACTTAATTGTGGAAGAGTGGTTTCTCCAGATAATTCTCTAACATGGCTTTTGATAATCAAAGAGAGGAAAGAAGTTAGGTCTTGTTATTTCTTAACAATTTTTTTCTTTTAGGGCGATTCTGGAGTACCGCTGCAGGGTGATAAAGGATTCCCTGGGGTCCCAGGACTTCCTGGGGTAAAAGGACAGATGGGATTGCCTGGTTTGGGGTTTCCTGGCCCTCCAGGAGTCAGAGGTAGCCCTGGAGACTGTGGCGATACTGGTAATGTTGGGCCACCTGGTCCAAAGGGCCAGAAAGGTAATTTTGAATGTTTACATTAAGAACCAAATAACAAAATACATGTTTGGTAGCATCCATTACAGTTTCATATGTATTATATACAGTGCTATTCATTTATAGTGAAAATTAATTTTGGCAAGCTCAGTGGTCACGTGAAATATGGCCACTGAAAGGTACAATACTGTCAGCATTTAGCAGCAGACACTAGTGAGAATATGAATTGCTAGGGGCCTTAAACCTGCAAAGTGCCACTTGCACACTATCAGAGGAATTATTTTCTGGAGTGAAGAGTATTCCCAAGTGTAAAGATTTGCAAGGCAATGCTTTTTTCCTGAAGGAGCAGGAAAATACAACTCATACTTAAGACTTGGTCTGTTTTTTGGTTATAAAAAATCCCTACCAAAATAAAAAATCTACACTGATAGCAATATGTATGAACCAGAAATGTACATCGAATTGAGATGAAAATATCATTTCTTTCTTGCAACAGAGACTATTGTAAAGACAAATTTCTGCAGCAAGTAAAAAAAAAACAAAACAACTTTGTCTTTACAGAATACAACTGTATTACAACAATTTGAATCATTACCAATATTCTATACAAAATAAGTGTCGAGAAAAATATATTTTAAGATTCTCCATCAAACCTTAAGTAATATGGAAGTGACAATATGCATAAACAGTCCCTTCTCTTTACCTTTGCACATCTAGTTGGTTAGTTCCACAGAAATATTACAGTAAATATTCAGACTCCATTTATTCTAAAATCAAATAGGCCAGTTTCTTTCTCCCTCTTGCTTCAGGTGAGACTGTCTGCATTACATTACCATACCCTGGAAATCCAGGTCCCCCAGGTTTTAAAGGTGTTCAAGGTATGTTTACAGATGGGAGTATTTTTGGATTTAATTGAAATGGAGTTTTAAGTTGCTAATTAAAAAAAGAAGCTATCCTAAAAAGATACACTATTCTAGTTTTTCAGCAGATACATGTCTCAAAATGTAAAACTGCAAATACACAGGAATATACTCGTCTAATAGAATCAAGGGCCAGACAGCTGCAGTTTCCATGATCAAAAGTTCTGCAGGCAGCCTCCATAGAAATGACTAAATGAAGGTAGCTTGAAACTCTGTCCTGCCTCAAATAAAATGCTTGAGAGAGTCTGTAAAATGCGCAGATGGCTGGAGTCAGATAAGGCCTAGAATATGTACATCTGGATACTGGGGAAAAAAGGTGTGCAAGGCAAAGATATGCTGCAAGTCTGTAATTTCTAAAACTATATTGCTCATGGCAAGTTGCAATTGAGCCCTAAAATCTGAATACTTATTACCATTACTTTAACTTGTTCAACTTAATTTAAATTCAAAGAACTCATCCAGGAACTGGCAAAATGTTGCTTGTGATCACCTCCAAAACATTTGAAATACTCCAGAAAATCCTGATCAGAACAAATGGAGATACTGGATTTTCAAGCTGCTTAATATGGTATTACACAGCTCCCTGACATCAGTATTGAGGGTGGTAGCTAAAATTTATACAGACATGAAAGAACAGGGATTAGCATATTGAGCTCATCTGCACCATTCCAGAAGCAGCATATAGCACAGGAGAATATAAGAATTTGAGTTGACACCTGTCATTCACTAGGTTAATATTGTTGATGTCCTGTAACATTAAAATGTTATAGGAGATTTTTTTTTTTTTTCTAATTTACTCTGGTGATTTGCAGTCTGCTGTCTATGGATTAGGGAACAAGTCAATTTAGAAAAACAGCAACCATGCATTTGGTTGTGACTTGGGTGGTGGCTCTTGCCCAAAACGTTAGAAGCAGATGAAATCCACTTGTCTTCAAAGTACATGAATTTGCATGGGATAAAGATGCAATACTGTTTCCTTAGATCACACATTTTAGAGCTCTCTCAGTTTTTTACGTATTTTCTTTCTGTTTCCAGGACCAAAGGGTTTAAAAGGACTCCCTGGTCGTCCTGGACCAAATGGCTTTGATGGGCAAAAAGGCCATCGAGGCAGGCCAGGAGCAGGAATCCCTGGGCCAGAAGGTGAATTGTGCTTTTCTTAATATGGGACACCTGCTGGTCAAGCTGTAATGCATATATGCAGGGTAAGGTAGCTACCATGGTAGAATAGAATAGGAAGCACATTTCAACAAAAGCTAAAGGAAGAGGAATCTTTACCAGTTTCCCTTTCTTTCCTCCAGCATTGCAGGTGCTGCAATAACCTAAAGTTCAGTGTCCAGAGAGGAAATATTCTCAGAAAACTGACAACAATTAGTATCATTTTAGCAAAGGGATTGAACTGGACAGGAGTGACAGTACACAAGATAGATGCTGCCCCAAAGAAAACCACTGTCCCTTCCCACAGGAATAATTACCTCCTTCAATCCTCATGTATCATTAGCTGTAAATGAGAAACCTGAAATTTAATGTATGAATTTTTTTTTTTTTTGCAAAGTGATAATTTAATTCTGGTTAAATTTGCATTACAATATTCCACAGTTTTTTTGGGGGAAAAAACCAAACAACTTCTGAATTATGCTCTATTTGAATTTAAAAAATCATATCAACAGGCTTCCGAGGCAAAGCTGGTGATCCTGGTGATGAAGGTGAAAGAGGATCTACAGTTGATGGTAAAAATGGCCCTCCAGGTCCACCTGGCATAGATGGTCAGAAGGGTGTTCCAGGTGATACCACATATGGTCCTCCAGGAATCCCAGGCAACAGGGGACTGCAAGGACCCCCTGGTGCACAAGGAGCAAGGGGTGATCCAGGCATTCCTGGGCTTCGAGGTATGAGCCAGTTTTTATGAAGCATTTCCATGCGTTCAAAGGAGAAAATCTGAGCAAAGTCAGTCCTGATTCAGATAAAACTTACTCTTATCTGGATCCATAATGGTGACTGTGAACAGTACGCCCTATTTGTACATTTACATTTTTACAGTTAAGGTTGATCAGCCACAGAGGAGATCTGTACTGCAGGAAGGGGAAGATGCCTTTACCCAGTCCATGGAGTAACAATGCAGCTTCCTATTCTTAACTACTGTTACTTGCTGCCTATCGGCCATCTGTGCTTAGGGCCTTCTGCTCTGCCACACAGCTAGTCCCTGCCTCAGATTGCTTACTCAAATCTGAAAAGACTGGCAAAAGGTGGGAGAAAACTTAGGGAGGGAGGGGTGAATTTCTTTGCCCAGAGTAATACAATATAATCCTCAATACCTTGGGGCACTACACTCCTCGTATCTGCAGGGGAGTGTTGCTGGTTGCTGCAGATGTCTCCACAGTGCCACTTCCTTCCCACTTCATAGCAGATATTGCTGTTTCCTTTTATAGGTCTTCCTTTTGACCGGCCCTAAGCAGACACACACACCCTTCTGTGCAGGGAACACAGACAGAACTGACCCCAGTGCTGTGTAGCTGGTGCAGGCCAGTGAGGTCCTTCCATTCTGCTCCTACACATCAGAAACTAGCTTTTTGTGCCATAAAGTCATCCTCACCTATAGGCGAGAGTTGAATTCGTATTTGTTCCTTAAAGAAAGAAGCTCTCCACAACAGCCAATTCTAAATTGCATAACAGCATCAGTTTTCACAAACTATGCAAAAACTAGAGGATAAGTAAGATATTATAATAACTGAACATGAAAATTTCAAAATTACAATTAGGAATTCTGAGGGATGGTGAGTAATGGAAGTAAAACATTTTACAATGTTTTTTGTTTCCAGGACAGCCTGGTACCCCAGGATTTCCAGGTGCCAAAGGTTTTAGAGGCCCAGAAGGTGATATAGGAGCACCAGGCTGTCCAGGCTTCCCTGGTCCGCCATGTGACACTGGCTTACCAGGGCCACCAGGACTCAGAGGCATCATGGGCCTGCCAGGACCTCAAGGTACACAACATCCATCAGGTTGCCTCACAGCTCTAAGCTTTGCGCATCTTTTCTAGCAGATTTAATCACATGATTTTTGTGGCTGGCATGACAAATATTTCCATGGGGGCTGCACATTATGTTTTGCACATTTCCTTAAACTCAAGGAATGTATAGTGTGCATCTCAGATGTTTCCCAACTTTCCTTCCTTCCCATACTGTTCCTTAACTGGCCAAATCTCAGTGTGTTCACTGTCAAGTAATAAATGGAAGTTATCTCTTACTCTGTTGTCCTAAGTAACTTAACTGAACTCCTGTCATTACTGTGATACTTTTATCTTCCTTATTCTTAAATGGAACTGTTATTTAGGGAGAGCTAGGAGACATATGTATCAAAAGTATTTATGAATTAGTAGAGATTTTTCACAGGACGCTTCTACTGATACATCTCTCACTAAAGAAATACAAGAAAACAAACATTCCAGGTGAAAAATCTAGGCAGAGCCAGGACTCCAGCATGGTAGCAAAGTTTCCAAGTTATTTTGCCATGTTTGATGATACTCAAATTTATACCAAAACCTATCACTTTCTACTTTTTAGATACAATTGCTGAACCCTTTTCCTGCATTTACATACATAGATTAAAGCTTTTTTTCTCAGGCTTACCAGGCTTTAAAGGTCAGAGGGGAGACAGGGGCCTAGCTGGGCCACCTGGAATCAAAGGTCTTAAAGGCTCTCCTGGCTCACGAGGTCCCCCAGGTCCTCCAGGCTCCCGAGGACTTCCAGGACTTCCAGGCAATAAAGGACCACCTGGTTTCCCAGGACAAACAGGTATGTTAAAGATGCTGCAAACCACCTCATCTATAACTTCTCTTGTAGAGGGAGCTATTTCTACTGCTGTTAAAGCTAGGAAGCACTTTGCACCCTCCTCCCTTTCCAGCTTTGAGAATAAGACCCTGCAGCAGGGTAGAGGAATAACAATAGCATCCTTTGTTCTTTCTCCTATAATAAAAACAAAGGGATGGAAATAGTTCGATGCATTTTGGTGCATCCTGGTGCTTAAGTTGTTTTACAACACTGACATAGTTCCATGTAATATTTCCTGACTATTTGTAGTAGGTTGTTGTTATAATATGCTGTAATAGGAACAATATACTTTTTATTACATCCAGAATATCTCCTTTACTGATGCAGTCTGTGAGTGTATGCTGATGAGTATTTGATTCTTGGAGAAGTAAGGAGGGCAGTCAGCAGAACTGCTATCTTGGACTTCCGGAGGGCAGACTTTGGCCTGTTTAGGAGACGGGTTGACAGAGTCCCTTGGGAGGCAGTCCTGAAGGGCAAAGGAGTCCAGGAAGGCTGGACATTCTTCAAGAAGGAAATCYTAAAGGTGTGGGAGCAGGCCGTCCCCATGTGCCAAAAGACGAGCCGGCAGGGAAGACGACTGGCCTGGCTGAATGGAGAGCTTTGGCTGGAACTCAGGAAAAAAAGGAGAGTTCATGATTTTTGGAAGAAGGGGCAGGCAACTCAGGAGGACTACAAGGATGTCGTGAGGTTATGCAGGGAGAAAATTAGAAGGGCCAAAGCCCAACTAGAACTTAATCTGGCTACTGCAGTAAAAGATAAAAAATGTTTCTATAAATACATCAGCGACAAAAGGAGGGCTAAGGAGAATCTCCATCCTTTATTGGATGGGGGGAAACATAGTGACAATGGATGAGGAAAAGGCTGAGGTACTTAATGCCTTCTTTGCCTCAGTCTTTAACAGTAAGACCAGTTGTTCTCTGGGTACCCAGCCCCCTGAGCTGGAAGACAGGGATGGGGAGCAGAATGAAGCCCCCATAATCCAAGGGGAAATGGTTAGTGACCTGCTACACCTCTTAGACACACACAAGTCTACAGGGCCAGATGGGATCCACCCAAGGGTACTGAGGGAGCTGGCGGAAGTGCTCACCAAGCCACTTTCAATCATTTATCAGCAGTCCTGGCTAACTGGTGAGGTCCCAGTTGACTGCAGGTTAGCAAATGTGACGCCCAYCTACAAGAAGGGCCGGAAGAAGGATCCAGGGAACTACAGGCCTGTCAGTCTGACCTCAGTGCCGGGGAAGGTTATGGAGCAGATCATCTTGAGTGCTATCACACAGCACACACAGGACAACCAGGTGATCAGGCCCAGTCAGCATGGGTTTGTGAAAGGCAGGTCCTGCTTGACTAACCTGACCTCCTTCTATGACAAGGTGACCTGCTTAGTGGATGARGGAAAGGCTGTGGATGTTGTCTACCTRGACTTCAGTAAAGCCTTTGACACCATTTCCCACATTCTCCTGGAGAAACTGGCTGCTCATGGCTTGGACGGGTGTACTCTTTGCTGGGTAAAAAACTGGCTGGCTGGGCCCAAAGAGTTGGGGTGAATGGAGTTAAATCCAGTTGGTGGCCGGTCACAAGTGGTGTTCCCCAGGGCTCCGTTTTGGGGCCAGTTCTGTTTAATACCTTTATCAATGATCTGGACGAGGGGATCGAGTGCACTCTCAGTAAGTTTGCAGATGACACCAAGTTGGGTGGGAGCGTTGATCTGCTTGAGGGAAGGAAGGCTCTACAGAAGGATCTGGACAGGCTGGATCGATGGCCTGAGGCCAACTGCATGAGGTTCAACAAGGCCAAGTGCCGGGTCCTGCACTTCGGCCACAACAACCCCATGCAATGCTACAGGCTTGGGGAAGAGTGGCTGGAAAGCTACCTGTCGGAAAAGGACCTGGGGGTGTTAGTCGACAGCCGGATGAATATGAGCCAGCAGKGTGCCCAGGTGGCCAAGGAGGCCAACAGCATCCTGGCTTGTATCAGAAATAGTGTGGCGAGCAGGAGTAGGGAAGTGATTGTCCCCCTGTACTCGGCAGTGGTGAGGCCCCACCTCGAATACTGTGTTCAGTTTTGGGCCCCTCACTACAAGAAGGACATTAAGGTGCTGGAGCACATCCAAAGAAGGGCAATGAAGCTGGTGAAGGGTGTAGAGCACAAGTCTTAAGAGGAGCAGCTGAGGAAACTGGGGTTGTTTAGCCTGGAGAAAAGGAGTCTCAGGGGACACCTTATTGCTCTCTACAACTACCTGAAAGGAGGTTGTAGCGAGGTGGGTGTCGGTGTCTTCTCCCAAGTAACAAGCAATAGGACAAGAGGAAATGGCCTCAAGTTGTGCCAGGGTAGGTTTAGATTGGATATTAGGAAAAATTTCTTCACCGAAAGGGTTGTCAAGCATTGGACCAGGCTGCCCCGGGAAGTGGTTGAGTCACCATCCCTGGATTTTAAAAGATGTGTAGATGTGGTGCTTAGGGACATGGTTCAGTGGTGGACTTGGCAGTGCTACGTTGATGGTTGGACTTGATGATCTTAAAGGTCTTTTTCAACCTAAACGATTCTATGATTGTATTCTATGATTCTATRAGTAAGTGGAGAAATAGCTTCACATTATGTCTAATACTTATAAAAAATGTGACCTTGGTCCCAAATCATCACTGGCTAATGGGCAAAAGTTCTGAGTAACTATAGCAAAATCCTGTTTTCCTCTGTCTGTCATCTGGACAGTAGGAGTTGTGATTTCCAGTAGCCACATGCAAAATCTGGTGGTGTCTTAGGCTACGCCTAATACAATGCATTGTATTTAAGGTGTGTTGGGGATAACTGCTTGAGTAGTAAGTGTAGCCTAAATCTCCAGGGGGTGGCAGCAGGGAGGGGGAAGATGTTTGCTTTGAGGCAATCTGGATTTCAAGACAAGTTTGATCTTGGCATGAAGCCATGCTCCAACTACTGGTTCTCTAGCTTTGCTGATTTCCTAACGAGTCCTTCTAAACTTCCTGCCTTTTGCTTTATACTCTTCCTTAGAATATGACAGCAACAGCATAGCAGACTGAATATGTAAATAAAGCATTTAATATTACCAGGAAGCAAAGGGATTCAAGGACCCCAAGGATTCCCAGGACTCCCAGGAACACAAGGCCCAATGGGAATCTCTGGTGTAAAAGGTGGAGAAGGAAGAATGGGGCCACCTGGGCCTAGTGGAGAATGTGGGGATATGGGAATAAAAGGTTTGTAAAAATCCATTTCACACTATAGTTATGTTACTGCTATGTTTAGTTTTGTTACTACTGTGTTAGGAATATATTTACTTTTTCTTCTTGTTATAAGGGTATATTCACTTCTATTTTCAGAGATACTAAATACTAAACCCAGTTCTCTCACAAGTGCATAATGAAAAATAACTAAAGAAAAATTAATTCCACTCAGATCAATAGGTGCATTGACCACTAAATCAAACAGAGTAAGATCACTTATTCAAACAAACCTTGAATTTTGTCCTGTACACATCTGAAACTTCAGATTTTTCAAGTTTTCTATCATATTGTCTGTGTTCTTCAATCTATGTAAAACATACAGGAAATAATCTCTCTAAATATTAATATAGGAAAGAGAATAACCATCTCCAAGGTGCAATCACAGACASTAAACTGTGGAGTGGACAATACAATTGCCATCTTTCATATTCCAGACAAGCAGGGAATAATTCTGATTTAACATCACCTGGGTTACTACTGAATTAACTAAAAAGCAAGAGAAGGATAATAAATTCTGTTAGCTGTGAGCCTGTTGAAACAACTGAGAACTGCATTAGTATTTGAAGGCTTTCTCTGTTAGGGAAGTCTTCACTAAAATTAATTTTCAGGACATGTCACTCATGAGGATTTACTTACATTCCATATGTTTGGTTCAAAGGTGAAAGAGGGCCTCCAGGAGACAGTGGCTGCATTAACATCCGTCTTGAGAAAGGACAAAAGGGGGAACCAGGGTTTCCTGGTGAGAACGGATTTAGAGGTGAAAGAGGTAAGTTCATAAAATAAAGCCCTGCATACACACACACTCATCTGATAGAAATCACTGGTATTTTTCACAGGTTTGGACTCATAGCTGCAGTAACATCCAGCAACGTTATTGTGTTTATAAATTCTTAAACTAGCAGGCTAGTTTCTTTGGACAATTACTAAGGCAATACACAAAGTGTGAAAGCACAGCCATATTCAAAATAAGTGTCAAATAATGGCTTGACTATATTGGTCATTCTCTTGTTCTGCAATTAACTTCAGGTGAAAAAGGCAATACCGGTTTCAGAGGCACCCCAGGATTTCCAGGGAAGAATGGTGTCCCAGGACTGCCGGGTGATCATGGTGACACTGGACTGATGGGGTTTCCAGGATCACGGGGTTTCCCAGGACCAAAGGGCTTGAAAGGAATTACAGGTTTTCAAGGACAACCAGGTGACCAGGTAAACAAAGTGGTAGTGAAACGTCCTGGACTTTGCAGTTATCTCCTGCCTCCAAGAAATATGATGAAGGGTATTTCTATTGTACTTACCCATTAGATATTCCTCCTGAGAAGAGACTGTCAGTATAATAGGAAAGGTAAATTCCTTAATGCAACACTTCAACGCTTTGATTACATTTTAGCAGGAACTGTAGTCAGAGTCAACAAAGGGCCTCTACCCTCTCTCCTAGGTGCATGTTGTGATTTTGTTATATTGCCACTTGGTGGAAGACCAGGGTACRCTGCAGTAATTAGGGGGGCAAAAAATGGATGCATAGTCAAGTCTTTAACATTATTCCTAAGAACAGATTGACAAATCACTTACTGCAGATATCATAACATAGCAGCAGCACAAGTATGAAATTAATATATAGCAAGATATGAAGAAGCAGCTATGTGGAGCAGCCAAGCCAATAGACAAGACAAACCAAGTCTTCTGTGCCCATACCGACAACTTGCACCAAACAGAACCCAGGCAAGCAATATTGCTCAAGAACAAATACACAAAACCRCACATATATCACATATGGATATAAGGTAAAATTCTTTACTGGCTTGTATGCTAGGTAGACAGGCAGTGAGATTACATGAAGCATAAAACACAGTTGTGTTTTTGGTAAAGGGACATATCTTTGCTTGGCTTGTCTTTTATTATATTTCTTTGAAGAGATAATCTGTGTTTTGCTGATTATAGGTCATTATTCAAAAGGAAAAATAGAGAAATCTTTACATTTTTACTGTCACATCACAACATTTCTGGTTAATGTTTATAGTAAATTTTGGGTTACATACAAAAATATTTGGTACATTTTTATGGTACCTTTTAAATCAAATTACTCAAGCCATCTGTGGGGAATTTAAGCTGTTCAAGCCAAGAGTTAGCATAAACTATAAAAGCACAAATTCAAAATGATTAGCAAGTCTAATCTACAGTTTCTTTGAAGTGTTAGTGGTCAGTGTTAGACGTGTAATGAAGACAGCATATGCTTTTCTGTTGAGCTTAAGATACAGTTTTGCTATTCCTATTGATTGCTGGTCCGTTGTACCAGTTTAAGAGAACCAAATGCTCTTATACATCATTCCTGGTACACATATCATATGTCAAACATATTTATTTTGTTTTTAAAAAAATCAGGGTGACATTGGCTTACCAGGAATCCCTGGAAATCCAGGACTGACTGGCCCAAAAGGATCTAAAGGTAATGAGTTTATACAGACATGCTTTTGAAAAGAGCAATATTGTTAGGATGTATATGCTCTGATAGATGGCGAGTACTCACTAGAAAAGGGAAATCAGGACATAAGTGAAAATAATTAAAACATTAATGTCATTAAAAACAAGTCTGACTTACCTGAAGGCAAAATTTGCATTTCAGTGTATTCTTTAACAGTTTGTTCCTTTTAAAGTAGTTCTTGCTAATTTAGAAGATAAATTTGTGTCAAATTTCATAGAGTTTAAAAATTCCATCAAACACATGTAAAAATCCACTCTTACAGATCTGTAAAATTTGTCAAATCAAGTAAGAGAAAATGCAGTCATTTACGGTATTACGGTATGGTATTATACAGATATGTAGAATTTTTAAAATATTCCAACATGATTTATAATTTCTTTTATATCACTTATTTTCCAGTGTTTTCTAGGCTATGATTTTTGAATTCTTGGAACCTCTGAAAGTGTAGTCTAACAAATCAGGCAGAGTTCATACCCATGCATGCAAAATTACTCAGTTGAAAAGATCAAGTTTTGCATATTGCTTTTTGCATAGGTAGAGATTACTCTGAAAAATTTATGTATAATATTTAGATTTTTAAAAGTGTTTCAAAGAAATACAAAATGGTGTCATCCATCATATTCCGAATTTCCTTGGAGCAGGATTTCATTATTAATAAATAACGAAATTAAATCATTGCCTGGAAAAAAGCATTAAGGGGCCAGGAGAAATTCTTTTCTCAGTTACATTTTCCATTTCTTCAAAAATTCAAGACCTTCTCAGCTAGGGGATATATTCCCACAAAAAAAATAAAGAACAATACTCAATATAAAGAGAACTTTTATGAAATGTATTGAAAACAAATTTACTGGAAAAGTTACCCTTAAAACTAAAGCAGGAAATAGCCAGTAAAGGTGGGGATTGCTATGGCAGGGGATTTTTAGCAACACTTGAACTTGATATTTCCTCTTAACTCCTCACAGCAAAATCAGACAATGAAGCTGGAGACAGCATGAATAGGTAGGAGAGGTCAGACATTTGTACAGACAGTGTAAGGCAAAATTGCTCGGAATTATTGATTCTGTGATAGACAGGAATTTCAGGACAGACAGAAAGAAGAAGGTGTGCTGGCTTAAAGTCCCCAGCTAGTCCCTAAAAGGTCTTTCCTGAGTAAATAGACTCACGCTGTATTGATTTTGCACATCCTCACAAACCTATGTAAGGAGTTCTCTTCGTTTAATAAAGTGTTATAGGGAATTTATGCAATATCTTTCATTCTCAGTATATGCTGTCAGTATTGGGAAAGTTCCCATAATTTTTGTTTTTGTTTTTGTTTTTGTCATTTGGGAAATTTACATGAATAGTGCCAGGAGTCATACTAAACACAAACTGAGTTGGTACTTCAAGACAAGCTGAGCTGGCAGATAATTTGCATGTGCCAAAGCATTTTTCATTCTGTGTTCTCTCAGTCCCTTTTATAGCTGTTAATATCTATGAGTAAATTATCTGATCTTACAAAATTGTCCAGCTTTGGTTTTGTGGATGAAAAGGATACTTGTATGAAATGAAAGTCATTGTACCTCAACAGGCAAGAGAGGTGACCCAATTCCTCTGCTTGGTACACGTGGTCAAAAAGGGCCTCCCGGAGATCCAGGATTACCAGGTACCTCTGTCTGATTGAAGAAAAAATTGGACTTAAGATCTTATTTTCTCTAAGTTTTGTTAGCGGAGAGGGAGCTCTGCTTCCTGGGCATATTGAGCAATATATAACTATATTTTCTATAGTTATAAACCCAGGGACTGGAGAGGCATCACCATGTGCAATGTGGCTAGCATGAACATAGGAGGTAGAATCTACTGTTGTCTAGTACAGCACCGATGAACATACCAATACTTACCAGAGTAAAACCTGGGTTGGCTGTATCTTGCTAGCCATTTCTGCTCCTTCAGATATCACCAGAGAGATCAGTATAATTCATTGCTAATAAATAGATGTAAGGATCTGAAGTATTTGAATAAAATTATTCTTCTAGTCAAGAAACCCCTTACTGAACTTTTATATTTTTAAATTTATCATGAGATGAAGAATGGGCAACTTTAAACAAATAAATGCTAGATTATTTTTTTTCTTTAAGGACTCTGTGGATTCCCCGGAGAGAAGGGTTCACCAGGTATCCAAGGGCAACCTGGAAGACCAGGATCCAAGGGTGACCCTGGATACCCAGGAATACCTGGATTTCCAGGTAATGCCAAAGTAAAAAATAGTGCCATGTAACAGCTCAAAAGAGATATGGAACAGGAAAATGCAGCTGAGGAGGCACCTCTGTGGAGGAGGCTAGAGAAATCAGAGATCATATGAAGGCATGTATTGAAAGCTATTTCAGTACCTATAGACGGCAGCAATAGTCGGCTCAGAGTCTCAGAGAGCAAGATCCATCAATTCTTCATACATTCCCATACACTTTCAGGTACCTCTGATTAACGCAGGGTGCTGCATAGCATAAAAAAAAAAAAAAAAATCAACAGTTTAATAGATTTGCATATTCACAGATTTTTTTTCCACTCTCAGGAGCTACAGGTCCTCAGGGCTTGCCAGGAGAACCTGGAGAAAAAGGGAAACATGGAATTTTGGGACCTCCAGGATTGCAAGGGTTAGCTGGATCCCAAGGCAGAAAAGGTAAACAGTATACAGTGCAGTTCTACTGGCAAGGTAATGGCACCAGGCATAAATACCTTTTTAGCAGTGAAAATGGAAAAGGCCTAACTGTGAGCATGATTTTGATTCTGTATTCTCTTAAACTACTAGAAGAATTAAGCCAGTTCCCATCACCTTTGAAAAGTAATATAAATGCTACCTCGGAAAATTGGGCTACAATCTAAAATGAGCGAGGAAGAAGGTAGAAACAGATTCTGGCTCAGCTGATGTAACTGATAGCAGAAGTTAAGGAAAGAAAAAGGAGTTTGCAGTAATTCAGATGTTTCACTTCAATTATGCTGTGTTCTACCTTTTCACCATGGAGTGCCACTGTTACTCTACAAAAACAGCAAACTGCTATGGACAGTTTTGTCTTACAAATCTGTTTTAACAAATTGTCATAAGGTAACTTGGGTTGGTTTTTGTTGTTGGTTTTTTTGTTGTTTTGTTTTCTCMAAAAACTGATTTTTGGTGGATTTAACATAGAAATTTTTCCTCCAAATCCTAATTTACATTTCTCACAATGATTGTTATGTTTAGATTGGACAGCAGTTCATCTATACAGTTGTTTTTGTTGGAGAACATTATCAACTTTTACTATACTCAGAATGATATATTAAAATTATAAGTTACATTAATACTTCATAAAGAAAGGTAATCAACTATATACTTTGTATCCTCTCTCTGTTATAGCGTGCTTCATAACCAGTTCCTGGACACGAAGAATAGTATTAGTGACCCATATACAGAAATCAGAGTAAAGTAACACTTGGGGCTATGATAAATGGTTAGAGAGGACAATAGATTCACTTTTTCAAATTCAGCCTAAGGAAAAATTGAAAAAGTTTCTTATAAACTGCTGAAAATTTAAATGAAAAATGGAAACCATTTATGATTGCTTGTAGTAAATAAGTGGTGCTGATTTAAACTGTCATGACAGATTCCTTGCTGGTGCATAATCTGCAAGAGAACATTCCATTGTTGCAAACAATATTTGCTGTAACAAAGGCAGAGATCTGCAGTGACAGGGATGTCTAAATTGAGAGGGGTCAAAAAAAAAAAAAAAACCAACATTCTTCTGCTGAAAACTTCTTAGTAGCAGATGGAATCTTTCCTTCTTGTCATAAGTGGTAAGACACTTTTCTGTATTGTGCAGAAGTTATCCCAAGTCCTGCACAGGAAACGTAACAAATTAACACACGTGCTGCAGAGGGAAAAGTTCAGTTCCAAATGGCAATTCATTAGAGACCAAGTTGCCTGCGAAGCCTTAGGATTCTATGTATTGCCAGCATAGTTGAAAAGAAGGTTAACACCTCTGAAATTATACCCCGTAATGAAAACTGAATGGAATTTGTATTCCAATTCAATTGGAGAATATAGATCTTAACGCCATTTTCAATAAATATTGTTGCTAGCGTTAGAAGTGAAATGGTTAATTGGCTGTTCATAACTAGTACACGGCCTTGTTAGTCTAATTGCTTCTCATTTACATTACATCTTGTGCCTGAAGAATTTTCAGATTAAAAAAAAAAAATCAGTTAAACAGCATCTACCAAAGCATAATCACATTTTCTTTATTACAGAGATAGTTTTACTAGTTAAGGGCTTAGTCTGGCAAGCCTTACTTGTGTGAGTAATCCTTGATGAAGCAAGTAATATTATGAACATCAGCAGAATTACTTGTGTGAGTAGAAGCTGAATTGGGCTATAAAATACAGAAACAGTGGTTCATACATAGGTCAGCCAATTCAGCTGTACCTAGAAATATGGGACTATAGCAATCCAAAAATCTAGAATTACAAGTGCTGATATTATAATGGATTGTTGGCAAATGTGTCAGAAATTCCCTGGAAAGCAAGTAAACCAAGCCATCAATCTTGACTGAGTGAGCTAAAGATCAAAAAAGTTTTAAATGGTGACCTGGGTGCCAAGAATAGTTAGGAGTTCATAATAATTTTAAAATACCACTGTTAAATTCCCCAAATTGTCATGCAACTCTTACATAAATCTGAAAACAGCAACATGCCCAAAGCACAAGCAGGCTACAGAAAGCAGCACTGAAACTTAGAATGTCATGAAAAGTTAGAGAGCAGTTAATTAAGGGCATAGAAGATATTACAGGTTGGATTACTAGTATCCCATATTATAAAGGGGATTACATAGAGAGTATATTATCAATGTCTTGCAGGTTTTCAAACAATCTTCTGGATTTAAAATTTTTCCAGACTGGTGTTTGCTACAGGCTGGATTTTTTTTTTCCTTTCTTTTCATTCCTTTGTTAAATTTTAACTAAAATAATTCAACAGTTTCTGAGAACAAAGCTATAGGATTATTATTTTTGGTGTGTCTGTTAAAGAACTCTAGTGCCCTTTTATTTTTCCTTTCTCAGATGACCCATTTTTGAACTAGAGACCTTTAAATTTGGCAGGTGAAGCAGTTGATGAAGGGCATTTGTGTTGCTGTTCCTACAGCAATTTGTCCCTGCCAAATTCGACCAGCTTATAAAATTTTAAAAAATATATCCATTCATATGTGCTTAAGTAGAGCAATAAATTCTCCGATGATTCATGCTCTGTATATACAGCAGATTTGCGTGCTGCCGGACATGCTGGGATCAAGCACAGACAACCTACATCTTCTATGCCAGAAAGTAGCTAGAAAGGGAAAAGGAGACAGACAGAAAGATAATCCAGACTTGTGGAAAAAAACCACTGCAACTGGACTGGGAATCCTACATGGCAGGGAGAGGAACTGGTGGGGAAGGAAATTAGGCAGAGATAAGCAGCAAAGGTGGAAGAGAGACAGGAATAGGCACTGACAGTATTGTTGAACTTCTTGATGATTGGTGTTCACTCTAATCTGTCCCTCTCTGGAGCAAGAAAACATCCAAAGTCTATTCCTCTGTCTGAAACCTCTTTGAAACCTGTTACCAAATGACCCATCAGTTTTGCCAAATCTGTTCCTATCACCAGGTGATAGGCTGCCGTCTGCATTTAATAAGTGTACATCTTCACATTTGATACTTCATCTATACAACTTAGGAAACTATAAAATGCTAATGATGTGGAGATATTTTTACTCTCCACTGCAAACAACAAACACAATCTCAGATTAGTTCAACTTTAAAAAAAAGGGATAAAAAAACACCATCTATGTTTTTACTTACTGTGTTTTAGCAATCTTCAAAAAAGCACAGATTATAAAGCAAAAGTTGTATCGGACTACCATGAACACTCAGCCTGTGATCTGGTCATCTAGTGAACATCACTAGTGACAAAGCTACTCTATACTATCACATGTCAGCATAGGTCTCAATTACAGACTTGTTGTCTTCAAAGACTTTGTGCTGTTCAGTTTAAAGAATTTTTATAATAGTGTGATGCAAAAAGCATAGTTTTGTGTGTGAAATCTGCAGGACCATGGAAAAGAAGGCAGGTGAAAATTTAGCTTCTTTCTAGTGCAGCTAGATTAAATTGCACTTACACTTGGAACAGAAGCTGTAAAGAAGTTCCAGCTTTACAGTTATTTTAGGTAGTGTCTGCATCCCAGTCACCTAGTCATGTAGTGATAACACAGCTAACTTTGGACTGGTTAATCACATGTAGCAGTAGTAGTCTGGCCACAGGCATGAGGTTCCTTATAGGGTAAATTAGCCCATACTGAGCTTCCTGCTGCTAGCTGCAGTACAGAAATACCTAAAGGATTAAAAGGTATGTTTTCTGATTGCTTTGATGTGAAACTGTATTATGATTGCTATTTTCAGATTTTTCACATTTTCTGTTCCAAAAAGACTGCACTCAGGTGCAATGTGATGTCATCTTCAGTTGCCAATAAGAATCAAATTCAGCAAATACCCTGTCTTGATCCAGAATGTGTTGTCAGAAAAAAAATGGCATAATTTTTAATTGTGACTTCAAAGGATTATCGTGGCACCCAGTCATGCCTGTAATACCTCACAGGTCTTCCTGGACTGCCCGGACTGGATGGCTTGGATGGACTAAAAGGTCAAAAAGGTTCTGCAGGAGCTCCAGGTAAAGAAGGGAAATAGCTGTGTGGAACAGAAAATCTTCTCTTAAATGACTGAATGTGCAAGGAATGATGCACGTTATTTTGATATTTGCCTTGCCCAGAAGATATCATTAAGGCTCAAACTAAACTTTCAAACAGAATCTAAAGTATGCCTAATGACAYACCTGCAGTTATTTGTGGGGAAAATTTTAAAACTTCCATTACTCATATAGTTTTGTTGGAACCTTTCAAGGCTGTTTATAAAATGAAAATGTTCAGTGCAGATGATTCAAAGTAGAGCCAAGTCTCCAGGTTTTTTATATGTAAAAGATAAAACTAACAAATTAAAAGGAGACTTATGAAATCCCAGCCCCATTAAAGTCCATGTGAGTTGTGCCACAAACTTAAGAGGAACCTGGATTTCACTCACGCTGATCTATTTGCAACTTTCAAAAGGTGCTTTTGAAGCAGTATTAAAAAACAGTGCTCACCATCTATCTAGAGATTACAAATTTATGCTGATAGAAAATTAAATTTAGGACAATCAGTTTACATTTCAAGTAACAGACAATAATGACACCATATAAAATAACCCCTGAAGAAGAGCATTAAAGCAAAGAGATTACTTTCTTTGAAAGAGATGAATTAGGGCCAGATTCAACAAAACTCTATCCAGCTTCCAAGAGAGAACCAGAAAAATAGCACTAGGCAACCCTTGCAAGGAGGAACATCTGCAGCTGGTATTTCTATTCTGCACATCTGTATTTGTACTCACTGTAAGCTTTACGTACATAATTGTTCTCCTATAAAGGTCAAAGTGAAACAGGGCCCCCAGGATACTCAGGAGAACTTGGACCAAAAGGAGACAGAGGTGAACCTGGATGGCCTGGTATTTCTATTCCAGGCCCCCCTGGAGAAAGGGGATTCCCAGGATTCCCAGGTAAGAAGGGGTTTTCTCCTTAGTGGTGCCCTGCAGAGTTGAAATGAAGCTCATACAGGCTCTTCCCCTGGTTAGTATGAACATTAACACATACCCAGAAGATTCTCTCCCTAAAAACATTTCTGTTGCAATAACATGCTGATGTTTCCTGAGTAGATGGAAAGACCCCAGTATTTCTTGTTTATTATGTTACAGGAGAGAAAAGAATGAGAATAGAAAATGATGGGCTTGGACAGACTCAGGGAACTGCTAGGTGGAGTTGCCTCTTGGGAAGAAATTCCTGAAGAAAAAGAGTGCAGGAGATCTGGTAGTCAYAGAAATATAGTAAATTTATCAACTATTCTGATGTAAATGCAAGATGGAACTGTATCACAGGATTGCTATGATTATTTAAGAGCCTTGGTGATACAGGAATTGCATAGAAATAGGAAGAAGCAAGTGTTTGAGGAAGGGCCACTAAGAAGGTTAAAAGAGATTGGAGCATCTGTCATATGAGGAGAGGCTAAGGGAGTGGGAATTGCTTAGCCTCCAGAAGAGAAGGCTTGGGGGATTTTATCAATGTGTTTAAGCACCTGATGGGAAGGACATGGAGACAGATTCTTCATAGTGGTATCCAGTGACAGGACAAGAGGCAATGGGCACAAACTGACGTACAGGAAATTTTACTTAAATATAAGGAAAAGTTTTGTYTTTCCTGTGAGGGTAATTGAATATGGGAACAGGTTGCCCAGAGAAGTTATGAAGTGTCCATCCTTGGAGATACTCAAAACCCAGCTGGACAGAGTCCTAGGCAACTTGCTCTAGCTGACCCTGCTTTGAGGAGAGGGTTGGACTAGAAAGTCTCCAGAGGCCCATTCAAGCCTCAGCAATTCTGTGATTAGAAGTTACATTAGCTTTACTCTACCAAACCTTGCCACAGTGTCACATAACACACAGAGGAAAAGTAGCAGAGGTGAATTCTGGTGAGGTGAATTATTCTAAGATGAAGACGCAGTCATTTTTCTCAATTCAGTTACTAGTTCATGAACTGAGGGAGTCAACAGAATGGTGCTGTTGAGGAAAAAAAGAGAAAAGGTTTCATTCTAAGATGTATTAACACTGCTTGATATAGGATGGGCAAGGCCTCCCATGGTATACTGTGTCCAGCTTTGACAAATTAGTGAGAACTCACTAGAGAGTAAATGGAAGGAGGGGGTCGAAAACAAGACTGAAGAAACTAGATTTGGTTTTTTGTAGAAAAGAGAAGGCAACAGAGTGCAACACACGTACTAACAAGCTGCAACTATTCAAAAGTGTTCTGCAGAGGATGGTAACCTGTAGCTCTTCCTGCCTGTCACATTAAGGGCACTAATGTCTTATTTTGCAAAAATCCAGATTACAAAAAAATACATTTAAGGCTAGTAAGTTCATCTTGTTCACTGAGGTTTTTAGGAAACAGCTGAACTCACTTTTGCTAGGAACAATCTGTGAATACTTATCCTGTCCCAGGCAGAATGATTTCATAATCCCCACTTGTCTTACATTTTTACCATTTCTCCCATTGTTAGAATTCAGGAGAAGGTGGCTATTTGTGGCAATATGCCAATGTGTGATGATGCATTCTTTAGTTTAAGTGGATTTTATGGAAAGAATTAAAAATTTTAAAAAGATAACAAATATTTTCACTTCTACAAGATGTCTTCATTAGCCTTATCACTGGTATGTTCAGTATACAAGTGAGAGCATACATTACCTCCATGACTTCACATGTCAGCATTCTTTTAGTTAGTAACTTATTTCTGTAATCTGAAAAAAAACTCAGATTTTTTTTTTCTTTTTTTTTGTAAAATGTGATCCCTTAGGTAGAAGAGGACCTGTTGGACCCACTGGACCTATGGGAAGATCTCCTGATAGTGCTTCTCCTGGTCCTCCAGGTGATCAAGGACCACCTGGTTTAGATGGCATCAGAGGTATTAACACCAAAAATACCAAATTTTATCATGTAAAAAGCCCCTGAGGCTACTAGGAGTCACTGGGTTACTGTCTGTGGGACAACATATGAAAGTGCATAGGGAACAAAGAAACCAATCAGTACCTCACTGAATACACAGCGAAGTGAACACTGGATGGATCACCAGAGCAAGGATAAAATACAGATCTCCAGATTCAGTTTTCTGGCCTGTATGGTAATTCTGTACAAGTTCTGCTGCTACAACGTATCTCAATTTCCACAGAAGCAAATAGAAATAAGATTACTGGCCTCTCTTCCTAGCAAGAAGGACAAAACACATTGTCCAGAAGCCTGCCATTGTTGGTAAACCCACAAAAAGCTTTCCAGTCTAAATCCAGCCCTGGGAAAGCTAAAGCTGGCAACTCTTTTGTAAGCATTTATGTAGACCTCACTTCTGTTACAAGCAGGGGTTGCCAAGGGATCCCATCAGTTCCTATAGATTCTGGTCCTCAAATGGAGCTCTTTCAAGTTGTTCTGACCCCTTACATTAAGTATTATCTGAACCCTTCCTTACCCAGTACGAAGACTTACTTCCTATTGGGAAATAGGGGATGGAGATTGGAAGGGTAAGCAACACTATAATAAATACAGAGAATCAGTGTCTCAGTGCATGTAACATGCCGCCTTTTGGTGCACAGAATCTACATAGTTTTGGGAGCTATTCCTATTATTGTCTTCCTTACAATGCCTTGGACAAAGGCTAATGCTAATATTTCCAAAAACACACAAGGGCTATTCTATGTCCCAGGGAAAAAAACAAAAGCAAAAAACCTAACGGAAGATGGCTATTTTTAGATGTTTATACTTTGTGCATATATTAAGAATAAAGTTCTTTTACCATAGGTCAGCCTGGGAATCCTGGTCCTCCTGGAGAGACTATCTTTGTGCGAGGAGATCCAGGTGATATCGGTATTCGAGGGGCACCAGGTAATCCTGGGCAGCGAGGGCAACAAGGAGCCAGAGGTCTTCCAGGGAACCAAGGAAGAGGAGGCCCAAAGGGTATGATCTGAGATGTTTTTAACTAATGTGTGCACTTATGCCCAGCCCTATGCAACTGAGCCTTGTGCACAGGGGATTGCCATTGAAGACTGAGCCAGACAGAAGGGGTACGCTGGACATTTCATAGCTCTGCCCTGTTACCTACAGATAAGATAGGGCTGGGGTAGAAGGTCAGAGTAGAGCCAGGTTCACATGCACTGCTTCCAACAACTTGTTGGAAGACTCCCCTACCAACCTGAGAATGAGGCAGTAAAACTTTTGAGTCTGCCAGATAAAGCAAACCTTGACCTCTTTGCAGGGGTCTTGAGAAACTRTGGAAGATGCAGATGTGTTTGAACTAACAGAGAGTCTCACATCTGCGCCATATCAATAGCTTTGGGCTTTCAACAGATTTTTTTAGTTTGAAAAGAGGGATCTAGATACTCTGCTTCTTCCACACTGTAGAGAAGTCCTGTCTGCACCAATCCCTTCCAATCTCTACAAAAAGAAAAGTCATAAATTTTAATTCAGTTCAAGACCAGGGAGAGAAGAGGAAAATGTCATTTCTTTCTAGGACATAACAGAGTTGAGCTGTCCCAAGCATTTTTTGCTACTCAAGCAGCCAGACTTCATCTTATTTATGTGTTCACCTTCTCAGAATGCAACCACATGTAACTGCACAACTGTTTTCTTTCCAGGTCCTATGGGAATCCATGGCCCACAGGGTCCACCTGGTGCTATAGGACAACCAGGAGACCAAGGTTTTCAAGGAAAACCTGGTCCCAAAGGTCCCACAGGTACTTATGAACCTGTTGCTCGTTGTCACTCAATCGTAACCGTGATCTTTCTACTCCTATATAATCTTACTAATGTTTACTTGCATACAGACAATTTAAACAACCTCAGAAAAAAAACAACTTAATTGATTTCTCATTTGAGTTGTGTAAAAATTTCTGAAATATGTATTTGTTTCTAATGTCACCTCATGTAAGTGATTTCAGTTCTCATTCCATTCTTTACTCTAATTTACATGCCTGAAACTTGTTTCCACCTGCACCACAATGGCTGCAATCTGCTTTCCATTTTTCAAATCGTTCAGGTTTCATAGGTAAGTTTATGACTATTGATTATTGTTCTTTTCATGTGGGCTTCCTTCTGTATAGATACATTCCACTCTTATTAGAAGGTATGCTTGGCTTGGCTGCTAAGATTAGTAGATACTGCTACAACAACATAGTTCTAGATTTTTCACATAAATAGCTAGCACTTCCAAGCAGACCAATATCATGATAATGCTACATTGAGAAGTCTCATGCTATGATGTCAATTAGACTTGTAAAACACACTTCTTTCAAATTATCATTTTGTTTTTTGGTTGTCACACAAGATGCTTTCTAACCAAAAACTTAGCAAAAGCTTGAATCCTAACACTGGATTACTATAAACACTGAACTCTTAATCTGACTAAATTGATCAGATTCTGATTTTGTTCCAAAATGCAAATAGCCAATAGCTCCCAGTAACTTTCAATACATAAAATGTGGCCATTCTTTATTTTTTATTATAATAATTATTTTAAATAGATATTGTGGGTTTGCTTCTTTGGCCTGCTTATTGATGGTTTTGCAGCCACAGAATAGGCAAAGTACTGTAAATCTTCACATGTGCTAAGGTGTTTGTGCTGAAGTTGGGTAGACTTTAGGCTTTAACTCAAATGAGTTTGGGGCACATTAAAGACAGAAACTGTACACCAAATATTTGAAACATATCAGCTGGCAGACACTTGCTAACACATGCTTGCCATGCTGTTAAATGCTGTGCGAAAAGACTAAGAGTAAAATTAAAAGCAGTGAGACTCAATAATTCAAGATTTTAAAATACTTAAAGTATACACTTGAATACCAAAACCAGCTAACAGTTATGTTGATTTTTCACATGGGAGCTATTAAAAAATCTTCTGTCTAATTTACTTTCCTATTACACATTCCAGGTGACCCTGGTGAACCAGGAAAAATAGATGATTCATGCCCTACAATCCCAGGGCCTCCTGGGGAAGAAGGGCAAAGAGGAGATGATGGCTCTGTAGGATTACCAGGGCCAACAGGCCACCCTGGACCCCAAGGTAAGCTTGTGTTTTGAAAGCTTGGATGTCTGTTTTAGCCATTTAGACAACAAATTGAAAAGGGTCAGAGTGTCAGTGTTACTTCTCTATGTTTTACCCTGTCTCTTCCCCTTAAACACTTACTAACAGTCTCCAGAAACATGTAGTGGGCTGGTTAATGTTGAGGGTGATGGATCAATACAGCTGAACCAGGCTGCTTGAGCCTGCCTGCACTGCATTCCCTTTTCCTAGGGCAGGGACGGCAAAAGAATCAGGCACTGTTGAGAAAAGAGTTCTTCAAAAGGTATTTTTCCTTTTTACCAACAAATGAAAAAGCAATGCCTCAAACCACTCCTATGATTTAGTCAGGTTATATTTGGGGGATGTTAAAAATATACCTGCTTTAAAATTTAGCAATAATGAATCACAAAGCTCTGCTAACCGAAGTCGTAAAAGAACACTGAAGTCAGAGAGGCGACTACGATAGCACTTTTTATCTGCTAGAACATGAAAAAGTTACCACAAAAGAAAACTGACCAAAGAGATCTTGAAAAGAAGTGATGAAAGACTGAAACATTCTTCTGATAGATAAAAAGAAAACAAGGGTGATGCTGGTACTGGTGATTCCAGCAGAGTGGCCATCTTCATAGAAATACAGTGTAGCATGTCTGTGTAGTGTCTTCAGCTTAGGTTGTGTCTAAATGGGGTGTCTTTATTTTAGATAGTGGAATCCCTCATGTGGTTTTAGATATTTCCTACTGGGGAAACCGAAGTTTGTTGTGGTGGCTACACTGGACATCCAATGTCTCCAGAGACAAAATCCATTATTTTCTCCCAGGAGATTCCCCACAGTAGTCATTCCCCTCATGAAAGTGAACACAAGGCAATTTTCAGTGAACTATCTAGTTTTACATATCTTAATTGATTTGCCAACTAAAAGGTGTTTCTGGGGTTGAATTGTTGTGTTTCCATTATATACATCATTAAAACAGTTTCTGTAAAACCAGATGATACAATGATACATACTCGCACTGGTTTTATGAAAGAAACAGTTAGTAATGCTTTTCCTTTCATTAAGATAGAAGAATTCCAATTTTCTCCTGGCTTGAAAGGCAAACTGGAGGTTTTACTGGCAGAAGCAATGCTTATTACTAAAACTTCAGTGTACTTGAGCTTTGGCAAAATAACTGTGCAACCAACATTGAAAAGCTGTTAAATTGTTTTGACTGGTTTAGATTTTCTTAATGAATCTAGTAAAAAGTTAACATGGGGAAATTTTGGATGTTGTGAGACAGCCTTGAATTACTCAGTCTGCAGGTTAAATAGCAAAATTTGCAAGGAATGAAACACACACCATTAATGAGAAACAACTGTGGTGCTAGAGAAACATACTCATCTGAAAACTGTTTTTTACCAAAAGAGGAAAAACACTTCTGAGTGCAATAACCTGGCAAGTGTAACTTCGTTCAATTCAGATTATGTTTAAAGTAGCCAGTGAACAGGACCATCACTATAAGTGCCCTGCATATGAGACGTATCTTTTACTGTCATGGCCACACGTCGTTATCTGCTAATGTATAAAAATGCATGTACATATGAGAAATATAAAAAGGTGAGGCCATCAGGAGCCTAAAAATGTCTTTACCCTTCCCCACTGGATGTAGTCCAATTCTGCAGTCCCTCCCTGTTCTGTAAGTACTCTCATACATGCATTACTTCACAGTAAGTTCAGTACATGTTTAAAGACTTTGCTGACATGAGTCCTAAAAGATGAAGGCCTGCCATAGGATGAGTTATATAACTTATTAGACAGTACAGACACTGATGACAATTCTGCAAGAGGCTTGTCATGATAATGTTAGTGCTTCGATTTCAACTGTAAATCACACAAGTTCTGTAGAGAAGACAAAACCTTATCAGCAGTTGCTGTTACTAAAGTCGTGCCTCTGAGCTACTACTGTGGTCACAAGGTGAATAAGTTGTAAAGAGAATTCCCAGCAGAAAGCAGTTCTGCACCTCTCTGTCCTGAAGCGTCATTTCTTGGTGGTGTCAGTTCTGCTGACTGGCCCTTTGCATGCTCTGTATGTTTGGACAATGTATAACCTTTAAATGCAGCCATATGAAGGGAAAGTGCATACTTTGTATTTATCTAGGAAGAAAAGGTGAAGAAGGGTCATGTGGCCTGCCAGGTCAAGATGGCTTACCTGGGGCACCTGGACCACCAGGTGACCAAGGGAATATAGGAGAGCAAGGATATGCTGGGCCACAAGGTAAGAATGGAACATGACTTTTAGGGGAGAGATGTGTGAGATGATGTATAGACTAAGTTTTCTCTCTACTCCCCCAATTCACACATGGATACATCTGCCTCTAGCCTGAGATACCATGACACTTTCCCCCTCTCAGTTCAAGCACTGATAGTGACATTTGTGAATGATTGCATAACACATAAAAAGACCTATCAGAAGAAAATTTATCTCAGCATCCATTATTAACCAGAAAGGCAATTAACCACACATGCTTAAACACCATATATCAATAGATATGCATTTCTGAGTCAGGGCTAATGGTGCAACTGTCTGTGAGTAATTAAAATTGTATTTTAACTGTGACTGCTGCTTAATAAATTAATGGTTTAATACATATGTGAGGAAAGGGCATCGACTGTTACTGCAGGGATTCAAATTCAGTCCAGACATGTCATCCTGGTGAGTAAGTCTGTGTAATCACTGCCCACCTCAGTGGCAATGCCCCTCAGTTCATTTCTTAATCCATACAGCACAGGACAGAGGCACAATAGAAAAGCCAACTGTCAAGCATTCAGTGGCAATCTAGTTCATTTCTCTCCCATAAGAAGGATAACATGAGTCTACTGGTGTCTTTATGGCCCATGACAACCTGTGAAGTTATATTATATTCAGTCAGGAACCCCTTACTGAACACTTAAATATAGTAAAAGATAAAAGTTCACACTAGCTATGTGTTCATACAAGTAAATTTCTTTTACCTTTTCTCCTGTGTATAAGGTCCACCTGGTCAGACTGGTATCCCAGGACCACCAGGCCCCCATATTAGATCTGCAAGTGGATTTTTGCTCATCCTTCACAGTCAGTCAGACAGAGAACCACTCTGTCCACAGGGGATGCCAAAATTATGGACTGGCTATAGTCTGCTGTACCTGGAAGGACAAGAGAAAGCTCATAATCAAGATCTTGGTATGTATTATAGTACATAATTGCTTTCCAGTTAAGGTCTAATATGGTGTGATCTATACAATGAAAGACAAGTCAAATGGAGCACGCTATAGAATCATCAATTACTTATTTTCTACAGACTCAAAACTAATTTACACTGATTATAATGAACTTGGTTCCACTGCCCTATTATGTGACCCATTTAAAATGGCTTTCTGCTGCTATGCAGTTGATTGAAAAAAGTATTTCTACCTCTAAGTAATTTTGCATAGAGGTTGGAGAGATGAGTGGTTTATTTCACTCATCCTGGCTAGTCATTTTGGCCTGTCTTTGAACTCACTGGAGAGATTTTCCTAGATCAGGAATCTCATTTGGGCACTCTGAAATAACTCCCTAGAAGATCTGTTCCTTTTTACTGTAGAAACAGCTTGGGAAAAAGAGCTGGTTAAGTTAGGTGGTTACAGTCAGGTAGTATAAATAAGCTTTACAAATAAAATTATGCATCGTGTACAGCAGAATTGTGTGCTTTTAAGAGTCAGAAGCTAATATTTTTTGGAAAAGACAGAGCCAAATTTCTCCCAAAGACAGCTCCTTTTGGTGTCTTGGGTCATTTCTTCTACGTCTTCTACAATTCTGACTAAAATTAGCTGTCTAAATAAGCAGCTGACTTGCAGCCTGAGAAACTGATTGGTGGCAATTTGCACAGAAGAAATTTCCTAAATTCTTGTTGACTTGTTATACAAGAGGCAGAGAAGTCTCCAAGGAGGAAAGATCAAGGACCTAATAAGCTGGACAAAAAAGAAGTGTTTAAAAGAGCAATAAGAAGAGATATTTTTAGTACAGCAGTGTTGTTTTGAAATGTTTTCACTATTGTGTGTTTGGCATTCCCCAGGAGAGCCAGTTGGTAACAGAATGCCTTCTAACAGCAGTGAAAGTAAGATTCAAAGAAAATAAAGTCCTCGTTTCCTGTGAGCAGTGTGTTCTTTTTGCAGGCATTTTCCTTACTCAGGCTACTCCAGATCCTTTATTAGTACTGGAATGGAGTATTATCAGTGATAAACAAAACTCGCTTCTGTAAAGAAGGCATTAGGGTTTTGGGGCATTACAGAAACAATACATCACACACAAAGTTCAAGGCAGAACATAAATGCAGTGATTATTACTGTTAACTAAATAGATCATCATGAAACTGTTCTAAATTCAGTTCTGGAAGAAGAACTTCACCTCTGAAGTATGTTGAAGCATGCACTAGTCACTTCTTAATTCCCACTGATGTCTGCCTGATGAGAATTTTGCAGGATTGGCTCTGCAAAATCCCTCAATCCTTTTATTTCACTTTGAGAGTCTGTGAAAGCTTTCTGGAAGGCAGTAGAACAGCTGCTGAGATTTCAGCTTAATGCACTGGTAGCAACGGCTTGTCATACTTTACAAAAATTTTCTATTTATCAGCATTGGCATTTGGTTTCTCACTGCTCCTAATGAGTTTGTAAATAGCTAATCTCTCTTTAAACCAGCCGCCACCTCTTGCCTAATTTATTTTTCAGCGTTGGCACAGCTAAGAAATTTGTTATCATAACTGTTTCCAATGGTGACAAACTACATCATGTTTAAATACTGGATTGTGACACAATTAAATACTATTGGTCAAAGGAAGATACTTACTGATAAAAAAAGTTTGTTTTCAATATAACTAGCCATTTTGGTAAAGAGCCTGGGAGGTTTAAGATCTGTGAATTACATAACTCCTGTTAAGATATATAGTTTTGTGGCAACATTGGCCAGAATACTATTTTCAACGAGAAAGAAGTGGAGTAATTTTCATCATTTGTTATTATTTTCAGGTCTGGCAGGATCTTGTCTTCCTGTGTTTAATACCATGCCCTTTGCTTACTGTAATATCAACCAAGTTTGTTACTATGCCAGTCGAAATGATAAGTCTTACTGGTTGTCAAGTGCTGCTCCTTTACCAATGACGCCACTCTCTGAAGAAGAAATACAACCATATATAAGCAGATGTGCTGTATGTGAGGCCCCAGCCCAAGCGGTAGCAGTTCACAGCCAAGATCAGTCAATTCCTCCCTGCCCAGTGAACTGGAGAAGTCTTTGGATAGGATATTCTTTTTTGATGGTAAGAGTCTGGGCACATGATCATATATATAAGTTTCTTTCATACAGCTTTTGTGTTCTAAACGTTCAAAGATTTTTAGCTCTGAAAAGTAAACTATCCAATGTCTAGCAAACATTAAAAAGGAAAATTCACAAAAAGAAACAAGACGAGGGATAGTTCCAAATTGCAGAACCTGGCTGTAGCTATACATACTAAAGTCATAACCTTAAGCTACACATTTCTTAACATTACAAAGATTTTGCTTGCTTGTCTTTAATAAACAATGGTGTTTTCATGTACAAAGACACACTTTTCAGAATTGGAAGTCCAGGTCTTCTTAAAGCCATCCTCTAGTTACATTTGCAGCAGTTTAGATAACAGCATCGTTTAGAATCAACCTGGATTACTCTTTTCTTCAGTTTGATAAATACCAGAAAAACAATGAGCTGGCTCTAGACTTTTGAGATTAACTCATTACAGATAAAATTAAGATTTTCTTCAGCAAAGGAAGCATACTCCAACTTAAGATCACCAAAAATAGTACAGTTAAAAGCAAATAAAGTCAGAAAAAGACAGATTAACATAATTTACCTATTTTTCATGCACAGTTACCAAGTTCTTTC
Source organism: Phoebastria nigripes (assembly GCA_035582835.1). Taxonomy (NCBI): domain Eukaryota; kingdom Metazoa; phylum Chordata; class Aves; order Procellariiformes; family Diomedeidae; genus Phoebastria; species Phoebastria nigripes. The sequence goes on along the minus strand of JAYKAV010000444.1, from coordinate 1,302,717 downwards.
ATTGTTCTTTCCAGCACACTGGATCTGGTGATCAGGGTGGTGGACAGTCCCTTATGTCACCTGGAAGTTGCCTAGAAGACTTCAGATCAGCACCGTTCATTGAATGCCAGGGTCAGCGGGGAACATGTCAATTTTTTGCTAATGAATACAGTTTCTGGCTAACAACCGTGATGCCCGAATTGCAGTTTGCATCAGCCCCCCTGTCAGGAACTCTTAAAGAAGGACAAGAGCAGAGGAAAAAAATCAGTAGATGCCAGGTATGCCTGAAGCATGGCTAACAAGCGAAACAAAAATGAACAGCAAGAGTGAGACTCGCATAAGGATGAACAACACGCTAAAGGTTTAAACAGTATTTAATATTTGAATATATTTGGAAGTGTGCAGCACTGTTCTTTTTGTTTGAATGGACATATAAGACTGAAAGATGAAAGATCTGTTGAGCCTCATCCACCCATGTACACACATCTACAGGTAGTAAAATCTAGTGTAAACGACTTAATTCAAAGAAATGAAACTCTGTCACATTGGAGTCCACTGCCATAATATACAGGTAACAAGGTGAGCTTGGAGGGTTGGATCAAGTCAGGAATACCAAGGAAACGATACCTGTTGTGCAAGACAATGGATTTCCTGTTAGAAATGGCATTTACAACAGGAAGAGTATGTGCATTTATATGGCATATTATAAATACTTATCCTTATAGATACATATGTGCAAACATACAGATGTCTTAAAGCCCTATAGCTGAATTTCCCAAGCTAAAGAAACTTGCATATGCTGTTTCTGAGGGAAGAGGAAAATGTAATTGTTAAAAAAACCTCGTAATAAAACCAATGAAGATCAAAGTCTTTTACCATGGCAGTACTGAACCAAACTGCGAAAGAACTGTTAATTGGGCTTTCATAAGCAACAAAAAGTTGCAAATCCATTTAATAGCAGATTATGTAAGAAAATAAAATTAGCTGGGATAACGAATCCGTAAAAAGCTATATTTATATTCACAATTAATTTCTAAGAGCAGTTAAATTAAATTATTAAGCTCCAATCCAAGTAGCTGAAGAAACAAAGCAGTTTCTAGTTTTAATTGAAAAGAAATAGTAGCATGGTGATAAAATGGGTGAACGTATCTGAGTGATGAATGTAAGAAGCATCAGGATAATTGTCTAAACTTGAAGCTAATAAATTTTGTTCATTTTTTGCTTTTTTTTTGTAAATACACCACCAAAAAAAGAACCATCACCTTTAAGATCCTTATGGAATCATAGCTCTAGAGATGCTCTTTATTTTTTAAAGCATTGATTGTTAAAACGTTTATAAGCTAAAGCACTAATCGCCATTTGAAAAAGTTAAAACACATTTATACCTCCTTCATTCAGCTATAAAACCAGAACTATTAAATGCATATTTGAATCATGGTGAAACTACTGAAAACACAGATTGCAAATGGAGAATTCATCATGTGCAGAAGGGCCACAAATGCTCCTTTTACCACTTAAATAAGCTATGTTTTACTAGAATGGAATAAAATGTTTTGTCCAGCACTTCTGATTTCAATTTGTGTTCACTAAGAGAGGTGCCCCCAGAAAAAGGATTTTCAAGGAAACTGAGATCCACATCCAAGAGTCCTAATTCAAAGAAAACTCCCTCTGAAGCCATCACGAGTACAACAGGCTGATCAACCAATTTAAAAGTTGGATACACAAACTCAAAGAGCAGGAAAGACAGACATTCCAGTCTCAGCCAGAGGAAAAGAAAATAGTCAGAGGGTAAGTCCATTCAAGTGTAAACACGTCAGACTGTGCAACTTCCTTCTGACAAAAACAGGCAACCTCTCTGATCTGCTGTGCTTACGTGATGGTCAACTAACTCTCCTGCTCCTTCACCTGGGAAAGGGTCAAGAGCCCTCTTGGGGCATCTCCCAGTCCCCACCTGTCTTGGGGAACATTACCCTTTTGGTCCTAGTGGCCCACTGGGACAGGGCACACCTCTCGGTTCACTCTTCTGTGATCCCAGCTGCATGCTTCAGCTCTGGCACACCACAGAGTCTTCTGAGGAAGGACTAATCCCTACCGTTGAACTGTATGAAAGAATTTAATCCCCTCCTGCTTCAGACAGCATCCCACACACAGGCGAGTCTGGCTTTCCGGTTTGAAGTAAAAACCAACGTCTTGACTCTGCAAGGTGCCGAGTAGCTTCCGAGCTTACTCCTGCGAGAAGCAAGCAGCACGTAGAGAGGAGCACCATGCCTTAGTCACCTATTCTTTAAGGTGTGCAAACTGTATTTCCAAAAAGGCCACAGCTAAAACCACAATGGGCTAGTAGCTTCAGCTTACGTTCACAGTAGCAGACAAAATACCCCATTTCCTCAGGTGATGTCCCCACTTCCTCAGTGGATTTAGGCAATTCCACATTAAGGTCTCATTTGTGAGCTTTTCCTGACAGCTCCTCTGTTACTCATTTGCAGCCTCTTCTCAGGTTAGAAACTCTCTGGAGAAGGGCAGTCGCTTTGCTGGAAATATTTCCAGGGGGTCTTTTGGTACTAACTGCACTTAGGTAAACAATAAAGAAAACCTTATAATAAGACAAGTTGAAGACAAGTAAGATGGAATAAAATGGGATTTTGGAATTGGATCTGTGTTCACCTAACTTGAACAAGTACACAGAAAAATCTTAAAAACATCTGAGAGAATCAACAAAAAAAGACCTGATAATCTAAATAAGCCATTTCATGGCATTTTACCATCTTGCTCTTTTGTTTGATTTAAAAACATCATGTAAACCAGTCATGTTTTTCCATTATTTTGATGCAGAGTTTTTGCACCTGTGCCAGTCACCTTTTACTATAAGAACATATTATATAGGGGATGTATTTTTAAGCTACCACTGATAGGTTAAATATTTAATAGGTGTGTAAATTCCCRTTTCATGCTTAGCTGACTCTGTAAGGCATTTGTCAGAAATACTGTACTAATTCAAAATGAAATTGCAGATAAATTGCTTATTATTACAAAGCAAATAAGACAGACCAAAGTATAAAGCAGCATATGCTTTAATTCTGCAATCATTTGTCCAGTGACTATGAGCAGAAGAGTAATTGGTAAATTATTCATAGGGGACCTAATTATGAAATTATGTCTGAAAAGGAATAGCTGGAACTGTTCATGAGTAAAAACACTCCTAAAGACAATGGCCTTGTGCTAGTCCTTATAGTCCCAATTACCCTTACTGTTGCATTCAAGAGCTTCGGATCTTGTGTAGGCCCAGTGAAGAAGTGAATTTTATCCTAAACAGCAAGCAGGATATGAATAGCAACACAGAAAATTATGCTGGCTCGGAGGTCATTGGAATTAGATCCATTTGGGGTGAACTGCCCTGGAATTAAATTCAGAACCCGTGATTTACAATGAGGAGACTTGCTCGCCCATCACCCTAGCAAACCACGGCATCTGTATGGCTAGGAAGCAGGGAAGATGCCTGGCTCTAACTCATGGCAAATCCTCAGGGCAGTTGTCAGATTCTTCTCTCTACTTCACATCCCTCTGCATCAGGATTTCTGGAAGACAACTAGTGGAAGAAAAATACTGCATAGCCTGAGCCCCGATCTGCTGTTAAGAAAAGTGGCCATTTTTGCTTCATTTGCTGTTTTTCATAAGACAAGGAAAGAGATGCACAGGCCTAATACTGAAAATGTCTTTTGAACTGAATTTCATCTTTTGGTGTATACAGAGCACGTCAAAAGGGAGAGACTAAAGCAAAACTGAAAACAGGTATCACTCATTTTATCACAATGGTGTTGTATTGTAAAAATGATATTTTTAAAGTGTACTTTAAATTCATTTGTGTACAGTAGAATTTCTGGATTTGAAGTCCACAATTCACATGCTAAAAACAGGTATCAGAATGAGATAACAGAAAAGATGCTTAAACTCCAAACAGAGAAGGTGTTTAGCTGGGGCCTGCGAGCAGACCCAAACTTGCAACTTCCTACAAAAGAAGTGCACCTGCCATGGGCCAGACCTGCTGCTCCAAGTCCCCTGCTTGTCATGTGCCATCGTATCAGCAACATCACATGCCTGGGAGCTGTTGAACTCCTGTGGTGAGTTGGCCCTGGCTGGCGGGGCACCTACCCAGCTGCTTCCCCTGCCCCAGGCAGGACAGGAGAGAAAACAGGAGGAAAAATAGCAAGAAAACTCGTGGGTCGAAATATAGACAGGGAAATCACTTACCAAGTACTGTTGTGGGCTAAACAGACTCAACTCAGGGAATTTAACTTAATTTATTGCCAATTAGCATAAATATTTAATTCCTGATTCAGGTTTTGGGAAACAAGTTGACAAACCTTAAAACACCTTTCCTCCCACTTTCCCAGGCTCAGCTTCACTCCAGACTCCTCTCCGCCCCCTTGTTGCTGCTGCAGGTTATACTCAGTCCCTTCAGTGAGGCAAGAGGTGGCGCGAAGCTTCTGGGGGGCGGTGTTCCAGGTACAAAGCGGTTTCTCTGTGCTGCTTCTTCCTTCTCGCTCTTTTCCTGTGCTCTGACAGTGGTCCTCCATGGGCTGCAGTCGTTCTGAAGGAGTACCTGCTCTGGCATGGGTCCTCCAAGGGCTCCAGTCCCTTCAGTGGTGTGCCTGTTCTGCCATGGAGCACCTCTGCCTCCTYCTGACCTTGGTTTCTCAGATCAGAAAACTGCGTAAAGACTTATTCCCAGAATCACATTACTATGTGCAAAAAGCTTAAGCAAAACTGTTCCAGGAATTCTTCCAGGGTAAACTCTTAAACAAACAATTCTTTCCTACTTTGGCTGGTTCATAAGCACCAGAGAAACAAACAAAAAAAGTATCAACACAGTCAAAAACCATAGAATTCTTATAGTCCATACATTTTTTGCCTGTGTTTAAGGCAAATTAAACCAACCTTTTATCCACCAACCCAAGTTGTTGTTTACTTGTTTGAAAAAGATTGCCCTAAAGTTTTAAAGCACACTATTGAGGAAAAACTAAATTTGATCCGCATCATGCCTTCTGCTCCCGGTACACAGCTGAAGATTGCCAGTCTACAATGACTGTGCAAGCTCTCTCGCACAGCATGCAAGACCACAACATCAACCCTCATMAATTCTTTAAGTATTACCATGATCCAAATTCAGGAAATAAACCATACCCATCTAGGGAACGAACTTTCTGTTGTTCCACATGGACCACTGTAAATAACATCACTTTACACTAACATTCCATACTGAAGCCTGGCCTTTTCACATCTTGCAAGCAATCCTTAAATAACTTAATTGAATTCAATTATGCCATACATAGAGAAAGGCTGCAAATATGAGGACTTCTGTTCTAATGCTTTACACGTATTAGAACTGTCTGGGCAAGAAAGAAAAAAAACATTCAAGACCATGGGGAAGATTTATAATGGGGAACAGTTGTGTGCAAGAAGAAGGATTGCTCCAAAGCCAGCTGTGAAGAGGAGCAGTCAGGCAAGGACAGAGCTGATCTGCCTTCACTCCGAAACGATACAAAATTTCTGACAACAACTCTGGTAGAAACTTTCCAGCAGGTGAAGCAATTGCTTCATCAAAATGGGGATCTATTTCATGACTGGATCCTATTTCAGAAATCAGCATTTTAAACCAACCAAACAACAAAAACAGCCGTTGAAATTCTGCCCACCTTAACCAGCTGGAAAACTAGCCAGGTGGAGGAAAAATCGCCATCAGCATTCAAACAGATACTGCTCCATATTCATCCTTAACAGCTTTCCCCTTTTCTAGTCACCTCATCCCAATGTTCCAGAAGGTACTGGAAGTTCAATTAGAGGTGGTATTTTATAAGTGTAAATTAAAAAACAACTCCACATTTATCATTCTAGAATGAATGTATTAAACAAGCATGGTTCCTCAATATAACGTAGACAGCCTTCAGCATCTGACACCACCTCACAGCAAACCTCACCTTGTGCTTGACCACACAGTGCTCGACTGCTTCTCAAAAAATGACAGGCTTGAGCTTCACGGTGTTTGAAACTCCACATATTTTAATGTTTTCCACAGATGCAGTGAAGCAGAAATGCAAAACACCGAGACAAAATTCTAACCAATTTCTAAACAAACATATGTACTAAGGTACCACACTAATGAACACCCACTGTGTATTACCCCCGAGTGGTTTATAGAAAGATTCAGAATGAAGCACTCAAGCCCCAAACCAACATCATGTTCAGCTTGGTAACACAAAGTTTCAGTACACAGAAAAGCAAGGTCTTTTTCACAGTTTATAGTCTCCCATGCACTGATTACAAATACCACTCCTATTGTAGACAGATGCTCTTTCTTACACTATTTAGCATGATGAGGACAAAGGCGTTTTCATTAGTGTGGAGATTAAACTTTCTCAGAGGCAGAAAACAATTAATTCTTACGGGAATTGAAGAAATCTCTATTAGAAATGGCTACTCTGAGGCAGTTGCAACTATAGTTTGTTAGATTTTGCATACTGTATTTTAAAAACACTAAAGCAATTTGGTATTTCCAAATGTTTTAATTTTATTGTGCTTAAACATTTAAGATGCATGTAAAAAGTTAAATACATGCAATAAATGGTACCAATGTTATAGAGCTTTTGGTCATACATAGATAGGTTGAATCTCTGCATATATAACGTATGCTTCCTGATGATGATGTGCAGAAACTGAGAATTTAAGCATTCTGCCTAAAGAAGTGTTTTATCGCTACAGTGCCTTCCAAATTAAATGCATCCCTGATCATTTACCCTCTGTCCTACTTATTTCACTTAACCCAATTCAAAAATACATTTTTATAAGCTAACTGCTCATTCTGGATTTCAGGTCTGTAGATACATGTAGCAGTGAAAAAGGAATGAATAATGTATTTTTAATACAATCAAAAGCCTCAGCTCTAAACAGCAGCAAAATGATTATCTGGATTCCTCCAACAGACACACTGCAATATACACATACCTGTAATATCCCTGGCCGCCCTACAGGAAAACCTATATGTTTACATAAGCATATACTTAAGTGCTGTTTTGAACAGCAGAGCTTTCCAGAATCAAGGCCACTCTGACCTAAGCTCTATTTTTTTCAAAATGCGGGACAAAATGAAAGTAGGAGGTTTGACCCTTGCACACCAGATATTTTAAAGCTTTTATCAGAAGCTGCTGAACTACATTTTGTACTAATGGAAATGAAAAGTCTTACCAAACCCAGTTGAGTTACATTATTAACGTTATGGCTGACTTTAGCTCTTTAAGAACAACATGATCCACCTGTTAATTGGGCAAAAGAATACACAATAGCCTTCTCAGATGCAGAACTGTGTACATACATACTTAGTTTAAATATAATTTTAAAAAGTCAGCAAACAGGTCATTTCATACTCATTAATGTTGTACAGATTTAGGAGCCGTTCCTTAACTTGTTACATGGCTAAGGAAAACATGGATTCGCAGAAGTGGCCCACCCACCGATAGCTCTTAAATGATCCCTGTGAGGAATCATTTGGTGAAGGACCTAACCTAATCCAACATTCTCCACTAAGGCAAGAACATTTACCTGTTACCTGCCCAACAGCCCTTCAGAGAGATTTGTTTAACCTGCTCCAAAAAGACTAAAGAAGGAAATTCCAGAATATCCCTAGCCTATTAGAAAAGTTTACTATCTACATGTTTAGAAATCCTTTGCTTACATTCATTTTGCTGCAAATTAGGCCAATTTCTTCTTGTCAGTGGACAAAAGAGATGAACTTACCACTGTTCTCATGCAGCAGAAGACTGCTATCATATGTATACTCAATCTTCTCTTCTACTGACCCAACTGCTTTATCATTCTGAGCACATCATATAACAAAAATACCCAAACCATATTAAATTTGTATGGCAAACGTCTTTCTCCAATTTTCACAGCTCCTGAAAGAGTAAATGGGTATCAGTATTTATTACAAGATTTAGACCCTTTAGAAAGCATGATATTCCTTTAGAAACAGTTCTACAACTGAAAGCTGAGAACTGTTAATATTTCCTTGCCCTCTGAAATCTGGTAACAAATAAGAAATTACCAATTTTTTTTTTTATACGTAGGAAATAATTAGTAGCTTATAATAAAACCATAAAATGATTCTGTCCTTCATGTCTGCACACTCCTTCAGGAAGCCACAGCACAAACATGAGTATCTGTTAGCCAGCTGTTTTGTTGAAGTGCGATTCACACTTAAGTCATTCAGTGCTAAACAAAAATCGTTACAATGCACCCCTCACAGAATCAGAAGTGAAAATGAACTGCGACACACGTGCCCATCACATCACAACAACAGAAAAGGCAGCTGTACCTAAACTGTTTTTCAAGCCGTTCATTCAAGTTTCACGCAGATTTGCTGTGCAATCTTCAGACATTGTACACCTATTAAGTTCCATGGTCTAGATACAAGCAGGAGGTTTAAAGGTTCAGCAGTTGTTTATTCTTATATTTAACAGTATATACACTTAGCATATATGGGTATCATAATTAAAGAGAGCAATGGATAACAAAAGAAAGTTACTTTTGTCCTGCAGGCATTTCCAATCATGTAATTATTACATAGGAGAAAAGGCAAGTCATTTTGCCTTCATTTGGTCAGGACAACTATCTTGGACTAACAATGCTCACAGCTGCTTTGCTCTATCATCATCTGCAATTTAAGCTCCTTAATACATATATAAAAATAAAAACTAAGACATCTGCCATAAAGACTGTTGATACAAAGACTTTACCTCTATAAGGTATGCTCTCTTTCCTCTTTTCTCCTTTTTTAGCATAAGAGCTATCAAAACTGGGGCTTTCTTCAGCTCAACCAAAACAGTCTCCTAGCAAGGTCTGTTTTAATAAAGAATTTCCTTCTCTCCCCAGACACATCATCCTTCCATGGACTTTTTGTCCTGGTTCCGGCTGGGACAGAGTTAACTTTCTTCCCAGTAGCTGGGGAGGGTGTGCTGTGTTTTGGGTTTGGTATAACAGGAGCATTGATGGCCCATCGATGTTTTGGGTGTTGGTGCTTGCACCGGGCACTTTTCGGCCTCCCATGCCCTGCCAGGTGCATGGGAAGCTGGTGGGGGGAGCATAGCCGGGGTGGTTGACCCAGCTG